>JADANM010001663.1:6267418-6307888 GCA_026213755.1 Eurema hecabe | reverse complement strand
ATACGGGCGACTAGGGTAATATAATAATATAATGTTGTAATTTGTCCCAAGGCGATAATAAGCTCGAGAAAGAGCCAGGTGCTGCAGTGCGAGTTGTGGGACTGGGACCCGGGGATGGGCATTCAGAACGATGATTACCTCGGCAGGTCCGTTACGAACCATTGCGACGACCATGTTTTGTTTGTTTTGCGTGGTTGTTTTATATCTTAGCACCGCCATCATTAATACCAATATAGATTTTATTTGTATAAGTACTACAGATTTTCCTTATTGGATAAAATTGAAGTATTTCAACTTTTTCTGCCAACTCCTTTTATTTTGCTGGCCGCTGATCGTCGGTGCTAAGACGAATTTTCATTGGACATAAAAAATATTAGTTTTTCGTTGCGACTTCGTGTGGGTTTTTTTAGCATTTTAAATGTCGGCAATAACATCACAAGTGCTAAAATGGATTTAATAATGAGGATTTTACTAATTTGATTTACGCCTAAACTAACTTTTATTTAGCTTGTGTGTCGTACAATGTGTGAAATGGTTGACTGATGACAGTCTATCGTGAGGGACTGCGCGACGCGCGCTGTGGTTCAGCTTTTCGACTGGGACCGCGCTGGGAAGGACGAAAACCTCGGCAGGTCGGTCGTCTACCCAAGCGTAGACCATCAACACTGTCTTCAATCTCAATAACTTGAATACAAGACATACCATTCATGAACTTTGCACTCCACGATTACTCGAAATGTTCTTCAAATGAATAATCACGGTTCAAATAAGTGTTTTGTTTCATAATAAGTTGAAAAATATTACCTATATCAAGATCAGTGAATGCAGCTAGTGTCACAATCATTAAGTTTAAGTTTGCTTTTAGTAGTTCTGGATATGTTGGATGAGTAGGTGTGATTTCATTTAATTTAAAATCCTTTTTGTTACAATATTTTATTAAAAATTTTATCGTCGTGTGTCTTCTATCTATCAATTACTAATAAGCTTTTATGTTTCAATTTTTCGCTGACACTTATGTACACTTCCACGTTAACATTTTTTCCATTAATTTTTATTGTTGTACTAACATATTTTTTACACCGCCGCGAGTACTAACTATCACTAATGAAATGCAAAATAATTTACCTTTCATTGAATGGCATATCCGCTTAACGTAATATTTTTACATTGACCTTGGTAACATTTTTTAATCAACACTACACATTATTGGCATGTAAACAATTCAAATACAATTTCAGATGCTCCTTGGATATTTCGCAAGTAGTTCGTGCCGGTCGTCTCGATACCGTAAGTAACATATAACTTACATTAGCCTATTCCATTCTTTGATTTTTTAATTAACTTATTCACAAAATTTTCAGTGGCAAACATTGCAACAAGCGAAGCATGGAAAAGTTCATTTGCGTCTGTCCTGGCACCGATTATCATCCGATTTAACAGGCCTTAAAAATGTAAGAAGAAAATATCTTTCACAAAATCATTCTTTTTTAAAATATAAAAATAAAAAAAGGTATCTAAGTGTATTTATACGTAATATGTAACACATATTTACAGGCTCTTGTTGAAACACAATTGGTTAAGAATGCGGAGCTGAGTTCTGCAGTTCTGTCCGTGTACATCGACTCCTGCAAAAATCTGCCTGTACGTATTTCTATTGAGTATCATTTCAAAACATTTATTTCTTCAACTTACAACATTCTAAGTTACTACTTTTCTTTAATAGTGTCAATTGAATAACTCTTTTTCTCGCCATCGTGAGAGACAATTTTCTTAATTTAATGTTATTCTAAATTATAAATGTTCATATTGTGGACACTTGTAAGTTTGGCTATTTTTGCTTGGAATGTTGGTTTTAATATTCTGTATGTTGTTAAATTGTAATCTTAATGTACGCCATGTTGGCTACACTAAAACAAAAAATAAAATCTTTAAAACAAGTTTTTTAAATTAAAATTTTCCATTATTAGAATGCCCGCGCTCAATCGAAACCAGACCCGTACCTGCAAGTGACGGTAGGCAAGAAGACAGAGAACACGGCCGTGCAGATGCGTACGGATAGCCCTGTGTACGAGATCGGACACTCCTTCCTCGTGCAAAACCCTGAAATTGACTTGCTTGAGATCAAGGTAAGCTAAAAGGAACTTACAAATTTCCCAACGTTCAAAATCCACCTGTATGGTTTATGTGATGATTTAATAATTTAACGTAATTCCCATTCGCAGGTTCTGGACCAAAAAACGGGTAATCAACTTGGACAGCTCACTTACGGAATAGCGGCTTTGTTAAAACAAAACAACCTTACAATGCTAACACAACCAATCAACCTGCAAAAATCAGGGCCTGAATCTAAAATTCTTCTATCGCTACAATTAAGGGTATATATTTTTTAAAATGTTATTCTAATACTAACTCCTACAAGATAATACGTGAATATAAAAAACAAACTAGAAAATGTGATTATTTAATTTAAACTATTTAGATATTAAAAGAAGCCCAAAAGGAAGAAGATTACGAAGAGGAAGGCCCTCCGCCCACGCCGTCGCCCACTCCTACGTCAACTGAGCTGCCCTCAGTACCTGCTGAAACAGTCGACGCTCCAGTGTTGCCAACTACTGGTGACGGTATTGCAATTTTAATGTATATTTATAATTATTTTCTTTCAATTGGTCTTTAAATGTTAAATTAATTATTTCGCAATTTGTTGTGAATGTGTGATGTGAGGTATCGATATAACATTTTTTTATTTATTTAGCACCAGTACTGAGAAACATTGAAGAGACCCAAGATAACGCATCTGAAAAATCGATTCCCGTCGAACAAATAGTTAGAGAAGCTGGTATGTATTTTTATTGCTCTATATGACTATAAGTTTTATTAATAAAAATATTTTAAGCATGGGTTTTTCTACTACAGATGTTCCTCAAGAAAGTTCACCGCCAATGGAGAGTGAAACACCTAAACTTGTCCATAGAACATCTTCTTTAACTACGTAAGTAACCAATATTGAAAAAAAAAATATAGTGTCACATAATTACCGGACTAATTTAGTCGAATTTAACCCCAAGAAGACACAGGTCTGCGCGTTTACCGCGAAGAAAACACCCTTTGTCGTATCCCCTCGGTTTGAGAATACTCCCCTTGGTACCACAGCCAGTATCGGTATTTTGGGTGTCAACATCTCGAGCGATGTTCAATTTCGAGGTCATTTGGAAGGTAAGGCCAAGCTGGCCTCACAAAAGCTCGGCGTGCTCCAGAGAGCGAAACAGTATTTCTCGCCCAAACATCGCCTCATGCTTTACAAAGCGCAAGTGAGGCCACACATGGAATACTGCTTCCATCTCTGGGCCGGAGCCCCTCAGTACCAGCTCCTTCCATTTGACCGCCTTCAACATCGAGCGTCTCGGATGATTGACAGTACCGACCTTACTGATCGGCTTGATTCCCTGGCACTGCGAAGAGATGTCGCGTCTTTAAGCGTTTTCTACCGCATCTATCATGGGGAGTGCTCAGAGGAGTTGTTCGGTTTGATACCTGCCGCTGATTTCCACCACCGCACTGCACGCCACAGGTTACAATACCATCCTCACCACCTTGACAGCTGGCAGTCAAGTACAGTGCGTTTTCGCAGGAACTTTTTGCCACGCACGACCATCTTGTGGAATCAGCTTCCTCATGCAGTGTTCCCGAACAAATACGACTTGGGGACCTTCAAAAAAAGAGCGTACCTATCCTTAAGAGGCCGGCAACACACTCGTGACATCACGAGTGCTCATGGGCGGCGCTGATCACTTTCCATCAGGTGACGCGCCAGTTCGTTTGCCCCCTATTATATAAAAAAAAAAAAAAATTTTAAACTAATTATTAAATACTTTTCACAGGTCTGCAGGAGAAGCTGGCCTGGGCCGCATACTACTATCCCTACGTTACAGCATGCAGAATCAAACGCTCTATATCGTCGTACATAAAATCATGTAAGATTCGAAAATATAAAAAATACTAATGAAACAACTTTTAAATACGTACTTTAATTTTTTTTCTCACTATCAAATTACAGGAATATTCCTCTTAAAGACCCTACCAATGTGCCAGATCCATATGTCAAATTGTACTTACTTCCTGGCCGTTCTAAGGATTCAAAGCGTAAAACTGTGGTAAGATGCGAATTATTATGTTGATAAATATTTAATTAAATAACTTATGTCATAATATAATGTGAATGTCTAGTAACTACTAATAATCAATTGATTATTATTATCAATAAATATTATAACTCCACTTTAATTTGTTTGTTATGTACCTATTAACATGAGTTATAATGGGGCATAGGTGGTGAAAGACAGTTGCATGCCCGAGTACGACGAGCAGTTCGAGTGGGTGATCCCGCTCGCCGAGCTGCACTCGCGCCACGTGGAGGTCACCGTCGCCACGCACAAGGGATTCCTCGGAGGCAGCCCCGTCATCGGACAGGTTGGACATATTCTAACAGATATATAACATTCTCACTCTTAGCCCTTGTTACTTTTTTTTAAGATTTTGACACTCAATTACGTTTGTTGTTTTAGTTATGAATACATAGTTCAATGCTTAAAGTTTTAATTTGATAACTAAAACTTTTTACTTTTAGGTTGTCATACATCTCAACGAGTATGATTTTAGAGAAGCGAAGACCCTGTGGTTCGACCTTTTACCGGAAGTTACCCCTAGAGATTGATATAATTGTAATCAATGTGGCTTATGACTTATGAATGAACAACAATTGTTGGCATTTTAAAATATTTTATATTTGTTATGCTTGTGCACTTAATGTACTTTCTTATAATTTATATGTTAGTGATAAGTGAAAAGTGAAAACCACTATTATTATTTTTATACATTTATATTTTGCCTTAATAATAAAGTTTCTATGGCTATTATCTAGTCAAATTTATAACAGTGTTTTTGTATGTATGTCACTTATTTTCAATGTATGATTTTTATAACAGAAGAAATTTGTAAGGTTTTTTATAATAAAAAAAGATTTATTTTAGAATTATAAAATTACAAAAATTCCTAATAAAGCTTTTCCAGTGGTAATGTAGCTTAGTTATACCGTTTTATGTTAGTTGTGCATTACTCTTGGACTTTTATCACTAAAACAGCATTATTATTAGAGATTTTTCTTATCAATTATGCTTTCTTATGCTTTTGTAAGTGTATGCTTTGTTATGAAATAAAGAATATTACTAATGATTAGAAGATGTATTTCTTTTTACAATTTATAAAAAATGGAAGGCAAACCATTTAATTACATTTACTGGAATATGTTTTGGTATAAAGACCAAATAATTCTAATTTAGTATTGGTGAAAGTAAATGTTGTAGAACTATAGTATTGAATTATCTCAACTAATTTAAAATATATGTATAAACTATGTACTTGTGATCTATGACAATGAAAATAATAATAATATATAAAGAAGTAAAGTTTGTGTGTTTGTTAAATTGTAAGGGGTAATTTCGGGATCTACTGAACCAATTTTTAAAATTCTTTCAACCATATAAAGCCACATATTGCTGAGTGTCATAGGCTATATAAAAAAGGATTGTTAACATTATTCTCAACAAAGTGGGCACGAACCCTTAGTATGTAATATAATAATAGGTTATCTTATATTTTGGTATAGTTATATTAAATTTAAAATACTGATTTCACTGGGTAAGGTACAAAATGACACAACTTAACTTTGTTCTTAAGGTATATATAAAAATATTCAGTTTATTTACCAGCACAGTAATTCAAACACTAGAATGCTTTGAATTAAAAACAGTCTTTAGCACATTTCACACATAACTTATCACTCAACGTTCTAATGTATTTGGAGTAATTTTTTGGGCAATAATTTTACCATAACCACCTCTACCTCCATCATAATCTGTCCGGTATTCATCTCGAACCTGAAAGAAATAATGTCATATTAGAAGGAAGTTTGCCATAAAATTTCATTAAAAAGGAATATTAATCTAGTATTACCTGTCCTCCAGTCTTGCCGCGTCCATATTGTCTTCCTTCTATAAAACCTGCGTCCCAATCACATCTTATAATCCGGTCATCTAATCTTGTACCATTTATGTATCTGGAATAAAGGTAAAAACATAAACACATACATTACAAGACTTTTAAGGTAGCATACATAAAATTGTTTAGTCCAGAAGGAAACAAAAAACACCCAACAGACTTGTAGCATTTAACTTAAGGTTGAAACAGAATAAACAATGGATCATCGAATTTTTTTATAAATATAATTCAAATCATAAAGACCTGATAAGATACTTATTTATTAATACCTCATACAATTTTCAGCATCTGGCCTGGCATAATATTCAACAAAGCAAAACCCACAAGGCGTTTTTTTGTATTTATCCAAGCCCATGATTACCCTTCGTATATCACCACATCGGGAGAAGAGTTCGTAAATCTGTTCCTCTGTCGTGTAAAATGATAAATTTCCAATATATAGGGTCGAAGAAGCTCGCAGTAGTTTTTCTTGTTCCCCTCTTGAACCCTGTAATTAAAAAAACGCGTTGAAAACATTTGAAGTTATTGTAATGATTTCCAAAAGTTTTAAAAATCCACCTTAAAATGCTGATCACGGTAGGAGCTTATTTCGATAGAAGAGCTCATGGAGTCATACGTACGTTTCATATTGACAATAAAATAAATTGCTTAGTAACTAAAACGTTTTTAATGTATAAATTATTTATATTTAGCTCACTTTTCTTTAAAAAAAAACCAGGTTAAACTTAATAGTAAAATAGATGCTAACGAGTAACGCAGGACAATGACATTAGAAAACACGGCAATATTCGTATTTGTCAACGTCAAATGTCAGCATCGCAAACAAAGAGCATAAAACAAGATCTATGGTAAAATACAGAGGTATAATATAATTCAATAATATTCAGAGGTAAAATACTAAACACATAATATTATTAAACATTAATTGTTTGACTCTAATTAAGAGTAAAATATGATTTCTTTATTCTAAAACTTAATTTTGTTGATTAAATTTTTATACATTTTGATCTAAAATTCTATTGTTATCATTCTACTTATATTATAAATGTGAAAGATTGTGAGAATAATATTATATGAATGTAAGTTTGTTATTCTTTCACAGAAAACTTCTGGATCGATTTACTTGAAATTTGGTATGTAAAAAGGTGATTCCCTTGGTTTAGCTATAGGCTCTTTTTTATCTTGTTCCGGAAATGGAAACATCGCGGTTAAAACTATGAGCATGGCTGCTTCTTTATATTTGTTTTTTATTTGTCATTTTAAAAATAAAGAGGACTTTAATGCGTTTTAGAACAATGCAATATAATAAAATAAAAAAAAATTTGGTAACAAATCGTATATTATTTATTTAAAACTGTATTGTATTGCATACAATTGTAAATAAGTACATATTTTCAATACTTACACGATGCATTACATTTTCGATTATGAACAAGTTATATAAATAACGACTATAAATTATTATTTATAGTCTTTTATGCCGTCTAATATGTTATCCTTAAAAATACTTCTTACATTAAATTGTGATTATATCTTACACAATATTAATATGAGCGTTCCTACAATACTGAATTCAATTTTATAAATTATAATAATTTAAGTAGAAAAAACGTTTTTAAATAAAAATTGTGAAAGTGTACTTACTTACATGGTCAACGGGAAATTAAATTTATAAATGTTACATGAGAAGAAATCGATAACAGAAAATTGTTGGGTTGCGGGTAATACTTTGGTATATATATTTTTTAATTCTTGTGAGATGTACCTAATATTGATATGTTGCTTATTGGAATGACTTTTTGAATTTGGAGATCGTTGGTTCATTCGACCTCACTGTTGTATGTTGATAAAAAAACTAAATAAATTGACATGTTCTTTTCGTAACAGGTTTCTTCCGAATCGCAGCGCGAACAGCTTCCTCAAAAACTTCATGCATGTTGACTCGTTCCAATGCTGAGCATTCGACTAATTGAGAAGCCCTGGAAAAATATTTTATTTTATAAATGGGTTAACCATTAACAATTAAAGCCTTAAGCTAAAACAGTTTTTCTTATTATAAATTATCTAACTGATTAAAACATACACGAATTAAAATTTTCGGTTAGCGCTATAAATTTTAAAACAATTCAGTCATTCAACTGCTATGCTGCCTGTATCTGGGTTTGCAGCATTATCGGCGAGCGATAATGCTTCTGATAACACAGCTGCCGGCGAACATTCATGATATGATACTATTGCTTCAAATATATGAAAAAAAAATATGTTCAGCTAAATAATTTATTAATGTTTCACTGAAACAAGTTATTAACACAATTACAATAAGATTAGTAAGGATTGGGTAAAATAGCCTAGTTCTTAATCACTATGATTATTAATTTCGTTATTCTCTTTAAAAAACCATAGATGCGTTACAGATAATTTTTATAATATTTATGAGTTTTATACAAATACAATTATAGATATACTTATTGTAGTTATAGTACCTACGTCTATTCGGCCCCAAAAAAAAATTTCTGATTATAATTTTCATGAGTTTAAGTAAATTACATATCAACGTATCATTATAATAGTATCTCTATTAGCATTATCATTTATCAATTATTAGCAATAAAAAGTACTAAAGACAGGGTTCTTTTGCAATAGTTATATAAATATATATGAACGTATGTTTTTTGTTGGCGAATATTGAAATTCCTTGTGGGCATAAAAGGCCATGAGAGAACCTGCTTGAGGCATGGACCTATCAGTTCTCCGCGTCGTTCCTTTACAGCCGGTTCAAGCACGACTAAGTATTCATGAACGTGTAAAATAAATACTTGAAAGGAAGGAGTATAATAGAACTTAATTCTGCTTATTCTGTTTTAAATGACTATCACTTTTTTATTTGGCCATCAACATAGTACAGTTTCCACTTAGAATTCGATATTATGTTGTGAAACGTTTAATGTTCACGCCTCGATGCGATAATCTACTCTTAAATAAAAGAACGTACAACACATATCCCAGTACAACATTGAAAAATTCCGTATTTTACATTTAAACATATAATATAAAACTAATACAGGTATGGCTGTTAAATATTCAAATGTGCGTTCAAGAATTATGTTTTGTTAACTTAGGTAATTTTATTTTTTTATTATGTTTTATATAATGAAAATGTTATACTGTTCCAAAATAAACAAATATAATTGTTATGACTTGTCGGTAAATACTCGTGCCAAGCCAAGGCGGCCCGCTAGTGTATACATATAATCATTTAGCCAGGACACTACGATCGAGCGAAAAGAACAGTGTATAATCGGACTTTCACTTGTATTTTGTTATGATTCTCAAGTCTTAACTACGGTTCGGATCAGTTTTTCAATGGTACCTTACTTTATTTTAGGACAAATAAATTTAAAATTTAGAATAAATATATATCACTTGGAGATTCACAATTTCAATCAATCAAAATCAGCCTTTCTTCTGGACGTAGGCCTTTTACAATTATTTATTCATAATTTAATGGTATTTAATTCTAAGTTTGTATGAAACAATTACGTTATTTGGGGACTTACCGGATTTTCTTTTTTAATTGTTTTCCTTCCTGCGTAGTGATGACGGCTTTACCCGACGACCGCAAATCCGTTTTCGTTGCTGAAATATAACACGTCAACATCATATTATATGCATATAATAAATGTTACATTGCATAGTTACATGAACACATTAAACATTACAAATCAATACAAAAAGATAAGTATTACAAATAAGTGTAATGTAATAAGTGACAAGGGGAAAAATAATCATAAAATTGTTATTTACAAAAAGAAGATCAATCATTTCAACGAATTAAATGTTTTAAAGTTGATAAGTTTTGTAATGTTTAATCGAATAAAATAAATAAACCTTTTCTTCTTTGTAAACGTGAGTTTGTTTTCCAAAAACAATTTACATTTATATAATTTTTTTTTACAAAAAGAGGGCAGCTATAAGATACACTTACCTACGAGAACTATTGGAACTGACGAGCTAAAATGTTTTAATTCGGGATACCATTTGTGGATGACATTTTCATATGAAGATCTGCTGCCAACCGAGTAACATACCAAAAAGCAATTCGTCTGGAAAAAAAATACAATATTTTACGTCGGTCCTCTGAGAGTGCCTTCTGTTATGAGGTGTTTACTAACAAATATCGTACCGACAAGGTAACTTTTAACTTATTTTAATATTGTTTTAAAAGCTTTATATAAAATTCAATCATTATAATTTAATGATGACAATCAAAATATATATGCCACAAAAGCAATTTAAAGGAGGTACCTAATTAGTTGCGTAAATAACTTACACTATTATATGATAATGGCCGAAGTCTCTCATAATCTTCTTGGCCAGCGGTATCCCACAATGCCATCTCAACCTCCTCTCCGTCAACAGTTATGTGACCCACGTAATTGTCAAATCTGCAAGGGAGACTTTTATTGAAAACTAAAACTTATCATACCAGTTATAAGGGAGATGGACGCTGTGGTCACGTGCGATGAAACCAATTGTCAATGAAACCAATATACCTTACACAAATGAACCAAGGTCGAAACCGTTTTAAATTCAAACATCCAAATGCCGCGAAGGTCTCTTGTTTACGTAATCTACCTCAGGAAGTTATTTATAGCCAAAGTTTTAGCGGATTTTATAAATAAGAAGTAGGTATCATAATGTCGTCTTCATAGTAAATTATAATTAGGTATCTAAATACCTACTTGCGGGCGTTCACATTAATAAAAAGCTTAATCTACTTAGTAAGCCTTTACCAAACAGTTTTACAAACGTAGGAAAGTGAGGTCAATCCGAAAACGGGAAGCGATATAGAACAGGAAATATACATATTCGTAAATTGCGTATTATTATTGTTTAAATTTCCATAGACCGTGCATTTTTTAAATAATGTTTTGTAAGTAAGCCATAATGAAGGTAGGTGCAAAAATAAATCCTAATAGATTGTATGAAGCTTATGCTTCTTATTCATTTTTAATTGAAACATGTTTATATTGTATGTTCCTCTTGAAACATATTTTTTTTAACAAGATGAGATTTATAAGTAGGTAGTATATTTTTTACATCGGTATCGCCGTGTTTGTCTGATTGCCTAGGTACATCTGGCTAAAGAAACCATTAGGTTGTCTTTGTGGTTTTATAGTTATAAATAAATTGCGAAACACTTATTTATCCTCCAGGCAATATAATACTATTATCGGATTCCGTGTCCATGCCACACAATCTATCAATACTAAATTATAAGCTAAGTTGGTTTATTTAAACGCGCTAATCTGTGAAATTTCACACATTTAGCGATTGTTGTTATTTTTAATTCAGATAACTGGCACCGCGTTGTTCTAAAATTCTACTACGTAAGAAAGTTGGGAGTGCCAAACGCGTATTCTTCGACTCCTACCCTCTTCATCATACAATCTTTCGTAATCCTGTACATTCTAACATCTTCTTGTCCTCAGTCCTCATCTCCTTGTCTCAGAACCAGCATCACGAGCTTTTTAGAATTGCAAATGTAGATGGGCGAAGGTCCTCCTTATCATCAGATCCTTCTACTCATTCCCCCAGTTCCCATAGTGAAATGGAAAACAATTTTTACGTAGAACATGTACCTACCTTTTCATTACATTCATCAACAGTGCTAAGCTATTTTGTATTAATACTAAACTCGCAGAACGCTGCTAGTTTCTGTTTAACAATTGTTTAATAATCCGTTTAAATTAATTCAGTTAAAATAAACAATAAAATATTGAATATGTACACCATGCTAACAAATTGAGATTTTTGTAGCACATTTTAAATTGCAAATTCAGTACGGTCATTGACTACAAAATGCTCTGGTCCTTGGAATGTAATACAGAGATGGATGGCAAGGAAGTCTATAAAGTGTTAGTAGGCGTGTGTGCAATTTCATAAGGAGGAAGTCACAGACGCGTACAATACAACAATGATGTCGCATATTTCGCTTTATAAATAGTGCAATGAATTGCTTTGATCAGAATCAAGCAACTACAGAATTTCATAGCGGAAATAGACGATAATACATCAAAAGTTTAGAATACAAATACGATTTACACACCTTTATTACTTAGTGACACATCAACGAGTCAATTTGAAGAAATACAATTAAATAAATAAATGATGTCAATTGTCATATAAGTGTAAAAAATGAGTGTTGCATGTTATTTTACTGAATTATATATTAATTCACATACATGTGTTTTTCAGTTTTTTATGAGGCATTTCCTACAAAAACTGATTATTCTAAATAACATGTTTGTACACAATATAAGATAGGTGTTGAATTTTAGCTCAAAAATTATTCGTAGCATTTTAATTATAATTAAAAATATACTTAAGAGTTAAGTTGTATTCGACTTTAATAAACAAAAGATTATTTAAAGAATATGGTTTTTAGCACACATCGGTTACATCTCGTCTGAAGTTTTTCTTTAATGACAACCCGGAATCAATCGGTGTTATATTCGCAGAAGAAACCTTAGGGACCAATGAAGAACTAGGTCTTTAGTAAGTAGGTACGTAGAAAATTAGTACAAATGTATCTTCAGCTGATTTTTTGAATATATTGTTTAAGTTACATAAAAAAATATTAAATTAAAAAGAAACATATAAATCAGAGAGAGTAGCTAGAGAGGCTGTTTATTACTAAGTTCTCCAAGCCTTCTTTTTAATATGATTTATGAAAATTGCTTATAGTTAATATAAATAAAAACAATTAATATTCATTCTGGCGATGGTGCCCTAACATCGCCAAAATGAATCGCTTGGCGAAGCGCTGTAGAAACCAGCACTTGTGATTTGGCTAGGTAATAGGTATTAGGTACATGGTGTAATGGAAACATTTTTATGAAAACCGAATCAAGGCAGAGTCGCATTGTATAATCCTTGCCATCAACAGTTAAGTTTTGTTTCGTTTTAAGTATTCCTAATAATGTGTGTCGTAAGTACACACTAATCTATTATATAAATTCACTAGAATAAAACTGAAACATTTGACAGTTCGATCTTTTCTTTACAGCTTGTAAAGAACAGTCTTAACGATCCACCGATCTGTAAGGCCAAGGTTTGAAGGTTTAGAACATTAAAGTTATAAGCAAAAGGCTTTAAGTTATCGTTTTATGAAAGTCCGGTTACAAAGTAACGTTAACCCAATGTATAATTGAATAATCATAAACGTAATAGGGATATGTTAAACCGACCTATTAATATCATAATTTGATTCTATATATTTAATTTTACACAATTGATAATAACTAATGATTCACATCGATTTGAGTAAGTACATATTAATGTAGTTAAGGTAGAAAATTCCCAATGTAGTAGGTAGTTATTTGTTGCTCTCGCTAATACTCGAGCGATAACGATATTACCGCATCACCTGCTAATTTAGACACGTACGGAACGATTGCGTTTTCCGAGTGCCATTGGCGAGTACTGACCCGTTGACCTATAGTCAATAGCACTACTCCCTATCTCTATTTAACATAGCTTTACTTACACTGTTGGTACATATTCTTTAGGAAATTCATTCCTTGTATACACGTAGAGCAGGCAAGTTTTGCCGACCATACCGTCACCGACAACTGTAATCTTCAGTCTCTTCGCCGTCCCCATGATTTAGACGACATTCGAATACGAACACTCACAAAACCACAAGTAATATTATTGTTTTAACACTTTATAAAGTAATAAACGTTGCACATCGAATTTGACGGATAAAACATAAACCTTTAAGACAAATCACACCTCGTCGGCTCTTATCTTAGTGATGTAATGATCTTATCACACTTGTAGAATCATTTACGATAACGCAGCAATGTTAATTATATAGCAGCGCGCGCGCACTGCCCTGCGGATAAATGCAAAATGGTTGTTAGTTGTTACGCGTAAATAGTATTTAATGATTCAACTCAAACGATGAGTAGTAGCTGCGTCATTGGCGCGCGTATGTAGCCAATAACTACCACAAACCTCACTCGATAGATCGATATAATATTGTTATTGTCTTGTTAATTAATTCAGTATGCGTCTTCTGTCCAAACTTAAACAATCGTCTCATTTAGCATTTACGATACACCAAGCTTTGTTATATTTCATAAACAATATATCATAATAAAAAAAATAAAAAAACGAAATGTTCGAAATAACAATGTATTTATTTTCATTATAAAACAAAAAAATCAATTTTTAATATAAGATAAGGACTTTACATCTAGATGGGTTGTGACTACCATAAGAGGTCTGATGCTGAAGACGTGGTCTAGCGTAAAGAACTCTTCAACGGTATACAGAAGCTACCTTGTGTTTGGGCTTGATTATTTTGTATTGATAAGGACTTTACATCTAGATGGGTTGTGACTACCATAAGGGGTCTGAGGCTGAAGACGTGGGATAACGTAAAGACCTCCTCAACGGTATACAGTAGCTACCTTGTGTTGGACTTAATTCAATTGTTTCCATGAAAACTTTGCACCCGTATGAGTTATAATGAAGGTTTGCAGTAAATCTGATGATGGAGACCAGAGACAGTTCAGGGAATTCCTCAACAAATTACAGCATTTAACAAAGGACACTTTCCGACTCAAGTGACTGGCGTTTCTTCATTCGAGAAGCATCATTGATCGATCCACCACTTAAAATTGTAAAATAAAATAATTTTTAACAAAAAATAAACCAACTTCAAACTAAAAAGCAAAAAATAAATTTGCTTCCCACAAAGTAATACGCATTTTCATTTAGAAGGTATATAGAAATGATTAAATACTTATTTTATAATTTAGATCGATGTCGCATTTACAATTTTCAAAATATTTGCTTTCATTATCGTGATTTGTGATTAAATAAATTCACAGTCTTAATTATCAGAAAATTAAGCACACCCGTAATAAATTTGCTATAAGCGTCTTATGCTTCAAATTATGATCGGAAAACCATTTGATAAGTATTACATTAAATACATCAAACGATGGACATGGGCGCGCTGCATCGCTCGGCCACCCTCATTAAAGGGGTAAGTTGAAAATAAAGACGACACGGCCGCCCGAGTCATCGTCGATTGTTTAGCAAATCACTTTGACGAAATCGCTCATCCTTCTGTTTCTGCAACTTAATATAAAATGCAACTTAATATAAACTTAATATAAAATAATAATATTATTTAATAGGTCATTGCTAAAGTTACAAATTACAAAATTATTTATATTACAAATAATGATACATTTTGATTATAACAAATTATAATTAATCTTAGATTAAGTTAAGGAGTATAAAACTTTTTTTTAATACTGAAGGTAACATCTTTATACACTTTAAACATCAAAGACAACTAACCTATAACATTACACCACATTCTTTTAATGCTATATCTTTTAACACTGTCCTGCATTCAAGATATAAGTTGGAAAAAATTGTCATACTTGCCTAAACTACAATTAGTTTGAAATTTTTTTCTTACACAGAAAAGTCATTGTATCTTATTGTTAAATAAATAAATGAAGTAATTGGTATTGGAATGTCAGATAATCACACAACATAAAACAAATCACTGTTCAAGCTGCACATTGCTTAAGCCAGTGAGTAAAACCTCTTCTTTAATTGCAATGATTTCTTGCAGTAGTTCTTGATTGTTAGCTTGTAACTGGGCAATGATAGACCTTTGACGCCTATCTTTTTCTTTCAATTGTGTTATAGTTGAATCGCAAACATCAGCGCACACAGTAAATGTACCTTTAATGGATAGAACATTTTTCATTAGTTTATTTTACTGATGCATGATATCATCATTAATTCTCTTATTTTTTATGCTTACCAGTTTTACCCCTAACCTTGTCCATTAATTTTTCATTTTCTAGTTTCAATTTAGCAATCTTGTTCTGCAAATACTTTTCATTTGCTTCTTTTTGTTTAACAACTTGGGTAAGCTTAGCACGGGTCTCATTTAACTTTTGATATATTTCGTTGGATTGATCAGACACTCTCTGAGCTGAAGCAACACAAGCTCTTGATTCATTTTTCTCAGAGTTGATTTTTTGTTTTAATTTACTGATAGAATCCTGGATATAATCAATTTATAAATATAAATACAGAATATTTTATAACAATTTAAGTATACAAATTAGTTTTATTACTTACATTTAGTGATTTATTACTGTGTTCAAGTATGTGATTACGCTCTTTTAAGCTGTCGGTTATCTCTTGAATATTTTTATATTTATGTAAAAGAGTCCAAGATGCATTAATTAATTTGACTAAAGCATCTAAATTTAACAAATCGCCGTCTATGTCAACATGAGGATTAAATGTGTAATTTATATTATACAGCCCAAGTTCCTAAAACAGTAACAAAGGGGAAGTAGTTATTAAATGATCAGAGTCACAATAAATGCAAAACATTTTGCTGTATAGTACAATAAATTATAATGTGCAAATACTCACTTCTGAAAGTCCAATAAGACATTCCCTGAAGTTGTTTCGAAGACATGGCTCATAAATAGTAGCTCTTTTGAATTTATAGTTTAGTAACAGTTCTTTTACTTCTTCGTCAAGGCTTTCGAATTCCGTTAATTTTGCCATTTTAATTATCAAAATAAAAGAGACTTGAAAGCACGTACACAAATTTGGAGCAGATATTAGTGGTCATTAAATAATATATTTTACAAGTAAGTTAAATATTTAACGTTAAATGTTTATTGTTTTACTTTAAAAGTAAGCGGTAGTCTGAACTCTGAAAAATGTTTTAAACGTCATAAAAATCATAGAACGCGCCAAATTTCAGTGTTGCCAAATGTAAACATTTAAGTTATGAAAATAATATTGATTATTCTTTATGGGTAGGGTTAATACACAACTAGAAAATTTTAAATCAACTTGAGACTCAAGATGATTATTTGTTGTAAAACTGAATAATAGAAAACTCATCAAAACCCCACGGAAGCCTTATAGGAAAGCGATTCACACAGACACACTATCTACCAAAAAATTTATGGTACGTATATTTTAAAAAAGTTTAGCGATTGACGAGAATAGCTGCGCATCGCGCTCGTGGGTGCGAGAAAGACAACACGACTGGGACAACCAATCAACGCTAGCGCACATGACGATCACGCGCCCCGCGCGCCGCACCGCTACCTCGATACCTTATTTTTGACTTCTGCGCAGGTTTCGTTCACCGTTAAAGGTTTTTGACGATTACTATACCTTACAGTGACTCGCGCGTAATACCCATAGATGATACACTATATTAGTATATATTGATAATAATACCTAAGACCGAAGAAAATCGCCTGCCTGGCGCCTGCAGGTCTGAGGTATAGAAAGATTGTTCTATGCCATTGATGACGTCAATATAGACAACATCGCGTCCATTTCGTTGTAAATAATAATAATTAATTACGTTACACCTACAGGCTACAGCGCCTGCGGCGGTTTTAACTTTAATGTTACGAAACAGTAATTTTTGACTTGTGGAGTTATACGTACGTTATACGACCATGGCCGCTGGTCGTAACTCCTATAGGGTTAAGTAAATGGTACCTACTTTAATTTAGGCCTTTAAAACTCCACAAGTAACATAGGTATATTGGCCGCTGCAATTTTTTCCTTAAAGTTCGTTACAACAATCGCCAACAGTATTCTATTATGTATTTTTTGAGTCAGACATGTCACACAGGGAGCCTATTTTTACCTAAAACCTATTCAAAATATTCACTTTGCCACGGTCTGGCATTTGTTCTAACAGACCGATATTATGATACCACACTATCAAGTACATATTATAGGGAAGGATACATTTCGTGATTTTCGATGTAATAAATTTCTCGTATAGTTGTATATTCTAGCTCTAACCCTTTATCACATAGAACAAGGATGGAAATGAGGAAAATAAGGGATAAAACGAAAACTCGGGAACACTAAGAAAAGATAGGGATTACCGATGTTCCTTATGAATGTAAATAAAAAATATCTAACTCATTTTTTATTTAAATCTGGGAAGAATTATCGTGAAAAATAATTTAATTAATAAATAATGCAATTATATTAAGTAGGTTCTACAAACAATTACAATTGTTTCTGAAAAATGCCTTACGTGACGATTATGAAAGTATTAAAAATGCCAATTTATTTTATACTTTATTACTATATAATAATTTTTAATGACACTAGACAGGGGTAAAAAAGTAACACACTTATTTCCTTACAGCGCAGTATTAAAAAAATACAATATTATGTTATCTTGTTAATTTGGTAGTATTCGTTTTTATACTCTTTTTGGACCAAACACATGAGAGACCAATCCACTGGGTGCAGAAGAGCCTAGTGGTAGTCGTCTGGGCTTCTTGTCACTTCCTCTTAGTGTGGTCTAATAGTTTACTCTGTAAAACAAAAGTTGTCCATATTACTTAAATATTCGATTTCTTACAACACACAGAAATACTTTTTTTATCAAAACATTTATTATGTACTCAATACCTTAGCTAAATGAAGTCCTATTTCACTAAGCCGCTTGTGTTGGTAGGTAAGCGGCTCATGCAGTTTGGCGTCACCGCGCTTGTAAAAATCGCTGTAGTCTAGCCGGAACGCCAGAGTCTGAAGCGACAGCTCAGAGTGCAGAGCTAATTTCAATATTAGCGTAGTAACATGGCCTCTGCAAATTCAAATTATATATTGTATATTAGCTGTTGCCCGCGACAGACAGAGTCACTTTCGCATTTATTATATTAGTATAGAAGTATGGATATAGGCTTGAATATAAGTGAAAAATAAGCGAAATTGTGACTGATCTTGCTTAAAATTGCTCGTAACAAGTCATTTGCATTAAAAAAACACTGACATGCTTATTAAGTTATTATAAAAAAAAAACGTTAAAAGACACTTACTTAAATTATGTAGCTTCTTGGATAATAAATCATCAACAAACCTGTATGTTCTCGCCCAGACATTAAGATCTGCTTTCCGGCTAGCTAAAAACTGGTGGAATATTTTCCGCTTCTCTTTGTCGTGCGCCTCATCCGCTGCTGTGATGGCGAATTCACCTAGAGAAGTCTTAATATTAAATGCCTGATAATTATAATCACAATCCTTATTATTTCTCAAAATTGGAGGAGAGTCTATTTGACGTCGCGGTCGATTTGTTTTTTTTAATTTAATCTCTAAATAACATTCGTTTATACCTCGTTCGGCGCGCTCTGTTTTCAAAGTTTCATATCGCTCTCGTCGTTCGAGTTCCGCGTTAATACCGGCGTGTAGTGTCATCTCGAAACTTCGCAGCGCTAGTGTTTCATTCAAGACGTTCCCGAGGTATGATTGCAACTCCTAAAAGATTAAGCAGTGTTAGTTTTGTCGACGCCTAAGAGAAATTATGAATTAATTTATGTAGGTTTTGTAAAGTTACCATATTGGTTTAAGTAGGGAATTGTGAAAATTGTGCTCTTTGTTAGTCAAGAAAAGACATGAGCATGATCTAGTTTTCCAATACCAGAGCATAGTGTGACATTTCGATCAATATCAAATCAAAGAAATAACAGATGTTAATTTTCTGTCACTGCACATGTGATTGCACGCATCAAGCGAAAGCACTACTTACTACTTTTGAGTGCTCGATATATGAATCAGGAAAGATGTGCTTGAAACATTCCCCGCTAAGCATTGTGCCGCATAATGCGCTCTAGTGCTATAATTGTAAAGGTAAAGCTAGGTGAGTGGGTGGCACCTGTGTAGTGTGGTGTATCATGGCGTGTATGGAGTGGCGGTCGAGCGCGGTGTGGTGCAGGTGCAGCAGGCGGTCGAGGTGCGCGCGCGCAGCGGCGGCGGCCAGCAGCTCGGCCCACGCGGGCTCGGCGCCCACGCCGCCCGCCTCCTGCAGCGCGCCGCACAGCCGCAGCGCCTCCGCGCGCAGGCACGACACGCGACGCATCAGACCCCACACCTCTGCGACGCACATATCATATTACTTGTTAAGCCGAATGAATTATCCAATTATGATTTATTAAAAAATGGTACATTTACATTAAAATAACTCTATCTTATCGCGTTTTCTGAAATATATCGCTTACTAACCAATTTGATTAATAAAAAGACTTTTTTATTTAGATAACTCATAGTAGGTGCTGTATAACATTCCCCATATTATTGACCTATTACTATTACTGCCTTAATTTAATTTTGTATTATTTGAATTTTCGGGTGACGCACCCGGCATGCACTTGAGCCGCTTGTGCAGTATGGCGTGGTCGCGCCAGGCGTCGTGCAGCGCGTACTCGATGCGCTTGATGCGCCACAGCTGCGCGAAGAGCGCGCGGTACCGCGCCGCGCACGTGGCCGGGAACAGCGTGCCCAGCGGCCCGTCCACGCGGTACTGCAGCGCGAACACGTCCCACCCGCTGTCCTCGCGACCGTCGCCTGGTATGAACATACAATAACGCTTAATGATACTTTTATATAAAAAAAAACAAATTAAAATATATAATTATTTAAATAGTACATACATATACCTAGTTTTTCAATAACAGAGCATAGTGCTACTCAGTGGCGCACAATGCCGAATTATGCTAAATATAATTGGCACGTGAATTAGTTTTATAGAGCTTTCACACAATGCAAAGCGTTGCTGTAGTTGAAGCATTCAATGTTAAGTATAATTGGAAACCTAGGTTTCTATAGCAATAGCAATTAAGATAATATTTTTATTTTAGTTATATGATCCTTTGTTTAAGTTTAGACATATATACCAGTATTTAAAAGAATTAGCACTCACAATTAGGATATAAGTTAACGTGTAGCCTGGCGAGCACATGCGGCGGCTCGTACTGTGCGTTCGTGGCGCGCACGGCCGCCTCCAGCGTGCACGTCAGGTTGTGCACGTACAGAGACGTCGCCGGCTTATTCAACTCGGTCCTGGAGACGAAATAATAAATCTTACATTAGTAATTATTGCATTTTGTTACTTGTTTATTCATTTTACATTTACAGACTTATACATACATACATATGTGTATTAATATGTTCTTGCTAAAGATTGCTTAGAAAAGTTTCGTTAACTATATTAAACTTTTGTTTATTCGAATATGTAACTGGTCGACATTCTGGTCAAGATTGCTGGTTCACGGAAAATGCAGGTGACTGAAGACTATAACACTTCTATATTGATAATATTGGAAATTCCTTTAGCAATAGACTATATACATATTTAGCTGCATTTATCACGACTTTGAAAATTTATATTAACTGTAAATACGATAATGTACTTTCTGCAATTTAAACTGCAGGCCACACATAGGTACTCGTATTCTATTTCTTATGTAGAAATTTCTCCTGTCAAAGTTTTTGTAATTAAACTCCTCCTAAATAGCTAGCCCGTTTTTAATATAATAAAGAAGAATAGTAATGCGACTGACTGGAGCAGCGACATGAGGTGGTGCACGAAGTCGCCCTGCGCCAGCAGCAGGTAGCGGCGGTGCGCGGCCAGGTGGTCGAGCAGGTGGTGGCGCGAGGTGAGCGCGGCCAGCAGGCGCGCGGACGCGGCCGCGTGCGCCAGCGCCACCGCCTCGCGCAGCCCGCCCGCCTCCCACCACCCCGCGCCGCCCGACTCCTCCTCCGCGCTCACACCTGCTACAAAAATACATTAACTATTAACATTGGCTACAGTGAACTTCAGACCGGAGCACAGTGACATTTGCACATCACTGTTGAGGCGGTTGAATGTCTGGCACTGTGGCGGTACCCACCCAGTCGATCTCCTGCTAAAGAGACCCACCATTGGTAAAATTTGATTAAAAAAAAGAAATGCGAAACAACAATGATTGTTCCTTTATGAGATAGAGAGAGACAAAGAGAGGCAAACAAAAACATTTTTACCGTTTCTCCCAACACGCGATTTCGTTCCAATTAATTTATTCCCATTTATTTCTTTTCAAATCAGACGGGTCGCAAGTGTTATTTTAATAAGGTATGGAAATCTATAAATACTTAATATTATAAAGCTGAAGAGTTTGTTTATTTGTTTGAACGCGCTAATCTGAGAAACTACTGGTTCGAATTTAAAAATTCTTTTTTTATTGAAAAGACCATTTATCGAGGAAGGCTTAAAGGTTACATAACATCACGCTGCGACTAAAAGGAGCGAAGAAATTATGCAAAAAGAAATGGACGGGGACGAAGTCGCGAGCAACAGCTAGTTAGAAATATACAAACTATTTCGTGCATGCGCTGCGAGGAGGTGTTGCAGGTGACGGGCGTGGTCAGGCGAAGAGTCATTGTCTCCCGACTGCTCTGGCAAATCTGCGCACGCCTCCCGCATAAAAACTACACTTTTTCCCGTGGCTAATATCTGACCAGCTTGCTCGCGACACATGAACGACGGAACCATCCAATCTCTATAAGGAATACATTTGTTATTATTGTTTATATCAAATGTATAATATAGAAACAAATTGAAATTAAAATAATCAAATTTAATAAAAATGGATTTTCATCACCTCACTCTGTATTTGTCATGCCACATTCTATCAATAGGCACTCCACTTCGGCTCTCAATAAAGAATTCATTGAAAGGGTCATCAATCTCGCCTGAAAATTTAAGTTATGCGATACTTTTATATCTTCTGCTTCATAAGTTTAAACTAAATTGGTAATTAAATAGAAAAATGTTACCATGCAGCAGCCATCGAGTTAACATAAGGAGCAAGGGGTATGTAAGAGCGGTCAGCAGCCGTCGTGCCAGTGCGGCCACGCGCTCGTCACCGTGATGCACGAATCTGTGCACACAGGACGCCAACTCACCACCTACAATATTAATATTCAATGTCAAATAACATAAAGAACTAAGAACAATGCAACTCAATTTATTATCATTTTTGTGAATTATATCTATCTGTCAAAATGTATATCTGTTGTTTTTAATTAACAACAGCTGATATCAAGTTAAAAGTGTTGCTATGTATAATACATTTTCAACGTAAAGGCAACTCCTACATAGAGGGACTAAAAAACAAAAGTGATGTAACATGTAAAGTAAATCTATTATTCTTTACTTCAAATTTATCGCAGTAAAACTGTTTCCAACATATGTCCTAACCTTTCTTGTGATGTGCTGTGTGAGCAATGTTTGCTAACCAAGTTAATCTATGTAAAGGATCCTGAGCCCAAACACATACTCTTCTTAATGTGCCCCCTCCACCATCACTTTCACAAACCTAAAAAAAATTTATTACGATACAAACAATAAAAATATAATTATAATTTATGTTAAATGAAAAACATGTAATTACCTGTGATTGCAATAATGCAACACTTCTATAATATTCTGTTAATTCATCCCTTATTGCTGCAACAAGGCCTTCACCCATTAGTCCTGCAATTTCAAGTACATATTTTATTAAATCATTAGCAATTATCTCAAATATTTAATACAGAAAAAAACTACCTTGTGGCATAATACCAGAAGCAGGGTCAATAAATTCTTTAAGCCTATCATGTAGAAACCCGAGATGGGCTATTCTAGAATACAATATTTGTACAGGCCTTGGCCAACCACAAGTAGTTTTTGCCTTAACACCAGTTGCTGCCAAAACAGCATCCCTTACACAAGTACGCTCATTTGAACGATCTGAAATATAATTAAAATTATTGAAGATTATGCATTATTATTCTGTTTTCAAAATAAGACTGTTGATATAAGGAAAACAAGATCTTTGTAGTATGTTTTACCTTAATAATATGACATTTTGATTGTACTTACTGTTACATTGAAGTGCTAAAGCCATATTACTATTATTGGAAGGCAGACTGGCATTAGAACATTGCTGTTTAGGGGTGTGATTATCCCAGCTCAAAGATCCCATAGTACTTTTACTGGAACTAGTGGCTCCAGAGAATAAAGCAGTTGAATTCTATAAACATATTTGATTAAGATTATTTAAAACATACTGGCAAAAGTTATAGAACTTTATTTATGTTAATTTATATGTTATTTATCAATATTACAATGATAATGCTTACAGTTATATTAATATGAGGCACTGGGAAAAGTTGTTGAGTGGAATCTGATTGTTGAGGACCGTCAGAAAGTTCTAGTAACAAAGATAATACTGCTACTCTCTGTTTAAGGACAAACTGAAAGAAAATTGAGGTATATTATTATTTTTTACATCTTCTTAGAAGTATTATATATAATATATAAAGTGTATTCTAATATTATGTAGATCTATAGAAAATTAAAACACTTGTTTGCATTTTTTTCTAGCAAAAAATTAGTTGCAAAGCAGGAAAACATGAATGAGGAGACTTGAGCGTAACTGCCACTTCTTGTTCTTGTAATTTTAACATATATTGAAAAAATAAGACAAATCCAACAACAACAAATACTTAATTATAATAAATAGTAATACCAACTGTGTTTTTTAATTTTGCAAATGATTCATCGAACTTATCTGCATCTCTACTAGAAACATTAGCCAAACGGGAATGAATTTTATGGCATAATAATTTTTCATCTAGAGCTGAACGAGTTTTGTCACTTGTTGAAGATAAATAAGATAGAGCCAATTCATATGCCCCATCTGTAATATTATTTGTTATATTATTAAAAATAGATGTATATAGAAAAAAACCGTACCTTAATAATTACGTATTTAATTTTACTTTTTGGTAAATTAAAGAAAATGTCTTTGAGATAGTTTTGTATTGTTATCATCATTCGAATACAAATAAAATATAAATAAAACGTGTATCAAACAATATTTATTAGCAACACAATAAATTGACATTTACATAATTTTTAAAAAAGGAAGTACCTGGGTTGGATGACAATTCTTTACACAATTTATGTAAAAGTGCAGCTACATTAATTGAGGTGTCCATTGTGAATGGAACAGTAAAATCATCCACTCGTTAAGTTCTTCGTATTGTTATTCATAGATGATGATAAATCCATAAGATGTATAACCACTTCTTACAAGTAGGTACAAAAACCAATCTATAACACTACGGAATAACTATATAAAGGGAAAACCATGTAAAATTTTCATGATGCTTTGAATTATAAACCACAAACTTTAATCATGATATACCAAAATACGAAAACAAATTATAACACAAATATTGTTGAAGGCAAGATGTTTTGATTTGAATTTTGACTGAAGTTCGTTTTTTATGCGGGAGCATAGATAATTAATACGCATATACGAAAATACATAAAGATTGATGTAGATAACACAATATCCTGTTTTTTTTTTAATTTAATGACCTGGTGACAAAGACCTTTAGGTCATATCTTATTTATTATTTTTACACTTCACTTCATAAATTTTAGTCGAGTCAGTCAGTCGTTTCTTTCTGCCCTTCGTAAAGTGATAGTGAACTTTACGAAGAACCTCTATGAATCTTGGAGCAATCGAAACGGCGCTACTATGCGCTCTCAAATGAATTCTTCATTTCCTGGACACTTATTAAATAATTTACTATCACAATCAAACATTAAATCACTTTATGCACAAAAAAATGAATATTCAATTGAGATTACAAACAGACGCCGCCAGATTACCGCCAAAACTCACAATATCCTGCGATTAAAATAGACTTATAATAATTATTAAAACACGTATTTTGTTGTGTAAATATTTAATACAAATTACATACAATTCTGAAATTTAGTAGGATTAGTTAATATTTATAGTAGAATGTTTTGCTTTAATATGTCTATTGAGATATTTATTGTTTTTCGTTTTAAAACCACACACCTTACATGTAACTGGTTCATAGGGTAGATGAATGAATTGATGCAACCTAAGATCTTCTTTAGCATATGTTTTGTAGTTACATATAGAGCAAGTGTAATTAATAATATTGTGACGTATTTCATGGCGTTTTAGATAACGCCAAGTTTTAGTTTTAAAATTGCAAATATGACAAGTATATAGTTGAATATCCAAATGTGTTACTAATTGGTGTTTCATGCTGCTTAATTTATTACTTCCGTACGTACACTCAAAATAACTGTTCGGCTTATTTTGTATCTGTCCATGCGCAGTTTCTACGAAAATTCCGTTAATAATATAAGTTTGGGGATTCAGTTTGGGTATATTTTTACGATAGCTTTCCACTACAAAAAAGAAAAATTAATATCTATTATATGTTATTAGAAATACTAGTTTTGTTGTACAGTTGCACATGAGCGGCAACTCACCACGATAGGTGTAAAGGTGTAATAGGCTACCTAAAGGTAAAATCCCAGAATCCCATCTCAAAATATAAATTACCGCAGTTATTAATTAGTTTACTGTTATTAAATTTTACATTCAACCAAACACTAAAATGTTGTGACAATCGGATGTAGGCCACTGCCTGTGGAAACAGTTATTAGAAGCTTCGATATATATGCTGATATATCAACTAGTTTTCCAATTAAAGTACTAGAGCGTACTATGCGTCTTGATCCTTAACGTTTAATGTTTGAACTTTGAACTACAGTACCGCTCAAAAGTGCTAAGATCTGCTTGGAAAACTAAACAAGGGATATCTCTATGATGGTTGCATGTTGGGGTAGTCGTCGAGAGCATGTATGTGCGCTTAAAAAGTTAAATGATAAATAAGTCATGTTTTAAGTGTATACCTTTAAAATCAACTCCGATTGCAGTATTATTATAGTTGTGATGATTTATACCTAAAATACTAGCACAATCACTTCCGTAGTACACTAAAAGTTCAGCACCACGAGGAATTGTTTTTATAGTTCTATAATTATAGATTTGCATTTAGTTAGAGATATATTACAAGAATACATAAAAAAATTACAATATGAAATGTAACCTATAATAAATGTCGCCCTTAAATTGAAAGGCAATAAGATTTTGTTCATTAAAGTGCCTTGAACAATTTATGTATCGCATCCAATTCGAACTGTTTTCATCAGAGCCATCCACATAAAATAAGTTTTTGTTTTTATTAAATATCTGTAAGTGCCCAGCTATATATAGGTATAAGAAATATAAATTAAACTATTCAATAACGTTATAAGTGGCTATATTTTTACTTAATAGTTTAGTAAAATAAGAGCCGTCTCACCTGCCAACAATATTTCGACTTAACTTCAAAGACCTTGGCACCTTCGTAGGTCCAAATCGTACCTCGCAAGGTATTGTTAAAGTGTAATATACTCCCAAACCTGCATCTTAATTTAATAACGAGATTAAATTTTGAAATTTAATTGTCATTCAGTAGTATTGTAAAAATACCTGGTATGGAAGAAGGAGCAATGAACAGAAATGCGGGAATACTATATTTGTCTTGAAGGTTGTCCAGTTCCGTATTTAATGGATTCTAAGTAAAAATCAACAGAGAGGGATTGTAAATATTTTGTGGATTTTATAAAATTAATTGTTTTTATGTAACGCAAAATCTTACCTTTGTATTTGGAATATTAAGTAATGGTCCATGCATAGAGCAGTAATCATATACAAAACAGGAACATTCGAAGCAAACTGAAATAATAAAATACTTAATAAGTAATTTGCAATTCTTTCGTACCTAGTAACATAAATTGTAAGTGGGTACCCTACAAATTAAATTATCGTTCATGTTCATACTGTAGTGTAATTAAATTATTATTATTTAAGGCTTAAATCTTTTCGTAAAATATAATTTAGGAAGTAAATACTGTTTAAAAACAATTTTATGACAATGCTTGCACTTCGCATCCTACAAAGTACAAAGGCGCGAAAAGACTGGCTATTGGTAATTGGGCATTGGTTAATCTATGTTCTATTTCAACTTTACTTTTTTTATTTTCAACCAACTCAAAAACGAAAGGAAGGTTTCACATTATTTTCTTTTATACCTGTTAATTCAGAGTGGTTGAATCGATGTTAATGATTTTTATCTAAATTGGCTGGTTTTTCAACGTTTCTAGTTAAAACTATAGTTTGTGAAAATTTATTTATGAGCAATAAATACTACATTAGGTTGTGGGTTTTTATAATTTATAAAATTACTAGCTGCTGCCTGCAACTTCGGCCGCGTTTCCGTCGTTTTTCGCAAAAACCAATACATTGTATATATTGCCAGGCCGCACTGCTCACTTGGCGTCAAGCTGATGGCTGGTCACGAATTTTGAAGACTGCTCAGGAGTATGAAGATTAATTGTACCAATTTTAAAATCCGTCTAGTAGTTTTTGTTTCTATAACGGTTATATCAAACAGACAGACAGACAAAACTTTTACTGTTTGCATTTTTGGCATCACTATTGATCCCTAATCACCCCCTGAAAGTTATTTTGGAAATATATTTAATGTACAGAATTTACCTCTACAGATTTATTATAAGTGTAGATAATTTATATATGTCGCAGCCAACTGGTTAAATCAGCCATCTATTTTAATCATAATCAGCTTAATTAAACGCCGGCTCCTAGTAAAGTTACTATTGAATTAAGCATCTAAAATAGGTTTATTATAATAATTAAGCGGCTAGCCGCTTAATTAGCTGGCTGATTTTACCAGTTGGCTTCGATATATACTTACCTACTTTATGGCGAGTAGTTAAAAGAGGATGCTGAGTGTTGAAAAAAGTTTATGAATAATTTAGTTGATAGGACACCTTTTACTGACAGTTGGTTGCTGCCAGAAAAATAAGAACTTCATAAGTACTTCATCGTGGATGACTGAGTAGTGTTAGTATGTACTAAGAACGTATGCCTACCTGCTAGCTTGCTCAGACGGCCAATTTTCAGGTATCAGATAGTTAATAACTCAATCGTCCACTTTTCGTTCATCAGAAAATACGTGACTGGTAGCCCTGGGATCTTGCTCGATAATGTATACTATACATTATCGAGCAAGATCCCAGATATATATTGTATAGCATACATAATTTTTATATTACTATCTGTGGACTATAGTCTATGTACACAACAATCTTCACTCTTCAGTAGGTATCTGTGGTTGTGAACTTGAGAAGTTGAGAATCAATTGTGAAATGTGAATTGAGATTTGAGAATTCAGAAGTATCTGATTTGTTTAAGTTGTGATGTGACTCGAATGTATTTTGTAAATGTTTGGAATTGATTGTTTAATGGTTGACATCAATATCTAACTAATAATAGAAATATACCTATTGGGGGAACATTTATATAGAAAAGTGTCAAAATGAGTTTTTCTATAGATGAAGTTAACTTTTTGGTTTACCGTTATTTACAAGAATCAGGTAAACAATTTTGTAACATACGAACTGGTTCTGATAAATAAATAATGTTTATAATGTTTTTTTATTATTCATTCACTTTTAGGTTTTCATCATTCCGCGTATACTTTCGGTATAGAGTCACATATTTCTCAAAGCAACATTAATGGCGCATTAGTTCCACCGGCTGCTTTGCTAAATATACTTCAAAAAGGTCTGCAGTATACAGAAGCTGAAATTACAATTGGTGAAGATGGTAATGTATTATTTTTTTATCTTACATGTATATTATGGGAGGATATATTTAATTAATTAATATTTTTCACTAACAGGATCAGAAACACGTCTTACAGAAAGTTTAAGTTTAATAGATGCTGTTACACCAGATATTGTCGCTGCTAGACAAAATGCCCACAATGCTCAAAAACAAGCTAACAAAGAAACAGGATCGGGGAGTGAACAGAATGGTGTTGATGTATGTATAAGATTCATTTATACTCATTTTAACAGCTTTAGTAGATAGTGTAAATAAATAATTTTGTAGATATTGTTTAATTTTCTTTAAGTGTATAATATATTTCTAAGGATAAATGTGCTGTGTCTCATAAACAGTTTGTTATGTGCTAGGTAAATTTTTGTTTACTTCAAAACTATTTATCAAGAATTGTGGTAAAGCTTAGTTAAATCACAATATTTAATGTTAATAATTTTATTAGGCCACAGCTTGTAGTGCAGCATCAACAACTGGTGGTGCAGAAACACCAAGTGCACCAGAACCATTAGAAGGGGATCAATCTATCGAAATTCCTCCCAGCAAAGCCACAGTGCTCAGAGGCCATGAATCTGAAGTATTCATATGTGCTTGGAATCCCAGTACAGACCTTTTAGCTAGTGGGTCTGGTGACAGTACAGCCAGGTAAAATTAAGTATTTTAATATTTTTTTATATTTTATGAGTATATATTGTTTGCCCGTGACCATAATGACTCATAATTTAATACACATATTTCAGAATTTGGGACATGTCCGATAACCCTACCAGTATTCCCAACCAATTAATATTGAGACATTGTATTCAGAGAGGTGGAGCTGAAGTACCAAGTAACAAAGATGTTACTTCTCTGGATTGGAATGTATGTCAATAATTTTTTAATTGAAATATATACAAATAATCACTTGCATATGAATGTCATCTCAATTCAGTGTATCAATGTCATATGTTTCATGTTTATTAATTATTTCATTGATTATCGTCTATTATTTGATTGTTACTATTTTCCTTTTAATTACTAGGGCAACATCTGATCTTGAAAGCATTTTCTGTACTTGAATTTCACTAATTATGTAAAACTTTTGTTTTCTATTTCAGTGTGATGGTCATCTTTTAGCAACGGGTTCATATGATGGTTATGCTCGCATTTGGACTACTGATGGCAAGCTTGCATCAACATTAGGTCAACATAAAGGCCCTATTTTTGCTTTAAAATGGAATAAAAGGGGAAATTACATTTTGAGTGCAGGAGTAAGTATTACATTATTTATTCCATAAATAGTTTGACATTTGTTATTTGTTTAAATTTATTAAATCTCTAACCAATAATCTAATAATATTATATTTTTTTAATGGGACAAGGGATTCCGTTTGCAATATCACAAACTCACTATTATTTTTATTATTAGAATGAAAATATCACTTAAATTAGTGGTTCTCTATTATTATGCAATAATATTACAAATTGTATTATTTCTATTTTTTTTTATAGGTAGATAAGACAACCATCATTTGGGATGCAGCTTCAGGGCAATGCACCCAGCAATTTTCATTCCATAAAGCCCCAGCATTAGATGTGGATTGGCAAACTAATACATCTTTTGCATCCTGTTCCACTGATCAGAGTATTCAAGTGTGCAAATTAAATGTTGACAAACCTATCAAAAGTTTTCTAGGCCATACTGTAAGTTTGCAATTGAATCATATTTATTAATTATATTTTGTCTTTATTACTGCCTAAGCCTTTAATCATTGTTAATTTTGTAACATAATCTATATCATAATTCCAGAATGAAGTAAATGCTATAAAATGGGATCCCCAAGGACAGCTATTAGCTTCCTGTTCAGATGATATGACTTTAAAAATTTGGTCAATGAAACAAGACACGTGTGTACATGACTTACAAGCTCACTCAAAAGAGATTTACACAATCAAATGGTCTCCAACTGGTCCAGGAACACAGAATCCTAACATGAATTTAATTTTAGCTAGTGCATCATTTGATTCTACTGTTCGGCTATGGGACGTGGAAAAAGGTGCATGTGTTCATACTCTTACAAAACACACTGAGCCAGTGTATAGTGTTGCCTTTTCACCAGATGGAAAATTTTTGGCTAGTGGTTCATTTGATAAATGTGTTCATATCTGGTCCACACAATCAGGATCTCTTGTACATTCATACAAAGGTACTGGAGGAATCTTTGAAGTATGCTGGAATTCTCGTGGAACAAAAGTGGGTGCCAGTGCCAGTGATGGAAGTGTATTTGTGTTAGATTTACGTAAATTATAGTAATTACTCATTATTTTGTTTCATTATGATGCGTATGGACTAAATGTGTTATTTAAGAAAGAGATTGTTGATTTTCAGTGATTTTTAAAAACATAACATAAAATTAATGTGAATATGATACTTATAATCACAAATATATATCCATCTGTTCAGATAAAGCATCATACAAATTTATTTCTATAATTCAAATCCTCGTGGATATTTTATGTTATTATCAAAATAAAATAAGAAATATATTATTTATGAACATCAGAGTTTTAGTATTGTTTTACAAAATAAATCTTTCATTAAGAATAAGGGTAATTACTAGGTATATCATACTAAAAAAATAAAAATTTTAAGTATAAATTTATAAAAAGTCATATATTCCTTAATATTTGTTTACTAATTATACATATTTAATATACATTCAATAATGTTTCATAACAATATAAAATATTATTTAATGCATTATTCTTAGAAATTCTTTTACCTATGTTAATTCCATTCATACCCTAAACATGGTAATTGCTTTGATGCTCAAAGAATAAAATAATTTTGAGGACTTGAAAAATTTAAGTTTAACTTTTTATTATACTTCCATTGGTCTTTTATATGCTAACATATCCTCATGTTTATAAAGAGTATGTAGCTTTTCATACAGAAATTTAAAAAAATATAATAAATTATCATATTGTCCATTGTAGGGTTTACATTGAGGATGATCTTGCCTGTGAATTGGATAGTTCATGGTTATATCTGTTACATATTCTTCAGAACAACCCCAAGCACATATATGCAATTCCAATAGAAACTGGTGTAAAGCTTCTACAGTAGACAAATACCAACGTGGACTGCCTTTTTGATGCCTCCAAAACTGTGAAATTCTATTTTGTAATACTACTTTTGGGATACTTTGTAATCTGCTATCTGCAAATATTCCACGACTTTGATTCCATGTACTATCAATCAGTACTAGTCTATCAATTGGTAAATTTTGAACATGATGTATTTCTGTTTCATCATTATTATTAACTTGAAATATTTTCGTCATTAATGTGCCAACATTATACCCTTGAGGCAATTGAGCAAGAAGATTTTCAGAATATGAGAGACAATTGCTTTTTCCTTTGAATAACTCTTTTACAGTACATGCATCTGTCCCTGGATATAATAAGACAACCTTTTCCTCCTTATTGTACTCTGGTATGTTAGGATAAGTATAAACTTTAACATCTTCAGGTGCTAATACTGCAGCATGTGCAGCGGTACTTTTGCCATCAATTTCTCTCTTGTGTTTTATTATGTCAACCTTGATTGGCAGCTTAAAAAGATAAAAATCAGGATCGATTTTAAGAAATCGAAGAAGATCAATGTAAGTATATTTAATTAAATATAAAAAGAAAAGTAAAAAGTACTTACTTTACATAAAGGTATATTATTCTTGAGTTGAGCAACAGGTACAAAGCATGTATAGCAAAAATACATGCGGGATTTCCCGCACAGTGGACATGGGTTACGACATTCTAATCTTTGCAAAACTTCTGAATTAGCTATCATTAGCCCACCGAAGGGATTTTCATCCCTACTTCGAGCTTCAGGGCTTTTAGGGTTCATCTTTTCATTTAAATTTTGATAATTGTTGGTTTTTATCAAATTATTTAAACTTAAAATAAAAATGACTATCCAAATTTTAAAATTTGAGAGTTCTAATTAATCTTAAATTTCCAGATTCCACTGTCTACTTTGGTAACTTAACGGTAAAGAGTTTATTATAATTTAATTCAATTCTTGTCTCTTGATGCAATTGCAGTGGATTTTAATTTTTATTAGGTACATTAAAACTACAAACTTACAAAATATAAATACAATCAGTCTGTCTGAGTCGACTCTGAGTCTGAGACCGTATGACGATTGACGTCATATAATTGACATTAGACACTAGAAAGTAGAAACAGATAAATTATCAAATAAATGAATTTTGGTGGTATAATTTATTATTCCCAAATGGAGTTCATAAACTTTAAAATTATTACTAAGATGGATTTCAATTCGTTTATTTAGGCAAAAATCTTCAAACATAAAAAGTTTCAAGTTAATTTCTTGATTTATCAATATATAAACTTAATTTTTATTATTAATTCCCTAGAATTAGTATAGTATTATTCATCTAGAAGAAGACCGAATTTTATTTATTAAATGAGATATCGATTTTGTTATTCTATGATTTATTTTCATCTAGGTGCATATATATTAAAATGAAGTAGGTATAAGGTAGGTATTTTTATGTCACAAGGTCGATGTAAGATGTTTTTGACATAGTAAGTCAGATTTCTATTTTATCTATTTTCGTTATTACGTCAAAAAGTGTAGTGGATGAAATTGTGATTTTGTAATTAAATGCGTTGAATTTAACAATAAAGGTAAAACTAATTTATTTGGTTTAACCATCGGTTCACAATTGTTTTCTTTATTTTTTTAGTAAATGGCAAAAACCGCTACTTTAAATAGTTATGTCTTATACTATGACGCCATTTTGTCGCGCCGGCTGATCTGAATTTAATATTTTTATATTATTTCTCTACTTTTTTAGTGAATATGTAAGAATTTTTTGCTATTGTACCAGACATTAATAGTGACAGAAATATAATACGACAATTATGAAGCTTAACGCGCTTTCCTTTTCAGTGTGATCGTATTGATTATAGATTTTTCCTGTCTGAAAAGTACCTCCTAACATCATTTGCGATAGTTAATATTTAAAAGGATATATGACAATATTTGTCCGTACTTATTTAAAACAGTTAGCGTTTTATAAGTTCTTGAGAACCTCATACCTCATAAATTAAATATATTTATATTTATTTTAATAAAAAAAATTTTAATCATTGATCATCAATGCTTATTGTTTACATTTTACTATGTATTTAAATTATGTATTTAAACATTCTTTTAACAAACAAATTATGTTTGATGCATGTTTTTTAATTTACAGAAAAAGAAATGATTAAAGTTATGTTATAATAATGACAATATCAATGAAGGAACAAGAGCATGTGCCTGGGGAGGTAATGCAGAATTTTTGTTTTTTATATACTCATATAGGAAACTTATACTAAAAAAGCAGTATGTTTAATCTGAAATAAAATTTGTCTTTTAGATGGTTTTCCCTGAGGCAAAACTTAAAGCACTAGAAGAAAAAATTTCACATCCTCGCTGGGTAGTGCCTGTGCTACCAGAGCAAGAATTAGAGGCATTACTTTTAGCCGCTACTGAACTTGCAGCTAAAGGTATTTACTTGTATTAAAGATATATATATTCAAATGAGGCAAATGCTAAATATGCATAGAATTTAATGTGTCATTTTGGCTTTTATTTCCATTTTTTATAGGTGAAGATATTAACCATGCACTCTGTCAGCGGTTTTATAATGATGCTCTTACTTTATCATTCACAAAAATTTTAACCGATGATGCAGTTTCCTCATGGAAAAATAACATACAGCAATGTGTACGCTCAAATTGTGAGAAACTTGTTAAATTGTGTGCCATGAAATTAGACGATCCGAGATTTTTAAATCTACTTTCTATGGCATTCAATCCTAATAATAAGTAAGTATTATAGAAATGTCTTCCCCTGTTTCTTAGATTATGTGTTTTATATTTCTTAAAATGTATTATTATTAGCACATTGTTACTTATATTATAAACAAGAAAGTTATGTTAGTAATATTATAGTCACTAAGAGTGACAAGCTGAAGGTCCGATCACCTGCAGTCATTCATTACAATTACGTTGGAGGTGTTTTGATGTGCAGTACTTGTGGGCGCACTCTCACTACCAAAATTGGCTACATCAGCCTGGAGGTACATCGGTCTGGAGGATATATATTATATATTTTTATGTTAATTACTATTTATGCAAAAACTACTGAATTGAATTGAATAACACTGTTTATATTTTATTTATTTATTAGTTCTAACATTAATAAGGTACCTCAAATTTATAATTTTAGGTTTCACACATTCAATGCATCCAGAACATGTGAAGGACTGTCTGTTTCAAGTGTACCAACTACTGGACAAGGATCAAACCAAGAATTAGAAGTTTTTGCTAGATCTCAAGATCACAGAACTCCAAAAGGATGGCTGGTCCACCTTATTAACATGTATGAATATTTTTTTATACTCTTATTACCTTTAATAATGAAATTAATGAATTTATTGAAATTAAATGTAAATTTGTATAAATTTATTGACCAAGAGCTCTGTAGCAGCACTCTTTAAAATTTAACATTTTAATTTTGGTCTCATATCTTCTCATATATAATTTATGTTACAGATTTGGTCAAGCAGGAGGTTTTGTTAAGTTGAGAGAAAGATTTGAAGCTATTATGGGATTCAAGAAATCAGAACTAACAACATCAGTGAACTGCGAAGAAAAAGTTACAAATGAAATTATAGAAAAAGAGAGTGAAGATCAGAAAGTTGAAGCTACTGACAGTATGATCAGTAGCACAGATAATATGGAGGTAGATATTACATACTTAATAATATAAATGTTGTTGTTAGTTAATCTTGGGTTCTGTAAAAATAAAAAATAATTGTTCATTAAATGGCAATAAGAAAGGTAGTTGTTACAGGGTTCAATATCATCACGGTCTGATCAACCGTCATCATTGGAAATGTCTACAACTGGAGAAACGCGTGTAGCTGCAGTTTGGCAATTATTGCGACCTCTAGGGCTTTGCCACGATCTCCTTACACCACACACTGTTACCGTTTATCTTCTGCCAGTACTGGTTTGTATAGTGTTTGTATTCACACTTGTAAATTCATTATTTATAAAATAATTTATTATTTTCTATTGTTTTTATAAAGGAATGCATTCCGACGCTGCTAGAGAGTCTAACAGATGACGAATTAAAGCGCGAAGCAAGGGGAAGCGAAAATAAGACTGATACTGTGTCCTGTTTGATTAGAGCATGCAAATGTGTTTCTGTCAAGACACCCCACCATCATAGTCTTCTTAAGTGTAAGTACCGTTTATTTGTACATTTTTCATATGTATGTGGTATAGAAATGAAAAAAATACAAATAATATTCATATGGCATGTGTTTTTTAATCATTGCGAATTAAAAATTTCGTACGATTTCATGTTTGTGCATACGAGTTACAGAATTGGCAAAATTAAATGTGTAGGTAAATTATATGTTACATATTTTTTGCTATATTATTTGTGCATTAATGTGAAACTTATTCATAGCAGTTTGCGTTTGTACTTTAATATACAGTTTCACTTAATCTTATTTGTGTATCTTTACTTTTTTATTGAATAAATGGTCATAGTAAATAATGATTGAAGAAGCTGATATGGATAAAAAGAAGACTCTTAACCATTTGGGCGGATCGCATACCCTGTAGCTGCTTAGGGGCGTGGTATTATCCGCTCCTTGGCTGCTACATTGTATGTTATCTTGTCGTATATACTTCACAATATAAGAAGCTGGAAATAAATTTGGGAAATTGTATAATTGTTACGTATTTATTTGCTATACATATTTTATCCTAAGTACGACGATGAAGGTTTTTTGATATAAATTATAACTATTTATATTGCAGCTCTTGAAATGTTTCGATTAAAGATGATTCTACGATTACTTCAAATGTCATCTTTCAATGGAAAAATGTCTGCTCTCAATGAAATTAACCAGCTCATAAGTACAATTTCGCAACAACCCAAACCCGAATGGCTTACACCAGCTGTGATAACTGTAAGTGTTTAATCTAATTTTATAGTACTGTTCTACTTCCGAAAACCGCTATTTATCTTAAAAATACGTCTTACGTACGTATTTTAAATATACGTCAAATTTATTGCATCAAATTTTTATATTTAAATGATTAAACTTATTGAATGTTATGTTTTAGACTTGGATAAGGGAGAATAATGTGGTTGATATAGTTTTGCGCGACTCGCTTCATCAGCCGCAATATGTTGAGAGATTGGAAAAGATGCTGAGGTTTATGATCAAAGAAAATTCACTAACGCGGGAAGACTTAGACGCGATATGGAAGGCTCAACACGGCAAACATGAAGCGATTGTCAAAAATCTCCATGATTTATTGGCAAAACTTGCATGGGATTTCACTCCAGATCAATTGGATCACCTTTTCGATTGCTTTAAGGTAAAGGCTTTATAATTATTTAATATACTGCACTATTACTACATGTGATTTATTAAATAAAAATAATATTTGTTATTACAGGCTAGTTGGTCAACATCAAGCAAGAAACAAAGTGATAAGTTATTGGAAGTAATAAGAAGGCTCGCGGAAGACGACAAAGATGGTGTCATGGCTAATAAAGTAATATATGTTTTGATTTACAACCCCCCTATTATTTTTTATTATACTTATACTTATTATTGCTTTTCATAGGTTTTAGTATTATTTTGGAATTTGGCGCATTCTGACGAAGTATGCACTGAGATAATGGACTTGACTCTAGCAAATTTCATAAAAATACTCGATTATAGCTGTAGTCAAGACCGTGATGCGCAGAAAACACTATGGCTGGACAAGTGAGTGAATGCCATTATTAATATTAACCAGTTTAAGCATTGCTTGAATATTTTGGTTAATCTTATGATATTAAACCCAAGTGAACGCAAAGTAAATATATTATAGAAAAAAAAATAACAATTGGTTCATCTTTATATACTATAAAACAGAGTCGCTTTCTACGGTCTGTCCCTATGTATGCTTAAATCTTTTAAACTACGAAACTGATTTTCATGCGTTTTTATATCAGATTCAAGAGGAAAGTCATTATATATGATATAATCTTTTTAAGTAATACTAGCCTTAAGTTACTAATATTTTTTTTTTATAATGAAGCGGAGAGAAAAAATCATCTGATGTAGTCCTTCTGAAAATGTCTGTAGGCACTATTTGTTAGTCGTAAGTCGTAACGCATATGAAATGATTAGATGCGTGGAAGAGCTGAAGAGCAACGAGTCGTGGGTGCTGCCCGCGCTCAAGATGATGCGCGAGATCTGCTGCCTGTACGAGGCGGGCGGCGGCGCGGGCGTGCGGCCGCACGTCACGCGCCAGGAGCTCATCGACCGCCTGCAGACGCAGCACTCGCTCGTCATACTCGTCACCGACTCGCTCACGCACTACATGGACGCCGTGCGCGACAAGCTCACTGGTAACCTGACTGTTTATTTATTTATTCATTCATATCGAGGACATTTAGCTGTTGCAACATAAATATAAGACTAATAATAAATAAACACATCCACCAATAATTTTAGTTTTACTAAAGCACATCACTTAAAATGTTATTTAAATTAAATTATATAAAATCCTTCTATTATTTTATCTGTAATGTAATTTAACTACACAAATTGTAGCTAGATGTGAGTGGAAATTGTGTTGTATTATGTATTTATTTCACTGGGAAGACATAACACCCTGAGCTGGCAGGGATGCCTTTAAAAAAGACTGTTTGTTATCTACCACTTACACATATGATTTAATTTTAAGTTGCATATTGTCATTCCACCACCTTTATTTTGTATAATTAATGTTCGGCTAATATTCGGTTTGCCTGAAAAAAATCACTTCAAATGATAAGGCCGCCTGTTACACGTTAATTTCATTGACATGTCTACTTTTACACATAAATAACATAATTATAAGGAAGAATATTAATTTAGTTATACAAATTTCAGTGGAGAGCGAAATAGATTGGGACAATTGGTTACCAGACGGTAGATATCCACACGCGGCGCAAGTCCACGAGAGACTCAGTTTTCTGAGATTTCTGTTGAAAGATGGTCAACTCTGGCTTTGTGCTGAACAGGTAACAGTTTTATTGCTTTTATTCACAAAAAAATAAAATTACAAATCTTAATTTAAAATGATTCATCATATAAATTCAACTATTTTTGCAGGCTAAACAAATATGGGTATGTCTCGCAGAAAAACCAGCGCATATAGGAGACCGTGAAGCTTGTTTTCGTTGGTTTAGTAAACTAATGGGGGAGGAGCCCGATTTGGACCCAAATATCAACTTACACTTTTTTCGGCGTAATATTATGACCTTGCCTCCTAATCTACTAACTCATTCTGGAATAAAATGTTTCGAGAGGTAATTATTCTTCATTGCATTGTCACGGAGGGCATAATTTAAATATCTAAATAACTTATTATTTCTTTCTTGTTTTTCAGATTTTTTAAGGCTGTTAATTCCAAGGAAGGTAAACTAAAAGTTAAGCGACGAGGTTTTCTGCTTAACGACCCAGATCTCATAGGATTAGATTATTTATGGAGGGTGAGTAAAAAAGCTTTTACATTTTTCTCTTTCATAATTTTGTCCATAAAAACTATTAAGCGGAAAGAAATTTATCAGTGTCAGATAGAGGTTTGCCGTTCACTAGAGTAAGGGAGTAATGTATTGTGCAGGTGATAACGGAGTGCTCGGACGAGATATCGGCGCGCGGAATCGAGCTGCTGCGCGAGACGTGCACGTGCACGGGCGCCGCGCTGCCGCCCGCGCACCACCACGACACCTTCCTCACGCACTGCGCCGCGCGCACGCTGCGCCTGCACAAGGACATGGACCTGCCGCACCACGGTACGCATCTCA
>JADANM010001663.1:6230694-6249080 GCA_026213755.1 Eurema hecabe | reverse complement strand
AAATAATAATCAAATTGATTATATATATATAACTTAGGTATAGGCGTACAAACCATCATAGATGACATAAAAAGATCGCACATAGCTGATAAGCATCCGCTAACGCGAAGCATGTTTTGTGCGTAGATATATAAAGATTTTCTCGTTGTTGGTCCTTCGTCGACGTCAATATGCAACATTGCTGATATAAAATTGAGAATTACAGCAGTTTGAAGAGATCGAGCCCTATTTAAACAGAATAGGATCTCACTGTACAAAACTTGGTGCTTAATAATAGCTGCTCTATGATTACCCTAAAATTTTAAGCACATTTTACTATTACATAGTACCTACATAAGCTTCCGAAACTTGTAGAATAATTTGTAGAACTACAACTGATTTTTGTTTTAAGAGATGGCTCAGAATCATTTAAATACTTTTGGGCTTAAAATTTAAATAAACTTACCTTTGATAATAAGTAGACTCCTAGTGTAGAGAAAATATTTTGTATTTTTGCATGATCTTCGCCGCTATTGCTTAATAAATATAACAAATTTTGTATTTTATTTGAAGTCTTCTTTTGTTGCGTACTTTCATCCTTAAAAATATTTAAATAGTTAAACTGAAGTCTACAAGCGAGGTGTTAAACTAAGTGACACCTTGTACTTAAAATTAAATAATTATTATTAAGAATCTTATTACCATTACAAGAAAGAAATATATAAGTTCGGCAAAGTATAAATGTATTAATTTCTTGTAGTTTTTATACACTTGATGACAAGCGTAAGCGTCGTAACTTATTATCTGTAATACTTTTAATTTTAAATTAGCCGCCTTATTTTGAGCTTTAAGCTTGTACAATGCATAGACAATTCACAAGTGGCCCAAAAACTAAACCAAGAGTATGGATTATAATTTTTTTTTATTTAATTTAATGACCTGGTAACAAAGACCTTTAGGTCATATCTTATTTATTATTTTTACACTTCACTTCATTTCTTTCTGCCCTTCGTAAAGTGATAGTGAACTTTACGAAGAACCTAGACGAATCTTGGAGCAATCGGAACGGCGCTACTAAGCGCTCTCAAATGAATTCTTCATTTCTTGGACACTTATTAGCTAGTTTACTGCATGATACACTATCACAATCATACATTAAATCACTTTATGCACCAAAAAAGGAATATTCAATCGAGATTACATATAGACGCCGCACAATTCCCGCCAAAAACTCCGTATGGATTATAAAGACTATTTATATCACAGAAAACAAATTCATAACTAATAAGTAATAACTGATCAAAATTCAGTTTAATTAATAAAAATTCAATTTTAGTTTTGGAGAAGTGAACACTGTATATTTTCTCATACAATGCGTAATTTTGATTTATTTTAAAACAATATTCGAATTCTACGGCTAATTATTACTCGCTAGTCAGAAGGAACTCAGAAGTCAGAACACAGAACTGTCATTTGTCAAGTTTGAAGTTTATAAGCCTTGGAATGGAATCGTTGTTTGTAAATTTTTAACCAAAATACAATAGTAATTAGATAATTCCAAGTCAAACTTAATGTGTTACTCATTTTTTTCTTGAGATTATTATAGTAAAGGCGATTAAAACTAATCATGGATGTCGGAGAATTACTTTCATTTAAGGTTAATCATTATTTCTTTTTTACATTATTGTATTCCCTTTCTATGAAGAGATACTAAAATAATATTATCCTATAGCCTACTCCTACTCCAAAGCGTCCTAACGAGGACGAGCTCGAAGATTCAGATGAAGAAAGTGTGCGTTCGTACAAAGTGCGTCGAGTGGTAAAATCAGAAAATGAACGAACGCTTAAATCTCTACCAAAAGAACCTACGATAACGGATAAAGAACGTGAAGATATCTTAAAGTTTGTTGAAAACGAGGTGACAGAGGTAATAAATTTACAAAATGTTATAAATAGTCATATAAAATTTAATTTTCATCATTTAATGGATTTTTAGGGTGAAGTGTTAGATGAAACAGCAGTAAAAAAGTTAGTTCTTAATTTTGAAAAGAAAGCGTTGAAGAATAGGGAAATGAGGATAAAATTTCCTGATCAACCGGAAAAGTTTATGGAAAGTGAAATTGATTTGTTTGAGGCTTTGCAGGTTTGTCATGAACTAAATAAGGTTTAAAAAAATTCCATTACTTCATACATTATAATGGAAATAAAGGAGTTTTTATGTTTTAGGATTTGAGTGCAGTAGCAACAGTACCGGATCAATATCCTTTACTTGTGGATTTGAAATGTGTTAATTCTCTATTGGAGTTGCTTTCTCATGACAACACAGATGTCTCTACGAAAATTGTAAACTTACTACAGGTAAAGAGATGTTACACACGGCTCCTGTTTTCATATAAGCAATTTTTCAATGCATTTTATTGGCTACTTTTCAAACTTCTGTTACTAATATTTTTATAGGAGCTTACAGATGTTGATATATTACACGAAAGTGAGGAGGGTGCTGAGGAGTTAATTAATGCATTAGCAGATGCTGAGTGTCCTGCATTACTCTTGCATAATCTAACCCGTCTTGATGAACAAGTGCCAGATGAGAGAGATGCTGTCCATAATACATTAGGTAGAATAATGCTATATATTACAAAAGTGAAAACACATGTTTTTCTATTTATTTGAGGCAATTTAATAAAAACATAAATTTTACAGGTATTATTGAAAATATAACAGAATTCCGCCCAGAGCTTTGTATTGAAGTAGCTAAACAAGGTTTTATTCAGTGGATTTTAAAAAGACTAAAAGTATGTGTAGCCTGTTGCATTTAATAACTTACAGATATTGTATGCTAATCAAATTTACTAAAGATTTTTTTTATTTTTAGATGAAAGCACCATTTGATGCCAACAAATTATATGCAACAGAAATATTATCCATATTATTGCAAAACACTCCAGAAAATAGAAAACTTCTAGGAGAACTTGATGGCATTGATGTCTTACTACAACAGCTAGCTGTAAATATTTAACATCAAGGGTTATTATTTGAAATAATAATTCTGTTCTTCATCATATTTAAATCTTAACTTGTGTGTGTGCAGTTCTATAAAAGGCATGATCCAAGTGGTGCTGAAGAACAAGAGGCTATGGAGAACATGTTTGACTCATTATGTTGTGCGCTCATGGAGCAATCAAACAGAGACAAATTCCTGCGGGGTGAAGGGCTGCAGCTTATGAATCTTATGTTAAGGTTGAGTCTCTTTCTTAACTACAGCGTAACAAGCTTTTGATACACTATAACCCCCAATTTATTTCACTAATTATTTTTATTTTGTTACTTTGCATTTTAAATGTTTTCTATGATTTTGTACAGAGAGAAGAAAATGTCACGTAATGGTTCACTTAAAGTCTTGGACCATGCACTAGCTGGACCAGATGGGAAAGATAATTGCAATAAATTCGTTGATATTTTGGGATTGAGAACGGTGTTCCCTCTATTTATGAAAACTCCTAAAAGAAAGCGACTACTAACAGTTGACCAACATGAAGGTATGGCATTTCTTTATAACTTTATGTTTGAAGTAAATAATATGTATTTAAATTAAAAGAAAACTTTAGTTACGTCTATTAAACCAAGTTATTTATACAATCATTTCAGAACATGTTGTATCTATAATAGCATCTATGTTACGAAACTGCCAAGGCAGCCAACGACAAAGGCTTCTTGCAAAGTTCACTGAGAATGACTTGGAAAAGGTTGACAGATTACTTGAATTACACTTCAAATATATGGATAAGGTTGATCGCATTGAAAAAGAAATGGAAGTAAGAGTAATATTTATATTTAATTGCATTTCTTACCTTTAATTACGTAGGGTTCTCTTAGTAAAATAAAATTTCTTTTTTATAGCAAGAAATTGAAGATTTGGATGATGATGCACAATACTTGAAAAGACTATCTGGCGGTTTATTTACTTTGCAACTTATTGATCGAATCATATTAGAGGTAAGAAATATATTATTCTTGTTATACAAAGGCCAATCAGAAACATAAATGTGAAATTAGAGCCAAGTTCAATATTATGATAAATGCCTTGGTTGTTGACTTCAACAACAAAAGAAGTGAGATCTAAATGTGTGCCAAATTCAATGGTCAGTCCTGAAATTTATTTCTAAGTAACATATTATGGTATAACATATGATATCTTCTTATAACATAAAATAATATGATGTATTGTAGCCTGAGGTCTGTCTTGGAAACATTTGGAAGGCCTATTTAAATTTACGTATGTGGAGTCTATTAAAATTTACTGATTCTTACATCCATAGTTAGGTACAGGGATTAATTAGGTATTTATGTTAAGCATTCATAATAGAATCTAATTATTTAAAAAATTACAGTTTTTTTATTTCCTAGTATTCATCTAATTATCTATCCCGATACCAATTTTTAACTCTTTAGGTCATCTGGAACTGGGTTAGGGTTTTGATCTATAGATCAGTCAGTCAGTCAGTCAATGATTAAAATGAGGATTTTTGGACATTAATATCTAAATAACCGTTTGAGATAATCTTATGATATTTAGAACAAATATGGTTCTCGCAAATCTCAATATATGAGCCAAATTTGATACGTTTATATGAAATAGTTTTTGATTAATGAAGGAGTCAAAAGTGGCTCCAAATGGTTCCTGTAATACAAACGATGCGGCTTGCCAGTTCTGTTTCTTGAACTTGGCTTGACACGCTGCCGCGTGTTTAGATATAAAGTACATAATATAACAAGAATGTGTAGTTATACTAAAATTATTTATATACACATTTTTTCTGTTTAGGTTTGCACAGCGGGTCCGCCATCAATTAAGCAACGAGTACAAAGAGTACTTTCTTTAAGAGGCGGCTCTTTAAAAATAATTCGACATGTAATGAGAGGTACTGCCGTTGAATCGTTGATAATTTTCACTATTACTAACCATAATGCATACCTCATTGAAAAAATATATATTTTCATACTTCTAGTGTGATCATATATTTAATTTTTATATAATTAAACTAAATAATGATTTGTTTCGTTTAGAATATGCTGGCAATCTGGGTGACGCAGGAAGTGAAGAATGGCGTCAACAGGAACAACAGCACATCCTTCAGCTTGTCGATAAATTCTAACATTAGGAGTAATTTATATTTTTATGAAATAAACAAGCATCCTAGTTGTAATATGCGTTTTTATTTTCTAATTAAATTTAAAACATGGTTATTACAGGAGGTAACATTTAACAACGATAACATAAAAATATAATACCGTACGTAACAATTCTAAGTAGCAAGCAGAATTTATATAAAAATAAGTACTCGCAATTTTCAGCGTTTTTCATTGATTTCTGTTCTGACATAAGTAGATTTTATTTAAATATACAAAATGATTATTGTAAAAAATCAATATAAATAGAAGAAATTAACATGTCTTATTTATTATTATTACATTTTCGGTAGGTACATTTGTCATTATTGCACTTTTATGCAAAGGCACATGTTTTTATAGCCATTAAATATTTTAATGATTTTAAATATAGGTAGATCTCTCTAACAGGTTTTAATGATCATGTTTGTGACATTAAAAATAACTTTAGTTAGGTAATAATAATATTTATAATTAATTTCTAAAGTTAAAAGTCATAACTGACTATATTAAATTCTTTAATATATCAATTAGACGATAAAATTCGAATAATAAAATCGATCACAACCACTCCCAACTAATTATAACATAAAATCATATAGTGTCGCAATCTACATAGGAATCAATTTAATTATTAATTCGAACATTTAAAAGTGTTATATTAATGTGTTTTTTTGGAGGTAATATAATTAACAATCGGTACTTGTATTTAAGAGCTCACTCCATCCAAGTCGCTTGGTCAATAGGGCTTTATCTTTGGTCTTAAAATAAGATTTTGACGTCTAAACCCGTAAAAAAATCAAATTAATAATAAAGTAAATTGCTAAATATTACTTTTTATACTTTAAAATTTATAATAACACAATACTAATGCTTAAAATGCTTTTGAATGCAGCAGATACACAATACATGTATATGTTTGGAATTAAGTAGGTATTAAAAATAATCGTGTTTATAAGGACAAACCTCATTTTGTAAACAATAATGTATTTATAAATTAATTCTAAATACAATGCGAGTATAAGTACTGAAATAAATTCTTATGAACCGAACGCTAAGATTCAGAGCTCAGAAGGCACTACGTGTATCGTGTAGGTGAGTGGAGTTTATTGACAGTCTTTATTCATCATTTTAGTAAATGCTTTGGGAATGTCTTCGTTAGTCTTGGACACGTTGCTGCTGCCCAGTAGCGTCGGCGCCGGGATCGCGCCCGTCTGAATGCCGTGAGCTGTCTTCAACAGGTCATAGTTTATCTTCTCTGTCACCACCGAGTCTTTTCTGTAAATAAAATTTACAATTTATTAATTATTTAAATAGCAGTGAATAAATAACATTGGTAATACTAATACTATGCATTTATATTACATATCTGTTACTTGGCATTAAAGCCTGCTCTTGAAATGGATCACGCAACTAACAACTATTTAATAATATAAAGAAGTAAAGTTTGTGTGTTTGTTAAATTGTAAGGAGTAATCTCGGGATCTGCTGAATCGATTTTAAAAATTCTTTTACTAATAGAAAGCCACATTATTGTTGAGTGTCATAGACTATATAAAATGGGAATAAAAAGGATTGTTAACATTATTCCCAACGGGCACATTGTTAATTCCATTGTTTTTATTGCGTTACCCAAGACTAGCACACAACAGTTAAGAGCGGGTTTCGATATAAAGTAATTAAAGTAGTGTAAAAAGTTTGGCGACCGCTTGGCGCAGTGGTAGCTCAACTGCTTTCTGCAGGGTACAGTCGTGGGTTCGATCCCCACACCGGATAAATATATTTGTAATTTATATCTGTATTTTTCTGCGGTCTGGGTGCTGGTCGTCGCTAACCTCTGCTTAGATAGCAGAGATTAGCGCGGGACTAGATAGCGCTGTTTAAGTGTAAATAAAAAGGCTGCTGACTGGTAGTTGGGGTGCGAGGTGACGAAGGCGCGCATCCAGGTGGCCATGGTGCAGATCTCGCCGGCGGCGCGGCGCTGGATGAGCTTGAGGTACTGCTGCACGGAGCAGTGCGTGTCCGCGTCCACGTCCATGCCCGACAGGTACGACTCGATCAGCGGCACCAGCCCCGGGAACACGCCGTCCTGCGCCAAGTACCAACATCAGTTTATTTTATGAAAACATATTTAACTTCATTTTAAATACAAAAATTTTACTTTATTTCATTTAATGTCTGGAAAGTAAATAACTTTCTACAATGTATAAAATTCGACCAAATTCCTACCTGGTCGGCTTAGACTTTTTCGAAGCACAATTACAGACTATTTTTCATATTAATACAAACTATTTTAATTTACTTTTCTCTAATTAATATTTACTCTTCACAACTTTTCAACACATACACTATCATCCATTATAAAAAAGAATCAAAAACATCTATTAGCAACTACAACACTTCATTAAGCAAATTAAAGCTGACGTTTAAATGTGTGATATTTATAGATGGTAAATGTTATGTGTGTGTGGGTATCACAGAGTGGTTGCCGGTGGTCACCTTCCCGTTGACGATCTCGTCGATGGTCATCTCGGCGTACACGTCGACGTCGGGCGCGCGCACGTCGCGGCGCCACCAGAACTTCTGCTGCGTCACCGCGCCGCGCCGCTGTGCGCGCTGCATGTTCTCGTCCACCTGTGCTCATGGTATATTATTATTTGTTTGTGTACTACGTCTTGTCAAAAATATTTGTAAATGTATACAATAACAATAAAGCTGGAAAATGTTTGTATGGGAAAAAGAGCTGTTTTTAGAATTTCTTTACAAACCGTCTTAAAATTTCAAGGAATATTTAAAAGGCTTGGCCAAATTGGTCCAGCGTTGTTGAATTCTTCACCTACCCACACATTTTGCGATTTATTTATAAATTAAAGATTGGATGGTAAATACATAAGTATATTAAAATTATTCAGCCAATAATAATGCAATAACACAGCATTTTTTTGTTATAATATGAATGTCCGTAATACCTTGTAATTGGAAATAAGAATTTTAATGAAATTACCTATAGTACCTACTATGTTATATATAATATAACAATAGTTATACGAAGCAAGATTCTATTACATTAACCATTACAATAATATTATTACACCGGTGAAGGTAAAACCTTCATGGTTATACATTTAACGATACATGTAATATAAGATAAAGATAAATATTTTTATAGTAATGTCACAGCATTATACTGGATTATATTGTTTATTTTATATGTATTTAATAAAGTCATTCTTAAACAAAGCTATAATCCGGCTCGAAGGACCATCAAAGAGGATGGTACTCGTTGTTGGTAGTGTGCTGGTATGGTTATACTGGTTTATGGTCCGCGCCGTACGGTGTCCGATTGCATACTATTTAATCATTACATTAACCTACTCCTTAAAGAAATTTAAACTGAGCAAAAACTTAACATGAAACACATCCAGTAGTTTTCGATTCATATCAACTTTAAAGGAACTCATCTCAACTTAGAAGGTTACCTTGCTGATGGGCAAGAGGAAGTTGAGGCGGTAGGTGAGTATGACGCGCGTGAGCAGCACCACGAAGCAGACGTAGGCCGCGTTCTCGAAGTCCGTGAGCTGCGCCTCGCACGGCCGGAACTCCACGCGCCAGCCGATGCGCGAGTTGGGCGGCGGCGGCTTGAACCGCATCGTCTGCCAGTTCGTCGACTGGATGTTCTACAATCACCACGACCGCTCTATTTCATATTCAAGGCAATTCCGCCCATAAGCATTTGAGTACCTCGCGAATGCTTATGGGCGGATGTAGTTACTTACAATCAGGTATATAAAATAAATATTTACCATTACATAATGATTAATTATTTATTATAAAATTGCGAAAAAAATAAAAACATAAAATAAGTAATGAAATCGATCTGGCTTTGTGGCCTGAAATGTTCACCTCTGACATGTAGGTGAAACAATAACATCTCGTTGAATACAATACGATGGTAATATCGACGCTGCCGTTCTTTTGGTGTTTAATACACATTATTTCAAACATGAAACCTGTATACATATATTTAAAACTAGCTGTGCCAGCGACTTTGCCCGCGTAGTAAAGTAACTGTGGGCAGCATTTTTGAACATGTTGAAGAACTTAATCATTTTAACTATTAAGACGTATTAATCTAAAACAAACTATTCTCTATTACAAAATACCTAACCCGCGCCAACAAACGTTCAGCAAGTTCAACGTGATTCTTTAAATTGTCATAACTTTTTTATTTATCAACCGATTGACATGAATCAAACACTAAATGTTAAGTGAAGCTTACCACAATATATCATTGAGAACCCCATCTAGATAGGATGAGTCGTTTCTGAGATTAGCGTGCACAAACAAACAGACAAAAATTCCGAAAATCATTGTTTTGGGTTCTATTGCATTAATAAAGGTCTCCTATAATGTTTTTTCTCATATATCTTCCATGTACAGACAGCAACTCGTTACGTTTTTATTATATGTATAGATTAATATTAACTTCTCTAGGGTTAACCAACTTAGATGTTAATATTTTGTATAACCACTTTCATTTTATTAGTTACGTCTTTCTATCCTTAATTTGCTATACAAACCAATAATAGACCTTTGTGTATAGGTTAAATAGACGAGTATTACTTGAAAAGTTAATGTTTTTTTAACCCTCCAAAGATTCATTGACCCTCTATATTATGTAATAATATAAGAAAATTACTTTAAAAATACAGTCTCGTATTTAATCTAGTAGACTAAACGATTTAACGTAAGTGATAAACGATAGTAGCAGGGTTATCTAGTCTTGACACCTATTAAATGGAATTTTTTCTACAGTCTATATAAGTATCCAATAAAAATTTTGGATGATAAGAAAACACTTCGATTTGAATCTAAGGGAGTAAAGTTTGTGTGTTTGTTAAATTGTTAGGGGTAATCTCGGGAACTACTGAACCGATTTTAAAAATTCTTTTTCTAACAGAAAGCCTCATTATTGCTGAGTGTCATAGGCTATACAAAAAAGGATTGTTAACATTATGCCCAACGAAGTGGGCACGGGTCAGCTAGTATTTAATACAATAGGTACCATGAAAAACAGTTATCAATCGTTTTTACTTCCATTAGATAGTGTTTGCGTAAATTCACTAGTTCAAGATGCATACAAATCCGCCTATGATCACATAGGGTCCTCCGAACTACTAAAAAAACTACATGACAGGTACAGTGGCTTCTTCCATTTAACACCTAAATATACTAAACATATAGTATACATTTTTACATTTATTATAATACTAGCTGTTGCTCGCGACTTCTTCCCCGTTGATTTGTGTTTCCATTATTTCTTCGCTCCTATTAGTGGCAGCGTGATGTTATGTAGCCTAAAGCTTTCCTCGATAAATTGTCTATTCAATAAAAAATAATATTTTTTCAATTCGAACCAGTAGTTCCTGAGATTAGCGCGTTCAAACAAACAAACATACTCTTCAGCTTTATATATTTAATAAAATAAAAATAAAAAACACTTTATTGACCAAAAGCATACAGGAAATTACAACATCATAATTAAAAGAACACAATTGAGCCAATTGGCGGCCTTGTTGCTAGGAAGCAATATCTTCCAGGTAAACAAAATATTAGTATGTATGTATACCAAAAGGCTAACCTCAAAATGGTCGGTGTCGTTCTCGTCATCCTGGTTGACCTTCTCGGAGAAGAGCGAGACGGTGTCGCGGATGAAGAGGTGCGCCACGTGCAGCGCCAGCGGGTGGTCGATGCCGCCCTCGCGCAGCCGCCGGTACACGGCCGGGTCGTGCACCAGCGGGATGTCGTTGTACCTGCAACCGTACCACCCCCGCGGTTAGCACACCACCCACCCACCCAGTCTACACCTAAATAGGAATACAATCAAATTCATTCATTTCAAATTATTGCAAGAGATTTTTTTTTATTATCTATTAGCCAAATGTTTGAATCGCAATCGCAACAAGCGCTACAACCAGACCGCGTTCTACCCTTACACCGATACTGGATGTTTTATTAATAAAACATGTTGGCTATCATTCATATGCTATAGGCTTACACTTATCAATCTTTAAGAAATCTATCTATATGTTTTTATACAGTACATGTTTTAAAAATGAGTTACAAGCATTATTATTGTATGTAACATTATATGGACTAATATGCTAATTTGTAACGCATAGGTTCGCTTACTTTTCATTTTCAGGCGAGAGATAGGAGTCGATGGAATCGTATCGAGATTTTTGTATGCGGAACTTATTATTCTTAAGCGGCTGTAGGCCACGCTCCTCGCGCGTGCGGCAGTCCACCGACGCGGAGATCACGTTCCAGCGGCAGTCCACGTCGGTGAGGTACCCGCGGTAGATTGGCGACGCCGCTGATAATGCCAACTGCATATTACATATAATATGTTTTACTGCCTTATTAACTTTAATCATCTGTATTTTTAGAGGGATTACCCACTTAAAAAATCATCAACAACCACAACACAAGGTGTGCGGTTATCATATTCTATTATAAACTGTTAAATAAATGTGTATTTGTTCAGAATTCAGAATATTGAATTATTAAAACAAGTAAAAACAAGTTCAAATGTATAACACACATAACATATATGTACATATAATATTATGCATATTATGCATTTCTAAGTGTCTATGGATATTGAATTACATTAATAATAATAATGATATATTTATTTCGCAAGTAACATGGACTCATAAGTGTTAGTAACAATCATTCTTACAAACTATGTTAGTTAATAATATATATTTATATTCAACGTTAAAATTAAATCGATAACCTTGTATCGCAAACGACAATGATCCCACATTCAACTACTACTAAACTACTACTACTATTAAAAAAAAATCAACCGAATTTTAAATCCTTGTTAAATGAGTTTTACCATAATCGGGCACAAGGGTGCAAGTTGGTCGTAGAGAGTTCGGGCCTCGGTAATGCAGCAGGCCTGGAAGGTGAGCTGCAGGCAACAGCAGCCCATGCCCATGCCCATCGCGTCCATGTACACGCAGTCCGGCTGCGCCACGCCCTTCTCAAGCTCATGATAATTATCTACAGGTATCTTAGTGTTCACGTCGCGGAAAACTAAAAAAAAACCAAATATTTATTAAGTTTTACGCTAATCAAACAAAACAATGATACCGTTAAATAAATGCGTCATGTAAAAGACTTAAATTGTTAATTTTCGTTTGTATTTTTTATGAGAACGCCTTTTTGACGTCATTTATTTATTGAGCGTAAAGTGCTCTCTTTTCAGTCTCGCGTTTTAGTTCTTAAACAGGGCTGATTAATTAATTATCATTTGTAGTTTATTAAAAGAACCTTTGATTTTTCTAAACAGACAGCGCCGATATATATATAATAGGTGAATTCACACAAAATACCAGCAACTCTTTTTTAACAATAATAAATTCTTTTTGTTTATAAAAAAATCGGACTTTATATGGAAAAGTAAGGTAAATGTTTCTATTGCAAGATATTACATACTTGGTAGATTAACTGCAACTTTTTCTCCCCTTCGTTGTCTTATATTAGATGCCAATGTTTTAAACCGTGGATGTCCGGGGTAGATAGTCTGATCAGGGAAGAAATGTGACATTGTTACCCCAGTAGTGGGTGTTGGTTTATACGCTGGGCTTGTGAAATTTGGGCATCCTAACCTAAAAAAATATTTATTTTACAATCAAAGCTCCAACAATTCAGTTGCTTTTAAACATACAATAGATTTACTAATTACCTTGGAAAATTTGTAATACTCATAATCACTTCACCATCCTTCAAGAAAGTACTAGCTTCAGATCGGCGAAATTTCATATTGGCTTCTACAATATTGAAATGTGCTAGAAGACCTCCATATGGCTTGCCTGGTGTTCCTTCTATCATATATGCACCAAATTCAGGTCTCCACAGAGATTTAACATCTATTAAATGATATATAAACTTGTGAATGAATATAATACATATAAGGTCTACAAATCACTCCTGGCACATTTAAAATGTGTAACAAATTTTATTGAACAATGCTTTAAGAGAATTAGTCCAGTTATAGTTTATTTTGACAATATTTAGTACATAAGCATGACTTTGCTTTACTACTCTTCAAATAGCACTATCTGTAGCATAAATAAATCTGAAATTACATCCAACAAAAGTATTATACTAACTTTCTAAACACACCACCAGCTGATGTGTTTGTTCAACATGTAAAGTGAGATTGCTATTGTGTTCAAAAATTTGAATCAGTATAAAATTTTTAATAATCTGAAGTATTTTATCAATATAACTAGTTGTATTTTTTAAATTCTAAGACTAAAATCTTGAGTAGTCATTAATGTTGACATAATTATTAAAATAAAATATTATTATATATAAATGACTTCATTCTAATACTTAGACCTTTAAATGATTCATATGACCTTGTGTGTATAATTACCATGATGATTTGCAGTTTTCTAGCCTCAATAATTAATGATCCTTTTTTAAATAAAAAATATATTGTCAGATTTAAAATAATAACAGTATTCATTTTTTTAGGCATTAATAATAATAAAAAATCTATATTTCTAAAATAAATCTTAAATTTGGTATATTTTATTCAAGGTTAAGTATGAAGTTCAATGAAGTATGAATGTCTATTATAATATTTTTTACATGTTTAACAAATGCTTTTTGCTTTTAAGAATTGATATTAATATATTTAGTATCAATAAATAACTTTGCTAATAATATTTTATGTTAGATAATTTCATAAATATAATAATTTACTTTCAGGGTCAGCTTGTTCTTTCTTTTGTAATTCAGGTAGAATCTCATCAGCCCTCAGACTAACTGTTGCTTTTTGATTAACATCATCAAATTTCACAATAACATATTCTACCTGAAAGACAATTTAAGTATTATAAGGGCATTCTTCCTTAATAACCTGACTGTTAGAGAAAAAAATTGCAACTTACCTCATCACCCCATTTAAGTACATCACCAGTGCGATCCCGTAGTTTTTTATATAAATTAATGAATTGTTCAATACCATGTTGTCGTACATGTTCTGCTAACGCCTTGGTCTCTTCCCAAGATAACGGACTACCTTCAGTTAGTAAACCCATTCTAACCACTTGAATTTGATAAAGGTTAAGACGAGATTTATATACAACTTTTAAGTACTCACTAGTGTAACAGAATTTCTTTAATAACAAGCTAATGTTCATTTACAATATGCCGTAATTTACAAAACAATGTTGAAATATTGTGTAAAGTGAATGTCGAAAAAGATATCAAACATTTGTCTGAGGACTGAACCGAAACTGATTTGTTAGTCTTATATATGTCTCATAGTGATTGTGCTTTTTAAGCCGATTATAAGATACAATCGATGTTCTATGTTAGATAAAAAATTTACACAACTAAAATAGTTTAACTTCAAAAAGATAACAATTTCACGTCAATGTCAGATGTCCTATTTTCTTTCTTTCTTTTATTATGGCATTAACGTCTAGCTTTTTGCCAATGTCAATGTAATAAGAGGCAACGTGGTCAAGATAAAAGTCGATATGAGTCAAGTAAAATCGTCATCAAGTCGTCTTTAGTCGTGTCAGTCAGTCGTTTCGTTCTGCCCTTCGTAAAGTGATAGTGAACTTTACGAAGAACCTCGACTAATCTTGGAGCAATCGAAACGGCGCTACAATGCGCTCTCAAATGAATTCATTTCTTGGACACTTATTAGCTAGTTTACTGCATGATTCACTATCACAATCAAACATTAAATCACTTTATGCACCAAAAAAGGAATATTCAATCGAGACTCCGCCAAAACTCAGTCCTATTTATCAAATATTTCAACACTCAAGTCAACATGATTTTCACAGACGTTCCCAGAGTAAGCACGTCTTCTTTACATCCTCAATCCTCGTATTCTTTGGATTCTATGGTATAGCGTGACAATTCGAACGTTTGACGACACTTGTCAATTTAATAATTGTGAATTGTCAAAATCAAATAGTTGATGTCGAAGTAAACTCGATAGGATTGTAGTGGAATGGAATTATGGTATTCGTTTGTAGAGTTGATAAAAATGTTATATGGTGTATTTAAAATAAAATATTGTCAAAGTATTAATTAAAACGTTGTTGTAATAGTGTACAAAAAACTTAACGATGATACTTTAGTACTGGAATTGCAACATGAAAGATCAGCAATAAAGGCGGTTCATATCTCGAAGAAGTGCATTATAACAATAACCAAACAGTCATGGTGCCCGTTTCAATCGAAGGATGTGCTCAAGGCACCGAAGGTGGTGGAGCTCGCGGCGGCTCCATCTCACTCGGGTTGTTGATAGATTTTATCGTTCAAAGAACCTACGATGAGTTAACGGTTCTAGCCGAACTGTAAGTATAATACAAAAATTTGTAAAATTGAACATGAATATCATATAATTTTAATAACAATTGTATAACATTTGCCTATAAAGGATTTTGTTTTATTTGATTGACTATTCAAGTTATTTCCTAAAATGAATGAGGAAGGCTTTCTCTTTTTTGAAGTTTTGCTTTCAGGATAAACACAATATTTTTAACTCTTTGTATAGGTTACCAAGGAAGACTGATATGGAGAGAAAGATAGAAATTTATAAATTTAGTGCTCGTACTAGACAACTATTTGTTCGTTTACTAGCACTAGTAAAATGGGCCAGTAGTGCCACCAAAGTTGATAGATCAGCACATATTATGGCATTCTTGGACAAACAAGCTCTTTTGTTTGTGGAAACTGCAGATGTTCTTGCAAGAGTAGCCAGAGAAACTCTTGTTCATGCAAGGTTAGTTCTTACTTCTTATTAATATATATATACACATTTAAATGCCTGTATATTGCATGCATACTTACTGAGATTAAAAGTTAAATAAATGTTATTAAAAAGAAAAAACCTGTCTACAGGTTACCTACATTCCACATGGCTGCAGCAGTTGAGGTATTAACATTAGGCACCTATAGCCGTTTGCCAGCTGTCATACGTGAGCGATTAGTCCCACCTCCATCACTCACAGCAAGTGAAAGAAGGACAACATTGAGAGCCTTAGCTCATATAGTACGCCAGAGATTAACAACTGCTTCCCTGCCTTGTGATGTTAGAAATTTAAAGGTATTGTTAGCAAAAAATGATTTTTTTCATAAACATTTTATGTAAAGAACATGCTTCTGTCACTAAAACTAGAATGCATGTTAAATTGTTGTATTTAAATTATGTTTAGTTTGTATATTTAACTATTTTAAATTTTAATATTTTGTTCATGTCTTTGTTTCACAGGTTGAAAATGGAAGGGCTACATTTACTGTAGGCCAAGAATTTAGTGTGTCCTTAACGGTGATGGGTGATGGACCTAATGTACCATGGAGATTGTTAGACATTGCAATTCTTGTACAAGATAGTGAGACAGGAGGTATTTGAGATTAATCATTTACAATTTCTTGACTTATTATTATTTCAGAGATAATATTTTAAAACATTTCTTCCAGAGGGTAAACCATTAGTACATAGCTCACAATTAAATTGGCTACGAGGAGTGGCACAAGCACGCCTTGCTGCAGCTGGCCTAAATGGAGCCCTAACTGCATTGCGGTTTTTCTGCAGATCACTTTCCTTAGAATTGTTGTATACCCAGACATTAAGATTATGCCGCGACAGGCTAGCACGCCATTTACAAGTAGATAAATATATACCTGGACAAAAATTACAAGTTTCTTACTGGAGGTATGTACAATCTATGCTTATGAATAAAAATAAAATAAAAACAAAGACTAGTACAAAAGAAATTAATAATTTACACACATAACTGAAATAGGTAGAATAGAGCCTACTACTTCTTCAAAATGACCATTGTTAGATTCTTGCTTTATGAATTAATGCTTTAGCCTGCAATTGGTTCAATAATGTCTAACATTGTTGCTTATCTTATAAAACTATGAATACAGGGAGCTGGGATGCGAGCTAGGATACCGGTTGATAATAGGCGCGGAAGGCGAGTCGCTGTGCGTGTGGCACGTGCCGGCGCTGGCGGGCGGCGAGCGCGTGGCGGCCGCGCTCACGCCGCACGCGCCCTCCATGGAGCGCCTGCTGGCGCACACCGTGCACGTGCGCTCCCGGCAGCGCCTCAACGACCTCAAAGTGCTACTTAATGACTTGGGGGTACAGTTTTGTATAATCCTATCCAATTCTACTAATATTATAAATTTGGTAGATAGATAAGTTAGCTTAAGTTAGAACTGGTAGTCACCTGGCAACGGTAAAACCGCGGTGTACAGCTGGTTTATCATAATTTTCTTATCTGTTATTATCTGTTGCTCGCACGTAGGGCCTTCATCGTTTATTTATTAGGAGTAGTTTAAATAATTAATGTATGTGCTGAAAGAAATTAATTCGGATACAGCTAGTGTTTAATAAAGGTATATAAGGCATAAAAATAAAGGTATTTTTTAAGTCTCAATTGTACACAGGTACTTGATTTCACAGTAGTTTTCATCGTGTTCAGGTGGAATGTACGGTGGGCGGGTGGCCGTGCGTGCTGGCGTGCTCGGTGGTGGCGCCGTGCCTGCGCGCGGAGCAGCTGCTGGTGTCGGTGGGCGCGCACGGCGGCCGCCTGCGCGCGCGCGTGCCCGCCTACCCGGCCACGCCCAAGATGAACGAGCTGGCCAACGTGCTGGGTGCAGCCGACTTGCGAGCGCTACGCCCGCTGCTTACACAGCTCAGGTTTGGTTCAAAAACGATTCATGAATGGCCCTTAAATTTATGTAAATTTATTCCAATGAAGATTGATGGCAACAAACAGACACACACGGCTATTTCATTGTCATGTATGTATAGAATCCAAGGATCTTAGAAATTATTGAACATTTAAACATAATTTTTTACTTATACTTTGTCAATAATATTATTTCTTTTATGTTTATTATATATTTTGTCTTAGAATCTCTGCATAATTTATATTTTAACATAATATAGAAAAATTAAAAAATAGATACAAGGGGATGGTAATAATGAATTTGTCTGTGTAGGTTCTGGTTGGTGGCGCGGCGATGCGAGAAAACCCTGCAGCACTTGCCCGCCAGTGTCTGCGAACATTTGCCGTTCCTACATGGACCTGACCACCCCCTCAGCAAACTGTCATCCGATCGCCTTTACGTGACGTTACATCGACACACAGATCACATATTGGTAATTAAAAAAA
>JADANM010001663.1:6183321-6206322 GCA_026213755.1 Eurema hecabe | reverse complement strand
CCTAACTGTACCTCGGGTTGGTCTTGTACCGGTTGCGGCCAGCGACTTAAACTGTCAGCATTTCCGAGTATAGCTCCAGGTTTATAAACAATCTCGTAGCTGTGAGAAGTTAATGATAGTGCAATTCTAGTCAGTCTTGGTGATAACATATTTGGCATTGGTTTTTTGGGGTCAAAAATTCCCAACAAAGGTTTGTGATCTGTCACTATACGAAAATGTCTTCCCATGAGATAATTGTGGAATTTAGTGATGCCAAACATAATGGCTGTTGCCTCTTTGTCGAGTTGTGAATAACGTCTCTCATGCGTGTGTAGTGTCCTTGAAGCCATGGCTATTGGGCGTTCCTGATCGTCGCTCGTCTCATGCGACAACACTGCCCCAACACCATACTCTGAACTGTCACAAGTAAGTACTAACGGTTTTCTTAAGTCATAATGTATTAACGTTAAATCAAATGTTATTAATCGTTTTGCACTGTCAAATACGTTCTGTTCACATTCCGTCCATCTCCACGGTTGAGCTGTCTCTAATAACCTGTGTAGCGGTTCCAGTAAGGTTGCCTTATGTGGCACAAATCTCTCATAAAAATTATACAGACCCAGGAATGCCTGCAGTTCACGTTTGTTTTTAGGCGCTGGTGTGTTCATTATCGACTCCACTTTACTAGGTGCCGGATGAATTCCCTCAGAATCAATGACAAACCCTAAAAACTCGACTCGTTCCCTGGCAAACTTGCATTTATTTTTATTTAGTCTAAATCCTGCCTTTTCGATTCTGTCTAGTACTTCATCTAGTCTATTTTTCATCTCTGACATCGAACAGCCGCTTATAATAATATCGTCAATCAATACGGCAACTCCACGAATGCCAGCCAGTAAGGAACTCATTAGACGTTGAAAAATCCCTGGACTTGCTTTAACTCCGAAAGCCAAACGATGAACAGTGTATAAACCTTTGCAGGTGTTCAGAGTCAGCATTTTCGAAGTGTTGTCATCCACTACTACCTGCGTGTATGCACGTTCCAAGTCCAGAGTGGTAAAAAATCTTCCTCCAGCTACAGTAGCGAAAACTTCATTTGCCGTCGGCATAGGATAGGTATCCGATTCCGTCGATTCATTGACCGTACTTCGATAGTCACCGCATAACCTAACGTCGCCTGTCTTTTTTACAATTGGCACTACGGGTGTGGCCCAATCCGAGTATGAAGTAGGACGCAGTACTCCTTCTTTTTCTAAACGATCGATCTCAGTCTCTACTCTCTCTCTGAGAGCATACGGTACGGGTCGCGCCTTAAGAAATTTCGGAGTCGCTCCAACTTTCAGATGTATCGCCACCGGATGTCCTCGGTAGGTACCGAGTCCGTCTCGAAATACCTTTTCATGCTTCGCAATTACCCGATCGATTTCTTGATCCCCAGCAGGCGAAACGAAATTTATGTTCACAGTTATATCTAGCGGCGCTAGCCAATCACGACCCAATAGATTAGGACCGCTTCCCTTAGCAATGATCACGAATAATTCTCGTCTAACATTCTTGTATTGCACCGATATCAAGGCTTGCCCTAGGAGTTGAACCGGCGTATCGGTCCATGTGCGTAGCGTAATGCGTGCAGGACGCAACGCGTCGCGCGGCAGGCGAACGCGAATTGAACGCCATGTGGACTCGTTGATGATGGAGAAACTGGCGCCCGTGTCTACCTGCATGCGCACCGTTATGCCCACCAAGGTAACTTCTACTTCGTACGGTGGTACGCGACTGGTACTCCGAACACAGTACACCCCGTTTAATCGGTCTTCTTGCTCGTCAGCAAAATTAATGTTACGGTTTGCGTTTCTTTTACTAATACAAATCTTCTCCAGGTGGCCCTTCTTCTTACAATACCGACACACGGTATCTACAAAACGACACTCTCCAGCATGTTTACCACCGCAACGGTAACAAAATCGCGTGGTAGTTTTAGAGCGCAAAGCGTTGATATCCATCGGCTCGGCGCCGGGCGGCAGGTGCGGCGCGTGCGGCGCGTACAGCGCGGGCGGAGGCGGCAGCGTTGCCGCACATGTGTCTTGTATCATTCGAACATCCTTCCCCGCACTTTCAGATGCAAACATAGCGTCCACGACATCTTGATACCGTAAATTGTTCTTTTTTAATAGTTCGTATTGTAACTTAGTATCCCGCATACCGCACACTAATCTGTCTCGTAACATACGCTCTAAATCAACGAAATTGCAACACGAACTTAATTTCCTCAGATTAGCAATATAGTCAGCCACTGATTCATCACATTTCTGATCGCACTTGTAAAACTTAAAAGAAACCGATATCTCATTCGGTCTCGGACTGAAATGTTTAGTAAGAATAATTTGTATTTCCGAAAAAGTCACTTCACTCGCTTTTCTTGGTGTAATTAGTGCAAGTAACGTCTCAAACACTCGCGCACCACAAATTGATATGAAATTAGCACGTTTTGAGGCGTCGTCTATAACGCCATTAGCTTCGAAACAAAATTTTAATCGATCGAGATAAATGACCCAATTATCTGTCTGCGGGTTAAATTGTTCAAATTTAACAGCCTTAACACTCATTTTAACACTTTTCACTCCTCGTCGCCACTATTATGTCCCGAAATAATAGATATTGTAATATTTAGATGTTTATTGTCCTCGTATGTAGTTGGTACTAAATACATATTCTATGCAAAGCATTATTACTACCTACCCACTTTATCCAACTTATTATACATAACAAATTGAACAAGTGTCAATCGATAATAGATACTAACAATATATGACAGCGGTAAACATGCTTCTACATTCTACACATACAAGGAAAGACTGGAAAGGCATCCTAATCCCCTTTCAAAGGCATTACTACAACAGAGAGCATGGCGGTTGAAGAGAACTGGCGTTGTGCTACGATAAATGGAACCAGAACCACCTTCAATGTACAGTTTCTGGTGTTCATCTTTATTAAATATAATTTTCTTTTACTTCTGGTTTTATATTTGTATATTTAAGTTTATTCAAAAACATTGTGAATATCAACAGGCTATAATATTACTTTAATAAGAAAAAAATAATAAATATTGTTAATATTTTACAACAGTAACATAAAAAATAGATGTTGTTTGAAAATTATTGTTTCTTATTGATTCCAGAATGTGCACATAAATCAATTATTCTAAGATATTTATTTTCTTAAATATGGTGTTTCAAGGTTCAAATATTTATCAGTTGACACCATTTATCCAAGTTCAAGTGTTACCATTTATCAGTAAGTATGTATTAATTGGTATGCAAATTTCATATTTACAACTCTGCATAACATAATATATATTTTTAGTATTTAAGATAAACTCTTATATGAAAATACTATGACTTCATTCTTTTTAAACCTTGTATAGGAGGTCATGTTACAACACACATTTTGTTTGTGTAGGTTTAGTTATGAATACATAGCAGTAACAATTTCTTACAAAAAGCAATCTACACATATACAAGATTATAAGAAATGTATGTAAAACATAAATTGCTATTATATAAACAATTTTCTATATATTTTGTCAACACAGTTATGTTTGAGTTTACACTTTTTTTCATTAATTTAATTAGATAATATGTATAAGCTAAAAATTCCTTCGAACGTGATAAGGTCAATGACGACAATCAATGTAATTATTTAAGTGAGTATAGTTTCAGCAATTTATCTAAAATCATGCCTTGATATACAGCTTCGCAGTAATTCCGTATTGAATATATACGATATATAATTATCTTATGAAACAATAACATTGAGTTTTTATACGTTAATTATACTAACAAAATTCGTTATAATTTATGGGACGCATTCCAAGCATTAACAACTAAATCTAGCGAATAAAAAGCAACAAGCAAAGAGTATGGTAGTTTAGACGACACGGAAGAAAATTATGAAATAAACTTACCATTATTTTCTTCACTTTTGTCAGTTACAGTAGTGCTTCCTGTGTGTGACATACCCCTAGACAATTCGTCCATCTTGCGCAGCACTTATTCAGTATCAATCAAACTTAAAACACAATATATCAACCATAACACATAATTTCAAACACATAACTGAACATAACACTTTTTAAAAATATGAATGTTTTTCGAATATAAACAAGACAATCCACACAAAATACATTCCTAAACTTCAAAATGACCGTAAACGAATATGCGCTCGGCACAACGGTGACAGAATACAGATTCAAGATTTAACAGTTTACAGTGGTATAAGGTATTGCCACAGGTTAGTAATAACTAATAAGTAATAAAATTAAATGAATGGTAATAATGATATAAATTTTAAATTCATTCTCTTGACTACGCAGCTATATACCTACGTACTATTTAATAATTTCAATTAAGGACTTATCCTTAGTATAACATTTCAATAATTTCATAAGTTCTTTACATGCCCATTGATTTTTTTATTATTTTTATAGGAGAGCAACACAATAATGTTTATCAAATAAAATAATTCATCCAATTTTCAATTGCAATTGTTGAGTTTGACTGTTTGACTAGTACTAGTGTTAGGTGAATTGGTTAAGATAAGATAAAAATATTATGAATATTAGCATACCGATAAAATAATACAATGGGATAAAACAAAAGCATTTATATGTTTATCAAGAATATCATTCGATTGTTTTTGTTGTTAAATATAGTATTAGGCATGGAACATTTCGGCTTGTCGCACATATTATGTGAGCCAGATAAATATAGTCCAGATACTTTGGACTTATTAGCAGATGGGGAAGCCAGAGAATATTGGTTAAACACTTGCGAAAAGTTAGTGGATAAATATGTTAATTTTGCTCTTACTAATAAAGAAGATCCAACCATAGAAATAAGAGCTTTAAAGTTTAAAACGTGTTATGTGGAGGCTTTAAAGGAACTTCGGGTGAATCCCCTGTACGTATATCATATAAAATTAATAACAAAACTTAAAATATAGTGGTTTTAAAATTTACGAGACATTGTAATTTTTATAATTGCCTTGGGTTTTCAGCGCGCATGGACAATTAACAATACGCCTATTACTTGATATTAATGAAACTTGTCTCCGAGCGCAAGGATTTTTTGATTTATGGAAACAACAAAAGAAAATTGAAAATGAAGCTGCATTGGCAAAACTGGCTTCTAGATTAGCTGAAATTGATGCTTGTGTAGATGAACGACAAAAGTGGTTTGCTCTATGTAGTGGTGTATTAGCAGGTAAAAAAAATTCCTGATAATTTTTGTGTATTAATTTTGCTTTGCATTAATAACCTAGTAATAACTTTCAACAGGCAATATGTTTGATTGGGGGGCCCAAGCTGTTACTTCAATTTTAAACTATGGCCTTTATGAAGCCTTGCAAAAAATTCAACAAAGACCTTGGCTGTATGATGGCTTAGATAAATGGATTGAAAAATTAGAAGTAAGGGAAGATTTTGCTTTTTGATACATATTTGGTATGAAAATAAATATATAAAATACTAAAATTGCTACTAAAAGTGTCAACTGAGATAAAAAGTATCCTATACAATAATCAGGGCCAAAATTAAGCTAAATCCATCCAGGATTTAGCTTAATCTTTGTTTATCAATATATCAACATATGTTATATGTATTCTTGGAATGTGTATGTGTATTTTTTCAGAAAACAGTTCACCATTGTGCGGCAGTTTTTGTTGATAACAGTGGTGTTGATGTAGTACTAGGCATATTACCTTTTATAAGAGGGCTATTGCTTAGAGGCACATCAATTATACTGTGTGCTAATGAATGGCCTGCACTGAATGATATCACAAATGTTGAACTCGAAAATGTTATCCAAAGTGCATCTCATGTTTGTCCTATTATTGCTGGAGCAATTGCAACAGGCAAATTAGTGGTAAGGTCAAGTGGGCAAAGAGGCCCTTGTCTTGATCTTAGAACTATTAGTTTAGGTATAACATGTTTTATTATTATTTTGTTTTATTTTATTTTTATGTATACTTCATTATGTATATGAATGTAATACAAAATTTTCAGATCTTGTAACAGAGATGAAAATGAGAGGAGTTGATTTGATTATTCTAGAAGGCATGGGCCGAGCCTTACATACAAATCTTAATGCACGTCTAGCAGTTGATTCTCTAAAACTAGCTGTAGTAAAAAATGCTTGGCTAGCACAAAGACTTGGTGGCCCATTGTTCTCCGTTATATTCATATATGAAGATAAACCTCATCAAACATGATAACATGGATTTTATTTACAAACAACTTACAGTATTTTATCAGTTTGTCAACATTTAAACTACCAGCGTCTCATGATACAGGAAAATTTACTATTATGAATATTTAATAATTAATATGTGTTACATGGACATTTTTTGAATATATTGAGTGTTAACCTCATGTGGTTTTTTGATTATCTGGACCCAAAGTTTAAAAAATAACAAAGGACAATTGATTGTTAACTAATAATTAAACTATTTTTGTAAATATGATTTAGTTTTATTAATTGAAAAGTGTTAAGACCCAGTGAAATGAATAACATGTTATTGCAGGCAAAACTTAACAGTTCATTACATATTTACTTCATATATAATTAGTATCTACAATATCAACAATGTTTCTATGATCCACACTCACTGAATAACCAATTGCAATATACAATCACAGAGGTAAAAAAATGCACCTATTTGCTAAAAAATGGAACTGCATTTATATTTTCAACACTTCCTCACTCAATAAGTTTGACTACATTGGGAACCCTAAAAAACCTTCCAGTCACATAACAAAATTTCATGAAGTCAATAGTACAGTAAAACTTCAGCTTAACCTTGTGTTCTTACATATTAAGATCTGTTGAGCCAAGCAATCACTTTAAACAATAAATATGCAATACTGATTGCATATGCAATTTTTTCTTTTTGTTGCCTTTGTAGTGTTTCAGCTTCAATTGCCATTACACGGCGATTAAGTTTAGCAATCTGTCGACGAAGATGCACTAATTCTTCAGTTGCTGAAAGACCCTCTCCAGTGCCTATAGGAGGTGTGGGATCTCTGAAAAGAATTATGAAACCAACTATATTTTATTATGTTCTATTTTCAAAATTTAAAAAATTCCTTATTATGTACTCTACTTAAGGATTTTCTGGCCTTAATTATTAAAATGTATAATGTTAAAAAGTTTATATGTTATACCTTAACACCAAGCGCGATTCCGTCATTGTTGATTCATTCAAGTTGTCATGTGATAATATTGAATTAATTCCCTCTCCCTGTGAGCGAACAGCTCTCATATTTGGTGGAGGTGAATGAGTAGTTCCTGATGGAAAGTCATCTGCAGATGGAAACCGATGCTGATCAAGTGTAATGACCCTTGGAGGTGTACTGACACGAATCATTCCAGGATCAGTTGGTAGAACAGCATTATCTAATTGGATTTCTCTTGGAGGAGCTTTAGTCCCTATGGAAAAGTACACATAATAAGTAAATATATTTAAATTATATTAAAATTATGTGCTAACAACTTACAGTTTCCTGTACACATTCAATATCCTTATATTATCTTGCAATATATATACTAATAACACCATTGCCAATGCATTAATTAATTTATGAATGTATGTAAAAAATCAGTAGATACAAAAAGCAAATGAAAATCATCTCTATAGTTACATGAAGTTACTAAGTCCACTAATATTACAGTAATAAATATTCCATTTTCAATTCTTTCTTTTACTGATGTAACATGTACTTAAATATAAATAATATAGAATATTATCGTCGCAATATTACCGATATGTTGATCCTGACCTACAACCAGAATTCGCTCAGGTACTTTCATATCAAATTTCTCGTTAGCATAATCCCACCCTCCTATTATTCCATTTGGTGCATTGTCTTCATCAATTATATCACCTGTTGCCTTCAAATATTAATTTAATTGTTAGAAAAATGTACGATCGTAAAATAAAAATATGTATCAGAATTAAAAGTGGGTACTTACTTTGATTCTTTGTGGCACCGTCATGTTATGACTTATTAGCCGAGCATAGGCTTCGTCTGATGTGTACTGCATTGTTTTTGTTTTTTAGAACCTTGAATCTACATACATTAATCTTAATTAATAGTTTGAAAATAATAATTTCATTGTCTTATGTAGTTTGATATGAAACGTATCCAAGAAGTAAAAAGTGAAGTTATATGGATAAAGTTAATAAATATCTTATGTACTTACGAATTGTGTTTATAAAATTCATTTATTTATGGAGTCTCGATTCTGTAATAAATTACAATTTACAATTCCAATTATTCGGCTCTTTTCGTCGGATAGATACTGAAAGATATAGACCATAGACTAGTCACTATTCGCTAATCGCAGAAATCGCTATTGATCTAGACTCTAGAGTCAAAAGTCAACTTGTCAAATTTTGTGTTGCTACTTAAATAAAAAAGTGAGAAATGAAAAATATTCATCCATTGCTATTTCATGATAAATACTAAATAGATAGATAGATACTTGAATATGGGATACCTTACATATGGGTATATACTTATCAGTGGCCTTCCGCTTTCACACTACGCGAACCTATGTCGTAGACAACCCAAAAAGTATTTTATTATGTTTTGTATATTAACAATCACTTAGCGATTCTGATAAGTAACCAATAATAATAACATCAATTGTTTTGTATGTAGAAACTTCATTCGTTCCATTGAATATTGATACAAGTAGAATATTTTTGTATTGTCATACAGGTATTATAAGTATTTATTCTATAGCATATTAATATTTTATAACTTTTTTTACAGATAACCAATAAAAAATAACACGTCACAAATTTGGCATTATGTTGATTGTTGAGTCAAAATTTGTGCCGTGTAAATCAGTCATTGGCGGTCTTAGAATTAAGCAGATACCAAGTTTAACAAGTATTGGACATTGGCGGTATTAAGTTCAGCGAATGCAATGAAATTGAAATAGTCAACGTCTTCAAAGATTAATGTTAATCATTTAAATTAAATTAATATTACTAATTTGCAAATTATGTATACTAACATAATTACTTAGTAAATGCACTAGGTATTTTTGTTTATTTTTATAAGTGAGATCCGAAAACAATGAAGACAGCCGGGGCTAGTTATTTTGTATTTTTAATACTAGCACATGTTTTTAATGGTATTGCAACAACGCCAGATAATCAAAGAGAGGAAAAGAAATCCAAAGGCGTAACCACCTTCGTTAGTGCAAAATGGGAAGCTACTCCAGTAGTTTTAGAACTTGCTGAATATCTTTCTGCAGAGAGTACTGATTTATTTTGGTCTTTTGTACATGGTATAAACTCTTTGAAGACTAGTCTTGATAAGCTCGGTAAGCAATTGAAATGTTATATTATGTGAATACAGAATTATAATCATAAATATGTAATGTACAATTGCTGATTTTAATAATCTTAAAATAAATGAATTAGTCCCAATGACAAATTAAGCTATTAAAATTGAACAATTTCACACTAAGAATTAGAATATAAGATTTTTATGTTTTAGTTTATTTCATGTTATTGTTATATGTGTTTTAGAAACAGATAAAGAAATTTATGACACATGTATTGGAGTAGCAAGTACATTATTACCACCAGCTCAACTGCGTATGGCTAAGCTGGCCTTGTCTATGCATTTAAACTCTCCAACTGTTCGGATGTTTGATGAAATAGCTAATCAGAATGGAGCAAAAGAAGTTCCTTGTGATGTTTTTGTTGCAATTGCATCTCAGTCAATCTGTGATACTGATGCTTTAAAGGATGTTCTTAAATCTATTGACAAATATGATGCAGTGAGTGAATTTTACTATACAATTAAACTAAGCACTTTCTTATTGAATCTGTTATCAAGTTAATACGCCTTATGCTGTCTTAAGCAGCACTCTAAAAGTAGTATTTCCAATTTTCAGAATGATCACAGGTTGGAAACATACCTTCTGGATCATACATATCCAAGCAGTGATAATAGAACAATAACAGCCATTTTGTATGGTGAACTTGGAATGCCTGAGTTTTTGGTCAAGCATAAAATATTAACTACATATGCAGATAGAGGACTAATAAATTATGTAGTGCGATGGAATGTTAAGGTATGAAAACTTATACTATCTTACACTTAACTTAACATTAGTAACTACTAATGTTAAGTTAAGCTAGTTATTACTTTGGTACCTATTTCAAAAAATCCTCCGATTTATAATTTTAAACAGCACAGTAAGTGCTACTCTTCTTTTAAATATTACCTCTTCAATAGCTTACTATAGTGGACTTCCCTGGTGACTAGTGCTTCACATAAGTTTTCATTAAATAAAAAAACTGTAGGATTAAAACATATTATTGTATTTAGCCCAGGGGTAAACCAAAACTGCGTCTATCTGGTTATGGGGTTGAATTACAACTGAAGAGTACAGAGTATAAGAGTCAAGATGACACCACTCCCAAAGAGAGTGATGGAGACACTCCAGTGCCATCTGTTGAGGAAGATGAAAATGATCCTCAAAATCAAATTGAAGGTTTCAATTTTGGAAAGTTGAAGTAAGTTGAAATATTTAAATTTATAAAGCCATAAAATACTTCTGCCTACAACATTGTTGCTGCAATAGTGTATCTTCCACACAAATTCATATTATAATTGGTCATCAATTGGTAGTTCTAAAACATTTTATTTTTTTCACTTTATTACATAAGTTACGATAAATAGTTCTTTGTACATGCTCTATATGTATATATAAATTTACTAATTCTTATTACAGAAATCTTTTCCCGGCACTTCGGTCACCCTTAGAACGTTTTCGACGCCATTTGTCTGAAATGAGTGAAGAGTTGGAACCACTGAAAGTTTGGCAAATGCAGGCACTTAGTATGCAAGCTGCTGCTGCAGTCATAGATGCTCACGACGCAGGTGGCGATGAAGCGCTCCGTGTCCTTACATCTATTGCTCAAAATTTTCCTATGCAGGTATAAAAAAAATTAGGAATATTAAACTTAATAAAATATATTATTGAGATTAAGAGAATTTTTTAGTTATATCAACATCATTACAGTCTTTCTAATAAAGGGCATATAATTATACAAGATTATTTTTATTAGTTTTTGACCTCTTTCGTGTAATAAAAAAATAAAAAATAGTTAGAGATTTAAGGAAGGGTGGCCAACCTCTCTCTCTCTCTCTATTTAATTATCATTTTATCTTTTATTGTTATACTAATCATATATAAAATACATCTTTTGTGATATTTTCAGACTAAATCTTTAATTCACGTGAATGTGCCGCGATCATTTCGGGACGAAGTGTTATATAATCAGGATGTGTGGGCGTCATCTCTCGGCTTGCGACCAGCAGAGCCACTGCTATTAGTGTCCGGTGCCCAATATGATGCTGAAGAGGTTGATATTATGGCACTCTTAAATGCTTTAAGAGAAGACATTGGACCTATGAATACATTACATGCCTTAGGTAGTAAATTTCAATCAAGTTTTTATTATCCCATAAACAAAAAAAACTTATACAAATGTTTTTATTCTATTATTCTTTTGTTTTTTACAGGTTTATCAAAAAAATTAATTAACAAATTAATGTCGTTGGAGATGGGAGAATCTTACACTTGGGAGGAATATGGACTGGATATAAGGGACTCTTCTATAACTTGGCTCAATGATCTCGAAAGTGATGAACGCTACAGACGGTGGCCGGCTTCTTACATGGAATTATTGAGGCCGACATATCCCGGCATGTTAAGAAATTTGAGAAGGAATATTTATAATTATGTATGTGGTTTTTTCATATAACATGTATTTGACAAGTATAATGTATCGAAACTGAAATGTCTATTTATAAACGTTAACATATTTTGTATATTATAGGTAATAATTATTGATCCTACGTCCCGTGCGTCTGCTCCTCCTCTGAAACTCGGTGAAACGTTATTAAAACATGCAACTCCAGTGCGCGTGGGTATTGTTCTAGCTCCAAACTCCACTCCTCTTGGCATAGCCGTTCGTAGCGCCTTTAATTACATAGCACAAGAAAGAAACTCCAATAAGGAAGCCTTCTTTTTCTTAACTCAGGTAGGTGTTTCTTAGTTTTAATTTAATTTACGACTTCTTTTTTTATTGGGATAAATTCTTAATTGATAGATTTAAAATTCTATGTGTATATTTAGTAAAAGTTTATTGCAGCTACTAAATTCTCTACAAGACGAAGAGCTAAATTTGGAGCACTTAAAAAAGCAATTAAAAAAATACACAAGTGCAAGTTCAAACATAGATGAAATTACGTCAGAAGATTCAGAATACAATTTTGGTCATCAACTCGCTGAAGAATTTGTTTCGAAACTTGGAACTGACAAATATCCCCAGGTGAGCGAATAAAAGCAGCTAGTATTAGAAAAAAAATTGTTTAGATTCTATTTATACAATTATATAAAACGTTTATATATAAACCGAACAAAAGTATAACAGCTTACTTAAATATTTTAATAATATAGCTAGTTACGGATTTCGCTACGGGAGAGATTCCTGCACCGCTGGTACAGTCTGTATGTTTTAAAACAGAAGTGAACTGGGTATACTGGTTAACTGGTTACTGTTTAAATTTAGTTACTGTCTCAATGTAAAAAGTAAATGTAGTGATTGGTCTTACCACTAAAGTGATTTCTTCCAGGCATCTTTATATTTAAAATGTTATGCGCAGGTTCTAATAAACGGCGTGCCGGTGTGGGAGGAGAGCGCGGCGCAGTCGGCGGACGCGCTGGAGGAGGCGCTGGTGGCGGCGCTGGCGCGCCACACCGCCCGCCTGCAGCGCGCCGTCTTCCGCGGCGAACTCGCCGACTCCGACGACGCGCTGCACTACATCATGAAGCAGCCGCACATCATGCCCAGGTCACGCCTCACGCCTGACGTATGACTCATGACGCCTGACGACTGACGCCTCGCTCTCGCACCCTCTCCCCCTTCCCACCAGTCCACCAACAGAAACCGAGCTGGGTTACTTCGCTTGGGTTGGCTATAATAAAAGAATTTTATGCCATTTGTATTATATTTAATTTTAGCCATGGCACACACATTTTTACCATGAAACTTAGTTTAAAACAATCAACATAGTTTCAATTTTCTATTAACCCTTGACTTTAAAGTTGTACAATAAGAATTGTACGTTTATTATGTACAATTTTTGGGTATTTCTTGTGTAAAAGACTAGAATATCATCACTAATCACTATGTATAATATGGTAACATAACAAAATATTTTAACAGGCTGAACCGTCGCATTTTAGCGTCAGAACCTTCACAGTACCTCGATCTGTCCGGAACTGCCTCCTCGGCTGAACTTTTCGCTCCGGACAAAATAAATAAGCTATTACATCTTACAGGTTAATATGAGAATATTATTTTTTAAATATATTTTTACCCATTGCATTTGTGGAAAGTAATAATTATGTTAATTTCCTAGGACGCGATGGACTAGCAACTGCGTTGCCGATTTTGAAATACTTCGTTAAGTCTGAAAAGACAGAAAAGATTACACAGACAATTTGGATCATTGGAGATTTAAATGATAAGGAATCGCGAGATCTATTGAAAAATGCCATTACATTCATGGTAATATATTATGTGTATTGTAATGTTCTATATTAATTAAGTTGATATTAGATAAAGTTTTACTACGATTTTACCTTATTTGTAAGCAAATTGTGTGACCTTTTGAAATATAATAATATTAAATATTAATAATAAAATGATAAAATGATCTGCGGTAGTAAATAATATGAAACTGAAAAATATCTTATATGTGATAGCCACCTTTTTGGGGAGTGCTATACGATTGTGGACGAATTTAAAGAGGCAGGCTTATTCATAATTAAACAACTTTTTTTAATAATTAAATATAATTTTAGAGAGAATCTGGTGGTGTACGAGTAGCTTTCATACCAAACGTAGACGGTCAATCTAATACGGACCAGTCCCTGAACAAAGTAGTGCTGGCTGCGCTGGCCGTGCTCGAGCCGGCGAGAGCCACCAAGTACGTGGCGCAGTTGCTCGAGGACGAAGGCTGTCATGAGAGACAAGACTGTAATATATTAGTGAGTATGAGTTTGCTACTGTTTAAAAACTAGCATTTATTTACAACAATATAGACATGGCTTTATATGCCAGCTGTTTTAGTACTATACACATATAGTGGCAGAGTAATTATAATCGTTTCAGCCGAATAATGTTAACTTTACAGCAATTTAGTTCTGTCTCACTGCGTTTGAATGGAATAAGGAAATAATATATGTATATATATTTTTAAAATTTATTTATTTCTTGACCATGGATACAGTCGTTTAGTCGCATTATTATAAGTTATGCACAGGATTAAAGTTTATCTACAGAATTCTGAATGTATTTAAATATATAATGTAATTTATATAATGTGATTAATATTTGCATTTCCCCGAGAAGAATGCGTGCATATATCTTTTGTTATGATTTTCATTCTGTATAGATGTGCCTAGGTCAATGTCTGTCTAATGTGAATCGGTTGTGTCCCCAGCCGGAGCTGGTGGAGGCGCTGCACCAGCACGAGTGGGTGCTGAAGGCGGCGCGCGTGCTGTGCGCGCGCAGTCTGCGGCTGCGGGGCGGCGCGCGCGCGCTGGCGCACAACGCGCGCCTCGTCGGGCCCTTCGCCGACCATGAGCGCTTCGCCCTAGAGGACTTCGTGCTGCTCGAGAGGTATACACTATAGTATTACCCCGCAGTTTTACCCGCGCAGTTCTCGTTCCCGGGGGAGTACCGGGATAATAAGTTTTCTATATGTAAATCGACCTATCTACGTCCAGTCGTTTTTGCATGAAAGAATAACAAATATGGATGTATCCATGCATACATTCTCTCAAACTTTCACATTAATAATAAGGACTCAATAACTCCAAATTTACATATGTATATAGAAAGTTTAAAGTTTTGTGAACGCATCATTGACATTTTTTGTCATTTAAATTAAAAAAAAATCTTTAAATTTTACGTATTCCGATAGGGTATATTTTTGACATTTTGTTTCATTCTTTAGGTACAGTAATCAAGTGTACGGTGAGAAGTTAGCAGAAGTGTTTAAGAAGAAGAAAACACAAACAAATAATGTGCTCGATGATGACGATGATGGTAATTTACCAAATGATTTAATTTTAATTTTTCAAATTAAAAGAAAAATAATTTTGTTATATGTTTTTAGATGAAGAATCGACAGAAATAACAACGGAGACGTACCTGAAAGTGATATCGGTGTTGGCCGCGAGAAGCCCCCGAGCCCGAACGCCCCTTCCCGCTGGACTAAAGACGGAACATTCATTGGTCGAGTTACCGCCTATGCATGCGGATGAAGCGGCCATTGAGGTAACGTCATTCTTGTAAAATTTTATATACCTACATACAAAATTCGCTTACATACTGAAAAAACTTGTGAGTGTCATATTATGCTATTTTATGTATATTCTTCCAATTATATAACGTTAAAGTCGTATTATAAAAATAAAGAAGTATTTCGTGTTATGTCTATTAAATATGGTCAAATATACATCTTATATCTTTGAAATTAAGCAATGGTCTGATGTGTTTTTATTATGTATATAGTGTATTGAAATATTATTCCAGACTAAGGGAGGCTTCATTCAAACATAATATATGCAAGTGAAGCCGGGGCGGGTATATTTAACTAGTAAAGTTAAATATAGTTTTTAAAATATCCAAAACACAATATATTTTTGTAAAAACCACTGGTTTGCAATAAACCACTGACCTTTTGGTTGGCGATAACAGATCGTAGCAGTGGTGGACCCGGCGTCGAGCGCGGCGCAGCGGTTGGCGCCGCTGCTGCTGGTGCTGCGCCGCGTCGTCAACTGCCGCATCAAGCTGTTCCTCAATCCGCAGGACAAGAACTCAGATATGCCTCTTAAAAGGTACTTCACTACTCCTACCACTTTCACTATCTAAAAAAATTATATTTAAATAAAATCTAACCTCTAAGTTAATATAAATAAATAAAACTTGGTGGGTGGTTTAGGATTCAGTTGATCATAGACTTGACTCATAGACGTTATTTCGAAACAAGTTGTAGGAAACAAGGAAAATGTTTGTAATGTAAATTGGACTTAGATTAGCTAAAACTATAAGCTAGATAAGGTTAGACTAAAAGCTTCAGCAAGCTAGACTAACACTGAATCTTCCATTCTTAAACAATTTTATTTTAAAACTACAATGTTGTATGTTATTCATACGATAATATGTACCGGTAGCTTCTACCGCTACGTGCTGGAGCCGGAGCTGCAGTTCACGGCGCGCGGCTCGGCGGCGGGCGGCGCGGCGGCGCGCTTCGGGCGGCTGCCGCACGCGCCGCTGCTGTCGCTGGAGCTGCGCACGCCGCCCAACTGGCTCGTGCAGTGCGTCAAGTCCGTCTACGACCTCGACAACATACGCCTGGCCGATGTCGACTCGCTGGTGCATAGGTCAGTTTTTTTTTCATACTTCATACTTCATAGTTCACACCTACTATTTTATATCAAATAATGTTTCGAACAATGCATTGGTTTAGTAGATGTGTGTAACAAAATTAAGGCTATTATTATAGTCATAGCACAGACTTTGGTTTGGGCTGTCTTTAAACAGGGTATATGTGTATGTGTGTAATAGTGATTGCTAAAACTATTGGAAAAAAGTGGATATTTGGAGCAATACTTAAATTTATTTGAAGTTCATATAATTATTTATTATTAATTTGTGAATGTAATATCCTATCTTAAATTTTTTAATAGTTGTCCTTCGTAACTCTGAAACCTCTTCGTAAAAGACAAGCAATAGTTTATGAATAAGACTTATTTTTTATATGTTTTCAGTGAATTCGAATTGGAATACTTGTTACTCGAGGGCCATGCGTGGGACAACACGTTGGGCACCCCGCCCCGCGGGCTGCAGCTGATACTCGGTTCTAGAGATAAACCAGAAATTATGGACACCATTGTAATGGCTAACCTTGGTTATTTCCAACTGAAGGCTAACCCTGGAGCGTGGATATTGAGACTCAGGCCCGGTCGCTCAGAGGAAATTTATGAAATTGTCGGGTAAGAAGAAAATGTTTCCTAATTCAATTTATAAACAAATCTAAAATTTGTATAGATGTGATATTTATTATAGTAATAGTAATTATTGTCAAAATTCATATATTAAGGAAATGAAAGGACAAAATACAAAATATTTGGTAGATAGAAACAAATATAAAATAAAACGAAAATCTATTACTAAGAATGTACTGAAGCTAATCTTCAAAATAATAGAATTTAATAAAGAATAAAAGTGATTTCCCAAAAATCTAATAATAGTATTGCTCCCTATACATTGCCTATAAAGGTATTTATTTATTATATGTATTTTGTCTGTTTAGGCATGACAACACAGACACGCCAGCCGGCAGCCAGGACATCCAGGTGCTGATGAGCTCGTTCCGCAGCCACGTGATCAAGCTGCGCGTCTCCAAGAGGCAGGACAAACAACACCTGGACCTGCTCGCCGAGAACGACGACAACAACGCCGGTGGCATATGGAATTCTATAGCAAGGTGTGTTAGAAGTTAGCTAATTATTGGAATGTATTATCGCACTTCAATTATGAGCATAAAAGTGTTAAAAAAAGTTTAAGCCGTTACAGGGAGCTCCCTGTATCTTGTATGTAATCTTAAATGTCAAAAAAGATACTTTCATTCGGCATGAAAGTTGAATGAAGCAGCCCTAATGTATACATCTATATACACAAATAAAATTGGGATGCGTATTTGTACGGTAAATACACCAAAATATAGTTTTTTACCATTTTTCTTGGTCAGTCTATTTGTTCCAGCTGTCTATAATGTAATGGTCTAGACCAATGTTGAAAGGATTTTTATGTGCAGGTAGCTGATGAATAAATTGTATTTAAAATTAAAAACGCACCGTGCAGTTTCGCTCCTTATACTGACCATATGTAACCTAAAAAGAGCCTTACTAAGAATTACAATGACATAGAAACTATAATAGTTTTAGTACTTCATTAACCATTGCGTCATATGCATATATTTTTTAAACTTACACCCTAATAACAATCAAAATTATCGTGTTATCAGTTCCTTCGGCGGCGGCGAGGAGAAAGAGTCCCAAGATGAGACGATCAACGTGTTTTCGGTCGCGTCCGGGCACTTGTACGAACGGTTTCTGCGCATCATGATGCTGTCCGTTCTAAAGAATACCAAGTCACCTGTCAAGTTTTGGTTTTTGAAGAACTACTTGAGCCCATCGTTGAAGGTATAATATATTTATATTATATACAATATATTGTGAAAATGCACATTATATTTATACAATAGTTTGTGTAGATTATATTTGTGGTCACAACAAAAAATAAACTTTTGATTTAAAATAAATAATAGCAATAGTTTGAAATAAAATTCTACTAATGGGCAGCATTGTTTCTAGAAAATCATATCTAATTAAAGTTTACATAATATTAGCGATAGAAGTGGAAATCATTATTTAATTAGTGTAATCTTAGATTTGTCACGTGTAGCCTAGTTGAATAAAAAAATATTTGACGTTGACAATGTGGAGTGTGTCGTACATACATAAATATTCGTCGGGTGTGTGGTAGGACGAGCTGCCGTACATGGCGCAAGAGTACGGGTTCACGTACGAGCTGGTGCAGTACGTGTGGCCGCGCTGGCTGCAGCGGCAGCGCGACCGGCAGCGCACCATCTGGGGCTACAAGATCCTGTTCCTCGACGTGCTGTTCCCGCTGCACGTCAAGAAGATCATATTCGTAGATGCCGATCAGGTGCCTATCATAACCCATGCACCTGGCATGTATCCTGATTTTCCAATTTTAATTACAGAGCATATTGCGACTCAATGGCGCACATTGCTGAATTATGATGAAGCTAATTGGAACGAGAACTTGTGAACTTCGAGTGCTCGATTGTGTGAAGCGTTGCTGTAGTTTAAAATTCAATATTGAGCATTGTGCCGCATAATGCGCTATATATAATTGTAAAACTACGTATGAGTCTGCAAGCTTTTAGTACATTCGATTAAAATAGTATATTACAACTTTAAGATTATATATAACTTGAATATTACTTATGTTTAGCTACTCTCTAAAAGTGACAGGTGTATAAGAGGTGATATAAGAGCATTTACACTTGGTTCTTACTCATATTTGATCTTGATTAAAACAATGTTTTTATTAATTTAATAGTTTAATCATTATATACTTTTGATTATTAGTATTTTTTAATATAAATTATTGACGAGAAAAGAAAAATATAATTTACTGTTCAACAGATTGTGCGAGCAGATCTAAAAGAGTTAGTAGAATTGGATTTGGGCGGTGCTCCGTATGGATACACTCCGTTCTGTGACAGTCGAAAAGAAATGGAAGGTTTTAGGTAAGACATAATTTTATGCATATATGTCCATTTTATGGATATATCACGAGCAAATTCTTAATTATTGTAATAAACCGTGTTGTATTTAATTTTCAATGTATTCTTTTGTATTTAAATATACTTACTGCTTATTTATGTAATTATCTTGTATTATATATACACTTTTTCTTCTTGTATATACACTTTTATTTTTTCACAATTTCAATGCTAGTTACTAATCATCCTTACCTCCTTTTAAGTTTTATACTCAGAAAGAAGGATAGTATAAGTTAACAAAGGGGCTTGTTAACATCATTCTTTGAACCATTTTCACGTCAGTTAACCCCTAGAAATTATCGTTAACCATACTTTTTTATATTATATTATTTCAATAAATGTATATTATGATTGATAACATGTAATTATTTTTGACTCAGGTTCTGGAAGCAAGGCTACTGGCGCAACCACCTGCAAGGGCGCAGCTACCACATCAGCGCGCTGTACGTGGTGGACCTGAAGCGGTTCCGGCGCATCGCCGCCGGCGACCGCCTGCGCGGCCAGTACCAGGCGCTCAGCCAGGACCCCAACAGCCTCTCCAACCTGGGTCAGACTCACAACCATATTAAAATTTTTATTAACCGGCGACCCATCTTCCCTTCCCATCTTTCCTTATTTTTTTTGTCACAAATACTTCCCTTTTTCTCCATTTTGAAGGTCGGCGACGCAGTCGTGACGCACTTAGCTTTCCCATGCGTTCGTGGACGGAACGATAACGTTCGTCTTATACAAATAAAATAATTCTTTTAATTATGTAGCATTCAAATTTATGGCAGTGTTAAAGTTAGTGCATAGACGTGGGATTTTATTTCTTATTCATATGAGTACAAACGATTCCGTTATCTTTGTAAAAACTAAGGCTTTTTTACTCTCTTACATGAATATTGTATAGTATCTAGAAATGTGGTGACACTCATTTTTTATTATTATAATTATATAAGTATTTGATACACTAATTTCATTATTCTTTTGTTTGCAACAGATCAAGATTTGCCTAACAACATGATACATCAAGTAGCAATAAAGTCATTGCCGCAAGAGTGGTTGTGGTGCGAGACGTGGTGCGACGACGGCTCTAAGAAATATGCGAAAACTATAGATTTAGTGAGTTTCTAGAACTTATATTTTTAAATAATTATTGAAGTATTTATTAAAACTTTCGTAACAAATGATATTTATGTAAAAATAGTCATGTTATGCAATATTTAGATTATTTTTATATTTATGGAGAGATTTCTATCTTTAATACACGTCAGGAGTGGGAACTCTTCAGACGTCCTCATTTCCCAGGAAATACAACTTCGATCTTTTTAAAGTTACAGTGAATTTCAAATTCAGTGTTCTTCATTTCATGCTTACTAATCATAAAAGAACACTGTCGAAATGCTATCAATGTTTGTTTATTTAAAAAAACGTTAGCAATATATTATTAAAATAAATAAGTATAGGTAACGTTTCGTCATTAATGGTCTATGAGTCCTACAAGTGACGTGTGCGTGCGCAGTGCAACAACCCGATGACGAAGGAGGCGAAGCTGTCGGCGGCCATGCGCATCGTGCCCGAGTGGGGCGCGTACGACGCCGAACTGCGCGCGCTGCGGGCGCGCGTGCGCCGCGGCCTCTACCAGCGGAACGACTCCGACCAGGTACTATACACTTTTTATTTTATTTCCTCTCACCGGTGGTATAGTTCGCGTCACGAATCTTTAGCTCTGAACGAAACCTGCGCAGAAGTCAAAAATAAGGTATCGAGGTAACGGCGCGGCGCGCGGGGCGCGTGATCGTCGGGTGCGCGAGCGCTGATTGCTTGTCCCAGTCGTGTTGTCTTTCTCGCACCAATACGTCAATAACGAGCGCGATTCTACCGATGCGCAGCTAAATGACGCGCACTATAAATGTTTTGTTATACCATGACGATTCAAGAGTGTTACTATATTTAGCCTAGTTGAATAAAGATTTAAATTTGATTTAAGTAAGAAAATACTCATGCATACCTACAGCTCTCCCGGTTGGACTGTAGATTACTTACTGACTAAAACTAAACCACTTTATTTCACTACAGCGCTTCATGGCGGGGTCAAGGGTTCCCTTGTCGACTCTTCTGCATAACATTTTTTTACATTTACCTAGTTTTATAATTACAAAGCATAGTGCGACATTTCGAATAATGGCAACTTAAAGAAACAACATTTGTTTACTTGTCTGTCACTTTTACAGACAATTGTCTGTAATTGCACGCATCAAGCGAATGCTTTATAGAGCTTTTATGAATTATTACATTTTATTTACAGGAAATTGATAATAGTCACCCTGAAGAAATTTCTAGCCAAGATAATAAATTAGGTAAGCAATTGTTTTTTTTATGGAAATAGGAACTCGTTAAACATATGTTCCCATATAATTCATTATTATTTTCTGTTTTTCAGGTAAAGAACATGAACATTCGGAGTTATGATGAAATAAAAAAATTAATTAGAAATTTTGCTATTCCAATTACGTTAGTTCGAATATAAAACGATCACATAATTTTTTGTAAAAGAAGATAAGATTTGCTACGATTTTTTTTGTATTTTTTCATTCCGATACTTAATTTGGTATATTTCCATAACGTACGGTTATCGACCAAATTGATTATTTATGTTTGTAATTTTCTATCCATTCAATAATGAATGACTGGTAATAAAGTGATATTTAGGTTATAAGTGAAACCCTTGTATTTAGTCATTGTCTTAAAATGTTACGAAGATTCTCATTAAATGTACAGATTTATTAATCCGGTGCTGAATTTAATGCGGCGTTAGCAAATAATAGTTTCATTCATGAACAGGTAGCTTTGAAGGATCTTTTCATTCTGTAAATCAGCCTTAAAATCTAAAATAAGTAAACGAACATGCCCACAGTTTGCAGTGAATAAACCTTATGAAAGTATCTTGCTTATTTTATTTTACCTCTTCTTTTTAAAGCACTCCATTGAATCCCTGAATTAAACTGAAAGGTTGTTGATAAAATTTACAAATAAAAAATAAAACCACATCGTCATCTAAGTACCAATTTATTTACAGTCGAGACAAGATTCGATGAGATTTTTATTTATTCTCATTATTTCTACTGAAATCCATATAGTTAAGGGTAATACGAGTTTATTTACAAATAAAATGGATTCAAATTGTGCAGGAAGATAAATGTATGGAAATTATCTGACGCACCTAAGCCTAGTCTACACACATTTATTGTCGTACAGAATATTCTAAGTATCTATACTAAATAAATAGATTAATATGAGTATTCTAAGTACAACATCGATTTTACTTTCATAAACACGTAATATAATTTCTACAAGCCTCTACAATAAAATACCTACTGCTATTTTATTTAAAAATCATACATCAATTCCAAAATAATATGACTAGTACATTATTGTACGCTTATGAATACTTTCGTTTATAAATAATCTTAGAATCGGTATTTTTCAAATTGAAT
>JADANM010001663.1:6149292-6166574 GCA_026213755.1 Eurema hecabe | reverse complement strand
TTAATTTTACACTTACCAATCTAATTCACTATGATTATTTATTTAGATATTATTAGATAGATACATAAGACCGAATGCAGATGAAAAAGTAATAAAAATCTTCATGTTCATTTCAAACTATTCCACTTAGAAAGACTCAATCTGTTATTTTAAAATATAAAAGAAAAAAAAACAAGATATTATCAACACATAAGACAATATCGATAGATATTGTTGGCATTAATTTGTACCTTAACAACTTCCGGTCCCAGTTCAGCCAAACCCTGGACTGCGCCATACAATGAGGCTAGGGGTGTTTTCTCCGATTCTTTCATTGTTGTTACCATGGACGGTCCAGACTCACTGTTAGTTTGTGATGGACACTGTAATGCTCTTGAAAATAACCTTTAAGAAAAATAAATTGTTGTTAGACAAATAAATAAAATAGAGAACTAACAAAGAACTTGGAAATGCAATAATTTTCAGTATTCTGGTAAAAAATTAAAGAAATTTTAATGATAAATTTTACCCATGTTTATAAATGCTTTTTGTTGCGCTGAAATTGTTGCAATTTGGTATGTTAAATTCAATTAGATAGGACATCAATATTTTTGAAAAAAAAATCCACAGAACAATGTGGATAATTAATTATATCATCGCCCACTTAAGGTTCCATAATTTGAATCACTTTGGTGTTATTTAACACCTACCCCATTTATTTAAATAAAAAAAAATACATTTATTGAAAAACATTACACACATTTGACTAGTAACTTTAATTTATGGAATATGGAATCCTAAAAACTTTAATATACATATGCATAAATATGTCTTCAATACAAACCTTGTTACTCTTGTCTGTAAATTATTTGTAGAAGTGTTAAATGTTTTACAAATTTGTGCCATAAGTCGTGCAGCAAAGTCCCTGAGTGCCCAATGATTGTCCACTTCTGGTCTCATACACAACTGACGTGATACTATGCATGTGGATACTGAAGGTATTAACTCATGCAGCTAAAATATAACAACATCAGTATAAAAACACACTATAAAAATATGTATACTATATATTCCTAAGTTAAATACAATTATCTTTTCATGTTTCATTGATTATTATAAATTTTAATTATTTGTCTTACATTAAATAAAAAAACAGAATTTTAATTTATTATAGTGAGATTCACCAAGTGGATAATCTGAATGTCGATCAACCAAAAGAGGACACTACCTAAGATTTTTTGAAGAGAACAAATATCAATCATACTTACATATTTTTCAAGGTATAAAGATTGATTATCAAGCAATGCTTTAACCATCCTCATTAAATATATTAACAATGCAAGATTATTTTGGACAACATTAACTTTAACACCTTCTGAAATAAAAGTGCACATTCTAGGCAGCATTTCATGTAGCCCAGGATCACATGCGAGGGACTGTAGTGCTTCCTAAAAAATAATTCTTTAAATTATTTGGATCAATAAAAAATTTTATCATGAAATGTTCAATAAATTATAAAATTTCTTACAGCACGCCTTCCTTCATCACTTCCTACACAGGCTTCAGTAATTTCTTTGTAATACAGTTGCTGCTCGACACTCAACTCATGGGTTGCAAGCTGCTTTACATGAACAGATTCAGATGCCTTCAGCCTAGCAGCTTTACCACATATGGGTTTACCTTTTTGAACAAATGAGTTTACAATAAATAATTATTAGTCAAAGTAACTATTCCATATTTATTATTCAGGTGATAAAATGTTATGATAAATTGAATCGTACCGGCAGAATCCTTATTAGCTGGTTTACTTAATTTTGTAATTGGATCTACTGATTCTAATTTCTGAGCTTCCTTAGACAATGGTGGAGGATTTTCTGGTACTGTAGGTTGTACTCCATCAACACTTAACCAATGAGCTCTAAGAGATACATCAAGTGGGATTTTGGGAGGTGGTGCTGATAATATTTCAGACAAGTCTATTTCTTTTTCCTCAATGAAATGAAGTTCACGACCACCACCCGATGCGAATCGGAATGGTAAGGAATCTGGTTGAATAAACCCATACTGGGGCTGTAAAAAAAATCCATATTTGATTATACATTGCGGAATTCTTTAGGATCCACTAGTTTATTGCGATGTTATTACTAAGGCTTATTTTGCAGCAACTTCCAATTACCTCAATATTTTTTATCTTTAAAGTATGGTCTACGTCGGTTATCGAAAGTTTTTCTCTTTTGGAATGATGCATGAATTTCATAGCATCTTGTACGATGACTTTTAGTCTAAACGTAACATCGTCCGCTAATTCTTTAGCAGCGTCATCTCCAAGATTTGCAATGCCGACGCTTTCAGCGATCACTTTTATGGAGTCGACGGTAACAGCAGACCCATATCCAGACTCAGAATCTCCCATTTTAACGCTGTTCTGAATTCATGGGGAAATAAAATAAATAAAGATGTACTAGAGTGAAAATAACATTAGATTACACTTATCTGATTAATTATTCGAACCAAAATTCAAAAGTCAAATCCAAAGGACGACACTGAGTTATGACTTATGACACTCTTTTGACAAGTTTTATAAACAAATGACATTTCATTTTTTTCAGTTAAGGCAATGCGTATGCAAGTATTAACTTTTTGCCAGTGTCAAGTTTTTTATTATTCCAAGTTTTTCAATTATAGCATTAGAGCGCATTATGTGGCATAGTGTTTAATATTGAATGAACTACATCTTTCTTTATTTATATTTCGAGCACTTTCAAAAGTTCTAAGCAGTCCTTTCGCTGGATGCGTGCAATTACATTTGCAGTAACAGAAAATTAACAAATGTTTTTTCTTTAATTTGACACTGATCAAAATGTCGCACTATGTTCGGTAATTGAAAAACGATATAACGTTTTATTGAGCAATAATTTATAAAACTGATTGTTGTAATCTAACCCTTAAATAGAATAAGATTTTTTAGTCTAAGGTTGTGAACTTCATGTTGTGTTAAGTCGTATCCGTATGTACCTACCTATGTAATTTAATTTTGAATTAAACGCCCAGACGTCAATTTTGCCAACATTAGGAAATTAAGGTGTTGCTAGAAAACAAAACTTCGTAATCATTGAATTGCGAAACATTTAAATAAAAATCAATACCGACATTATAATATCTGTCTTTTATTTTTTTATTCATACGAATTCGTACAAGAATTTATAAATATAAATTATTTGCAATGGATAATTATTGTAATAAGGCCATTAATTTTTCATTTATTTTTAATTATAGGTACACTGACAGAAGTTGTCAAAAATCCTCTTTTTGCGCTTTCGAGTTAGTGATGAAGTGTAATAGCGTTTTCCGTTTTCTGATCCATGTGTTTTATTTCATTTAAATTGCCTATATTACATGCTATTTTTACTTTGATATATTCGTATGCTAATAAAAATGTATAAAAACAAAAAAGACGTTGATATACACGTGGATAAATTAGTGTCGAAATTGTCATTGAAAGATGTGAGTAGACAATTCATACCAATTTTAAATTTTATGCTGAATATAATGAAAGTACATTATTCATATATTTCGTTGCAGTTCAAAACTAGAGCTTATTCAGTTGCGCGATTATATTTTGAAGTGGGTGACTACGGAAGCTGCCAGAAATATGTGGAACAGTACCTTACCTTTAAACCCAACAATGCTGCTGGTCATAAACTTCTCGGCCAAACCTTCCAAAAAATGGGATTCAAAGACAAAGCTCTGGAGCAATTCAAGATTTCTCTTGACTTAGATCCTACTTTAACAAGCATTGTAGTTGACAGTAAGTTTCACTAGAATATGAAAAAGATGCTGTGATTTAGCCTTGATATGCGCAAAATTGTGATTTCAAAACTCTTATACAACAAAGCTGAAAATTTAGTTTATTTTAAGGCACTGGCCTCTGGTACTATTTATTGTGTCAGAAAGTATATTAATGTATCAAAAAGTAATGTTCTTAAACATTGTGTATTTAAGTGCATTTTAAAAGCCAATTTAGGCTTTGATTTTAAGACATTGTGTTGTATAAAAATATTTAAACCTTTACTTGTGTAATTTGCTTTATTAGACTCTTTTTTTATTTTTATTTTTTCAGTTTGTGAACTACTAATTGAAGATGATATTACTGATGTTGGAAGAGCTAAATACTGGTGCGAAAAAGCAGAAGCATCCTTTCCTAAACATCCAGTTACATTCCAGCTAAGAGAAAAACTGCTTGCTGTTGCTGATCCTGATCCTGAGGCAATCATAAAATTACTAATCTCTGAATTACAGGCTAGACCTAAAGATGTACTGCTACATTGCCGTTTAATAAAGCACTACTTGAATAGCAATAAATTAAAAGAGGCATATGAACATAGTTCCGAAATTGAGTTGGATAAACCACCATTCTTAAACAATTTTGTCTGGTATGAAACCTTGATAGAAGTCCTTAATCGGAACTCCACCATTCAGAATGATTGGCTTTATCACCTTTTATTATTGACTGTTAAAGAAAGACTCTGCATGCTAAGTCTAACTGAAACACCTCAAGGACTAAGTAAAAGTGTAATAGAATCGAGTGAACTATTATATGATTATGACCAATCTATAGGACGAGTTTCAATAGATGGCCCAACTCCTGGACATGCTGAATTTCATGCTGGTCTTCTAAATCATCACCGTGGCCAGTTAGCATTTCTCTCTGCAACCTTCATATTAAAAAAGGCAAAAAAAGATCAACTTAATTGGCATGAGGCCACAAAGTTTGCTTCATTCTTGATGCTTTGCTCATGGCAAACAGTACCAATGGATCCAAATGTAAATTGGCTGAAAGGAGCACCAGAGAAACAGAAGGCGGCTGTTTTAAGATGGTATGTAGAAGGGGCTTATAGATGTTCCCAAGCAGGTTACTTTGCATTAATTAATAATCAAGACAAAAGCCAGTTGTTTATAAATCAAATATCACAATTTACTTCTGAAAAAAGTTGGAAAGACAAACTCTATGATATTATTTTTGCTAGTGGAGAGAATAGATCAAGGGCTAATTCCTATATTACTTCAAATCTGTTTAATGCTCCAGCTTTGAGGCTACCAAGAAAAGTAGAGATTCAGGCGTATGACCTGGAGGCACAAAAACAATATCCAAATTCACTACATCATTTTGTTTGGATATTATCTAATTACAATAACTTGGCAGATTTTAAATGTACTCTCTTTGATATGCTCACGCCAAGCATGACAACATGTGGTCCTGAAACTTTAAACAAGCTAGATATTTTAGCTTTCCTCTATAGTGCCACTTTAACAGCCAAAAAACAAAAAGATAAATTTAGCTCTATAACTGTTGATGTTCCATGTATATTACCTGCTAATATAACCAACCTTCTTTGTACTCTGCCACAAATTAAATGGTGGGACTGTGCTTATAAAATTAGTCAAAATGAAGTAGGATGTGAATATACTGATATAAGGTCAACCCTGAGCCGTGGCATAGAAGTTGTCAGATGTATTGATAATCATGGTCTAGATCCCGAACTCTTGTGCATTCTAGGGAGGATATTCAATAAACTATCAACAGTTGAATCTATTGAAAATAAAGATACTTTTGAATCTAGAGCAAAGTTATACTACTCATCTGCAATCCCTCTTTTAGAAAAGTTGAAAAGCAAATCTGTCATAAAATTGCCCTCAAAAAGATTATTTGACTACACTCACAGTGAACTTGACACTAAAGGCCTAAATTCTCTTTTAGAAGAGAGTAAATTATTCATAGCTCTAATACACTACAATGAATGTGAATATGTTCCAGCTATTGAATTGTTGTCTTGTGTCAAAACAGCAGATAGTTACTATTATCTTAGTGAATCCTACAGAAAACTTGCAGAAGAAGAACAATGTTCATCCAAAATCAGTGAAAACAACTCAAAATTTGTAGCCTTGTTAGGCAAAGCTAAACATTATGCATTTAAATCACTAGAAATATTGAAAGAAAAAGACAGCTATAAATCAAAGCCACTTTATCATTCTGTTCAAGAATCTATTGATAATATAGAGTCATGTTTAAGTAAGATAGATACAAATATATCAATGTCAATTATAAATGATGTTGAGGGACGGTTTTCTTCTGATGAAAATGTTTCTGAATACGACAATGTAGCGATCGTAACTAAGAGCATACCTCACTTCAGTCGAAATTTAAGTTCAACACCTAAGCAACCCTTAAAATTGTTGCCAAACATGAATTCCACAAACTATCGCACTGCATTAGATTCTAATGTGTTTGATAATACTCATGTCGATCAGCAATTATTAGATAGAATTGAAAAACAAATAAAACATTTGCAAAAAAGAGATGCATCTATAGAAGATTTTATGGAGCAAACCAAAAATTGGTTTGATGAAAACAGAAAATTAGGGAACCAAATTATCAATACAATTCATTCTAATATAGAAAACACAACAGAACAATTCAAGCTTCTAAAAATATCAGTTGAAGAAGTGAAAGAGCAAGCAGCTGAATGGAGAAATGAATATAAAGATGTTTCCAAGCTAGTGAAACAAATTGCAGAGTTAAAAAAAGAAGTAAATAAGTTGAAGAAGTCATCCTCTGAACAAGCCATTGATGATACTGATCTTTATAACTTAGATGATTACAGGACAAATGAAAATACTCCAACCTATGGAACACAAATACCTTTTGCTACACCCCAGGTTATGCCACCATTTACACAACGCCTAGTACCACCTTTTCCGGTGCCTCCTAATCCATATCATCTTTATGGACAAAATCTTTACAACCTTTACAACCAATATTCCCAGCTTACTCAAAATTCTTCAGTTCCGGGGGCACCTACAATGTTTGAGCCGAATCGCCCAACAGTTCAGTATCCAGGTGTATACCAGACCCCAGATCAAATGTACCTTGATGTTGCTCATTTGATTCAACCTACTATACCATCAGTACCTTCAGCTGTTCCAAATGTACCTGCTGTATCTTCAGTATCCACCGCCGTTAGCGTTTCGCCATCTGTGAATCCTACGAATAAAACAACATCACATTCTTCCGAGGTGAAACAATCATCTCGATCACTGCCTGTCAATGTAGTAATAACATCTTCAGATCCTTTGCCAACATGTACTACCGCACCAGTTCCAGTACTTAGTGTGACAATTCCTCAAAAACACATAAAAGGAAGTCCACATAATTACCAGATATCAATGCCTTTTATCACAGAAGCCAAAACAGCTCCTCCAGTTTTTAATTTTCCAACTACAAGTGTTTCCGTTACAAATGTAACGTCTGCTTCTAGTTCTATTTTGTCTAATTGGGGTAAATTTAATTCCCCAACTATTAATCAAAATACTACTACAAACCTCTTCGGAGCAAATGATTCCTTTAAGAACATTGTCGATGGAGTGTATACATCTTCTTCGCCAAATACTAGTTTAAATAAATCTAGAACCCTATCTGAAAAAAGTAATACTTCTATTGATAATTACGATCCATGTCCCGATTTTAAGCCAATAATACCCTTACCCGCAGAAGTTAAAGTGACTACTGGGGAAGAAAATGAGACTGTCATATTTTGTGCACGTGCTAAATTATTCAGATTTATAGATAGCCAGTGGAAGGAGAGAGGTATAGGTGAAATGAAGCTCCTTAAGCACAATTCAACTGGTAAAGTAAGAGTATTGATGAGACGTGAGCAAGTACATAAGATTTGCGCTAATCATATTATTGTACCTGAAATGGAAATAAAACCAATGAAGAATGAAACAAAGGCATACTTTTGGGTTGCTAATGACTTTGCAGAAGAAACCGTTATTTTGGAAAAGTTTTCCATTAGATTTAAGTCGGCTGATATCGCTAAAAACTTTTTTGACACTTTTGAAAATGCCCGTATTGCAAGTGCAACTGATAATGAGAAAAAAATAAATGAGGATCTAAAAATAGCACCTGTGGCAAACATTTCAAATAAAACAACAGAATCTCTTGCAAAAAGTGGTCAGACTTCTAAAACAGTTATAGGTGGATTTACTTTTAATTCTACACCATCTTTTAAAACAGTTGTAGAAACAAGCAAAACTGAAACAAAATCAATTGAACCAGCCACAACAAAAGTTAATGTTTTTAGTAATCTGTCATTTAAAACAAGTACAAGTTCACCATTTAGCAACGTATTTAGTACTTCAACTATTCAGAATAGCAATGTTTCTGGTTCCGATGAAAAATCGAGTAAATTAAATAATTCCGACACTGTCGAAGAATTTGAACCAACAGTCGAATTTAAACCAGTTGTGCCCCTGCCAGCTTTGATTGATCAAAAAACAGGTGAGGAAAATGAGGTAGTATTATTTGAATATAGAGCCAAACTTTTAAGGTTTGACAGTTCTTCTAAAGAATGGAAAGAACGAGGACTGGGTAACATCAAATTATTAGCCAATAAGGAGAATAAACAAAAAGTTCGCCTCCTTATGAGGAGGGAACAGATTATGAAAGTTTGTTGTAATCACACAGTAACAAAAGATATGAGTTTTCAAAAAATGCCAAATATGGATAAAGCTGTGACGTGGTGTGCTAAAGATTTTTCTGAGGGAGAATTAATTCCCGAAACATTCTGTTTGCGCTTTAAAACCGTTCAAGTGTGCAATGATTTCATTGAAGCTGTAAAATCAGCACAATCCTATTTAGGGGATGAGATCAAATCTACCAAAGAAGATACTAGTAACACTCAACAAAATTCTCAGCTTGGATTTGGAGATCAATTTAAACAAAAACCAGGATCTTGGGAGTGTAGTGCATGCTATACAAATAATTTGGATAATTTTGCCAAATGTGCATGCTGTGAAACACCAAAACCAGAGGAGCCGAAACAAAATAGTAATGTGGTGTGGGGAGATAGATTTAAACCTAAACCTGGTACTTGGGAATGCAAGCAATGTTTAATTCGTAATCAACCTGAGAAAGGTACTTGCAATGCATGTAACAGCCCAAAAGATCCCGAGTCAGTCAAAACAGATGCAAAGATATTTAACGAAAATTTACCTAAATTTAATTTTGGTATTTCAACTCAAAGTACAGTTACAAAAGAACCAGTGATAAATCCTCCAATTAGCACTGGTTGGGGCGACAAATTTAAACCCAAAGAAGGTAGCTGGGAATGTAAACAATGCTTTGTGAGGAATGAAAAAACAGTTGACAACTGCTCAGCATGCAACAACCCACAGGATCCTCAAAAAAATAGTAATAAAGAAGCTAAATCTATATTCGGTAATACATCTACACCTAAATTTACATTTGGAATACCTTCAAAACCCACCATAGAACAAAATAATGCACCCGCACCAGCTATTTTTAATACAAATTCATCACAAACATTCAAGTTTGGCATCACGCCAAGCAATGATTCGACTGTTAAAGCATTTGGTGAAAAAACTTCAAATAATTCCTCGTCAGATCCTATCAAACCTATATGTGATAATGATACAGTGGTTAATTTGAGTATAAAAAAGAATGAAAATGAAAATGCGTCAAAACCAGCATTACTGCCTACGCCGACAGCAAATATTACATTTGGGTGTAAACAGGGTGGTACATTTGACTTTGCCTTTAAACCAAAGTCTCCCGTGAAAGGCAAAAGCCCCATTAAATCACCAAAATGTGATAAAGGTGAAGAAAGTGGTGATGATGAATATGTATCTGAAGATGAGGGTGCACATATTCACTTTAGTCCAGTTATTCCGATGCCAGATAAGGTAAATAAAGCAATTAAGACACAACACACTAATAAAATAGTATTTTGTTTAAATAGACCTTAGACCTCTTTTCCTATTATTGATCTAGATATACAAACAATGTGTTCTTATAATTTTGTAGATTCAAGTAGTAACAGGTGAAGAAAATGAGGAGGAAATCTATGCACATAGAGCAAAGTTGTTTATATTCAGTGTTGGTGAATGGAAAGAACGTGGGATTGGAATTGTTAAAATCTTGAAACATAAGGATACTGGAAAACTGAGGTACTTTTTATTTTATTAGACCTATTCGACTTGTGTCTATTCTACATGTCCATCAATTCAAATTTGCTAATTTCAAAAGTTTGGAGGGGTTTAACCAATTAGGTATTTTTATATGTTTCTTTTATTCATTATTAATTGTATGTTTCGAGAATGTTTAGTATTTAAAGTAATAACAAAAAAAACTAATTTACCCGCGGAAAGAACAACTTCTTTCTTGTAATAATGTTAGTTTTTATTAATAATCAATAAACAAATCAATTCAATGAGAACTTTTATTCAATTGCTTGTATAGCTAAGTGACAACCTTGTATTAATTATTACTTTAATAAGTTATTTTTTTAAGGGTTTTAATGCGACGAGAACAAGTACACAAAATATGTCTAAATCATATTTTGTCAAAAGACCTAATTTATAAGCCAAAAGACGAAAAGACTTGGATTTTTGCAGCCAATGATTATAGCGATGGAGAAATACAGCTTCAACAATTTTGTCTTAGATTCCAAAATAAGAATGTTGCGGAGCATTTCAAGGAGGTGGTTGATAAAGCTATTAAGGAAAAATACGGTTCTGATACAATAAATGACAAAAAGGACCAAGAATTGGATGATGTAATCTTTGTATCTGAGATACACGCATCACCGGAAGAAAAACAAAGGGCTAAAGAACTAATGCTACCGGAAAATTTTTACACTTATAAAAATAAAAATCCTTGTGAGGGTTGTAGAGGGTGTGACAGTGGCGAGAAATCAAAAAGCGAACCATTGAAATCGCAAATTAATATTGAAAAAAATGGTGCAATTATAACAACACCTAATAAAGAAGTAGTCTCAAATTTCCGGCTTAATTCTAGTATATATGGAACTCCCTCATCTGTTGATAAAACAGTGGATTCTATTTTCCAAACACCATTGAGTTCTAAAGGATCTAATATCGAAAGTAGCCCACAATCATCGCCTAATCAAACATTAACGGGAAACAAAATTAATTTTAGTATCCCATTCAATTCTCAATCGCAATCCGATTCAAACTCGACTGAAAAACCTGCAACTAAGCCAGTATCTTTTGTAAGTTCAGGATTTATGCAAACTCCTACATCAGGCACTAAAAGTTCAATACTAGCGGCACCGAAACTTAGTACTTCCAATCCAAAAGGAGATCAAGAAACAGAGACAAAAATATTTGGTTTAAATGAACCTAAGAATGTATTCAACACAGCAGAAACCAAAAATTTATTTGGGTTTTCAGGATCGGGAAATTTATTTGGTTCCCAAAGCACTCAACCAAGCATTTTTTCTAATTCTTCAGGTATTTCTACCAATACCTCAATTTTCCAATCTGCACCCAACAAAACTAATAATCCTGATATAAAGTCAGTGTTTTCGGTTGATGGATCAAAGCCTGTTAACCTTTTCACCAGCTCGACAAAAGGCAGTAGTTTATTTGGCCCGACACCTGATAAGACGAATGACACAAAACCAACTGGTGGTATATTTAACCAAACAGGTACTTTCTCTTTCGGTAACCTGACTCAAAATATTCAAGATGCGAAAAAAGGTGAACCCTTTGAAAAACTTTCGGTGTCACAAAATTTATTTAATGTCACTGAAAAGGTCGGTGAAGTAGCCAAAGACACGCCTACATTTGCAAGTCTATTGACAAAGTCGGCGAATAAACCTGATGAAAAGCCTCAAGCCAAAGACGAAATTCTTAAGATTCCAGAGACTTTATCTTTTGGAGCATTGTCTTCAAGTACTACTGCATTCGCAATTCAGAGTATGTTACATTTTGCCATCTTATGTACGTGTATATGTATATGATAGAGATAAATAATATATGATTAATAATTTATTTTCAGAAAAAGATGGGTTCAAATGGGAAGGTGCTGGACAACAACTTTTTGCGTCGTCATCGACGAAGGAAAGCGGTGAAGGCAATGACGCAGCTGAGCGGTCCGGCGCGGACGCGGCCGACGACGAGTACGACCCGCACTACGAGCCCATCGTGCCCTTGCCTGACAAGATCGTGGTCACCACTGGAGAAGAGGATGAGGTTTGCATTTTATTGTCTTTAGTCAGAATCAAAGCGCCCTTTAAGGCGCACGTCTAAAATTACGTCTTAAATATAACAAGTAAATTGTTTCAGGAAAAATTGTTTGGCGAACGGTGCAAATTATATAGGTTCGATGATAAAACGAAAGAGTGGAAAGAGCGAGGAGTCGGTGAAATGAAAATTCTGTACCATCCCGAAAGAAAAACTTACCGTTTACTTTTAAGAAGAGAACAAGTACACAAGGCCGTATTGAACATGTTAATTTTTATGGACTTAGAATTATTACCCATGAAAAATTCAGATACTTCCTGGACGTGGGCTGGACGTAATTACGCAGATAGCGCCGGTGAACAGGAAACTCTAGCTGTACGCTTCAAATCTGTCGCCCTCGCCACACAATTCCAAGAGAAAGTACTCGAATGCGTGCGCGTAAGTACAATTATTTTAATTTTAAACACATTTTAAATATGTATCTCACATTTAATGACTATGTGACTACATTACAATCTTATATTTTTTAGAAATTACAAGTAGCGGAGGCCGAAGCAATACGTAAAGACAAAGAAGCTAAAGAGAGTAATATTCCATCGATTGCTCCCTTACGCCTACCTAAACACTTGGAAGACAGCGCACGCGCCGATAAAGTTACACAAAACGAGTCCTTAGAAAGTGACAGCCAACAGAACGGCGTTTCTCAAAATTCAGATACTTCCGGCACCCTTAAACAAGTTCATTTTGAAGAAGAACAAGATAACGAGGACGATTATGAAAATGATTATGACGAACATGGCGGTGACTCGGAAGAGTACTATAATGAAGTAAGAGATTCAATAGTCATTTTTTGTTAAGTTAGTTTACGTAAATCTACTTTCAGAAAAGAAATAAGCGGCCGCGCCTCTATAAACCAGCTATTAAAGATAAATATTATGTTTTTAATCAACTTCTATTGGATTAACGAATGCAAGTTTGTTATTTTAACTAAAGTTGATAATTCTAAACTTAAAAAAAAATTAAGTCAAACTTTTATAGAGGACCTTGATGCCCTTCTCAATCTTTTGAAATGACTTATCTAACGATACATTAAGTCCAAAACAAAATAATTTTTCGTAATTGTACTAAAAAATTTACGCCACGTCATCCCTGACGTCCATTAATAACTTGTCAAAAGAAAGTTATATAAAATATAAATACGCGCAAGAATTTCGCGGTCATAATATTAAAAATATTAGTAGGAAGATGGGGATAACGAATATAAGTGTAAATAGGATGTCAATGATCCCCAGGAGGAGGAGGAGTCCGCGGTGTACTACGCGTGCGACGGCGAGGTGACGATCGAGGAGCAGGGCGCGCGCAGCCGCACGCCCGCCGCGCGCGTCGAGGTGCTGTTCGACACCGACGTGTGCTCGCCCAAGATCCTCGTCACCGACGCGCACACCGGCGAGATCCTCGCCGACATGCTCATACACACCGACACCGAGTTCCAGGCGAGTTGCCTCCTCACCTCCGCTCCTCCGCACTCTGCTGCCGCCCTACACTACACTACCTGCGCCCGCGCATCGCACCCGCCATTTACTTATTTTCTTTCTGTTAAATAATTTTTACTATTTAACCTTATTATATATTAAACAATACAAATACATAAATTTATAAAAAATCTAATTGCAGATAATCGGCGACACCTGCTCTTGGTCGGGGGTAGACTACACGAGGAACGTGCCGGCCGACAAGAAAGTCACCGTGCACTTCGCCGACAGTGACACCACCATGGAGTTCTATGATAGCTGTGAGGTAAATATTGTATTTTTATTTGTATGGCTATATAGTATGAGAACGGAAACGCATTTACAATAATTACATATTATTCCATCTAACGTTTATAACATTAGGATTAGGATGAGCTTACTACTTTAATATCATAGTAATTACTCTTTCTACTATAAAATATGAGAAGTAAATTCTTATGGATACTTAATTTCATCAAAATGGGTTTGGTGTTTTAGCCTTGAAATCATGATAGGCACATAAGCATCACAAGAGTGTTTTAACGCCCTTTAATAATACTACGCCACGTATGACGGGGATAAATCTGTCCCAAATTTTAATTAAGGGGGTCGACCAGCCATTGATTAGCTAGCTTCTTCCAGAAAGAGTAACCAATATCCATCCATACATCCTCACTATAGCGATTAGAATATTACAAGGACTAGGATCGCAGGGATTATCGACACCTAATATCGCGTATGACTTATATATAATTGTGTAAAACAAAGTAATTTTTTTCAGTCGATATTATTTTCTTTTCAGACTAGCAAAGCATCAACATATGTGTCCAATGATCCCGAGTCTTAAATATATTTAAAGTAGCCATCTTTATATGTTTAGTTTTTAATTTTAATTAGTAGTAGCATAAAATAAGGGTTGTGACGTCTGGTTTATGTCTTGTAAAGTATTGTTTCGCCTAAAAGTGTATTTTAATTTTTATTAATTTAAATTTCTCACGTTGATTACAACTGCCTTAAAAAAGCATTGAAATTCAAGTGCATTTGTAGTAGCCAATTCTGTGATTATTTTGCGGCACACATGTCTCTTTGCTTGCGTACTTATCATCTTGCCCGGTGTTAGTTGTTTACAAAATCTATAATTGTACTTTCATAAATTCAGATAATGTTTATTATATTGATCTTTGCGTGATAATATTATAATGTTTTCCTACAATCGAGCATACTATTATTATTTATCTTGTATTTGAACAAGAAGATCTGATCAATGTTTGTTGATTTTTCCTTTAAAAGGAATAATATAAGTAACTCGTGTGATGTTGTAAACAAATGTTATGTAAATTGTAATTATTGATTATTATTATTAATTTTATTGGTCAGGTCTTTTTGGTTTGGTGTGCTTTTATACCGAATTCATGAAACAGAGAAATGGAATACATAATTAATCGCATTGAGTTCGGTATACATTTGAATGAGAAAGGGTTAATTGGTATATTATAGTCTGCACATTTAAAAATATAACATAAGAAAACAAAAACAGTTTTAAGAATAATATCCTTTTCTCGTTTGAATTGTGACATAAACTATTATAATGACTAAAATAAACAACTCATAATAATGTCGCTTTTTATTTGGTTTCCATATCTTGTCTCAAAAAATCGTTTATTTTAGCATTGCATGACCATCCATCCACACATTTTACAATTAAAATATTTATAATGCAAGTAAAAAAGCAGTTCTGTCCGTCTACGTGCACAGTGGTCAGTTACCGCGCAATAACGACGTAAAACAAAGTCGCTTTCTTCTGTCTGTTCCTATGAATGGTTAAATCATTTTTTTTATTCTGTTTGGGCTTGCACTTGACTACGGGTCGCCTGGTGCCGGTGGAAAGCGACGTCGCGGTCTACGATGGAGCGCGCTTGCCCAGAAACCTGTTCATCCGACACTTGAAGACCTCCGGATTGTATCCGACGGGGAAGGCCCACTCGTTTCACTCTCTTGCTGTGCGCAGAAAAGTGGAAGCGAAGCGCTTCGTTCGGGTCCTGGGTATATCGACCATATAACGATGCCGCTTAGACGAGCTCCTAGCTGTACGATGGAAAAATGGGCTAGGTGGGACAAGATCATAAAGATCTGATGCACATTCTCCAAAATGTTTCGCCACTCGGTAGAAAAAAAGCAGCGGTATAATGTCGCATATATGAACAGTACCAAACAGCGGTGATACGCAGTCAGTGCGCCTAATACAATTTAACCCTTAACCGTAATCACAAAATTTTTCAACATTACTGGAATCATGGGTTCAAATGGAATTAAATTTAAATCTAAATTATTTTATCACATACATGCAACCTAAATGGGTTCTAATTAATTAAAACAAGTTTAAGGTAATATATAAAACAATTTTTATTAATTTAAATCTTAAAATTATATATTTTTTAAACAATAATAAAAACAAAAAACCTTAAAATATAATAATATTATCGGGTTTTACGTATCACCCCCTAAATAAAAAAAAGAATTTTTTGTCAGATTGAATGGAAATAAAAAAATGATGGTGTAAGATCCAGCTGCAGGATTAGTGCGCTTATCTGTTTTTTTATTGCTGACTACCGATTTTTTATGTATACTTATAAATTATTAGGAGAATATATATTAATCACGTTGCCTATCAAAATTTGGCCGCTACTATTTTTAATAAAATTTTTTAAAATTATTTTTTGGTTAAAAAATATAGTTCACTTGTTTTTTAAATAAAATAACGTCTACATCAAGGTAATTTATATGAAGATTCAAAAAAATGACGGTTGCCATTGTGCATTCGGCCGCACCTCTTCGCAGCCAGGTGTAAACAGGTATGATTTCGATACATTTATATGTTCACAACGTTTATTTACGAATTATATATCTAACAACGTTTATTTACGAATTATATATCTAACTAGCAGCCCGCCCCGGCTCAGCACGGGTATTTTAGAGTATTGCAACGGTTACATAATAGGAACACTTTTATATAGGCTATTTGACACTATTGGAAATATGCGTCGAATTGTCGCCACCCTAGTAGATAATAGTGTAATAAAGCGTATTTAACACAATTTAATAGAAAAATATGCTTGATTCATTCATATTTTACGAATAAAGTTCGAGATATTTTTCAATATGTCTACCACGACAAGAACGCTCTCTAACTAGTTGTAGGGCCGGTGACGTCACTGGGGAAATTATTAGAGATGGGTCGTTGACATATTTATCGTTAACGAAAGTAGACCGTTCATTTGCGTTCATGAACGCGTCAATCAACTAGTTCAATTCAACGACAAGTCGAAACCAACTTTAAATGTTTTTTTTATAGCAATAGTTTTGGAATATACATATATATATTTGTATGAACTGAATGTAGCTTAGTGAATACATAATACAAAATGGATGCAGGATGCCTATAAGAAATATTTGTATTTGTTATCGCTTTTGTTTATCTTTCGTTTCGTTTAAAATTCAAAATTTTTGATTGTGAATATTTATTTCTTGTTTTTTATCTTCAGTGATTTACGTTCGAAGCCAACCTTCTAATTAGTTTTAAATATAAGATGCCTAAGAAAAGTTTTAAAATTAAATAATTTATGTGATGTTTTCAAATAATTAAACAAATTTCTTATTCTAACTAGTAAATATTTTAATATAAACTAAAAGAACACAAAATATAATTATATAATTTTTAATATGATG
>JADANM010001663.1:6113665-6131515 GCA_026213755.1 Eurema hecabe | reverse complement strand
TATATAGTAGTTAGGTCCATATTAACTTTGATTAAAAAGATCGTAGGTGCAATAAAAAAAGAAGAAAGAAGCATATGGGAACTCATTAGGTATTAAGGTATATTTCAATGTTACACAAAATTTCATAATTTCCCACAAACACGGTGAAATATTATAAAGTGTTATATAGAAACATTTTTTAGGATCACAAAACCTCCGCCATGAATATGGGGGAGGTTTTGTGTTCCTAGCTTGTCAAGCTAAAATGTTTACAAAAATTAAATAAATCTAATATGATAAACTACTAATTACCTATGAAAAGATAAACCAGTTTTTTATTAGGTTTGCTGAATTATTTTTACAGTTTTTATTGCAAAATACGGCATTTTTGTAAAAAAGTATTTTATAATATTGATTTGACAAGCGTAATCATTCACGACTGATAGACACTGTCGCGAAACCATATTCTATTTGTACATACATATTGTATTTTCGGCTTATTTTTTAGTTCACGACGCTCCGTCTATATTATTTTTTTAGTCTAAGGATGGAATATTGAAAGTTGTAGGTGAACCCTAATTTATGATAAACCTAATATTCTAATATGTACACCCACATACACAAGGTTCTCGATTGGCAAATAAAAAAACGCATTTAAGTAGAGTCTTGTATTTTATTATTTATTATAATATGATTGCATTTTATTTGCACAATTTTGTTTAACAATGGCACTTAATAAAGAAACAGTAAAATAAAACATATTAACTTCAGGATTAGTGATTCAAATTAAATTGTGTCCCTCCAAGTCTTTAGAATCACACACCAAATTACGTTCAAAATTAATAATTGCGCCAATTAATTTCTATTGCTACATTAAATTTACTTTTCAACCTAGTTTACATAATTACACTTACGATCATTTTTATCTTAATCATACTTGCAAATTCATCTTTTAGATCACAAAGGTAATACATTTTCTTAAATTATTTGCTAATATCTAAGCTCTGAAATGTTTTGCTATAATGTTTCGATTTTTACTTCCGGTATGTTACAATAATAAGTTAGTGTGCTATTCGTAACATAGAAGTAGGCCGCCATGTCGGTTAAATAGTAGGCCAGTATTTATGGAATCCATTTTTTCGTACAAAAAAAAAAGTTAAGAAAAGAAATAATTGAAAATAAGTAAACACCATTAATATTTCCATGTAAGATTCAAATTTTTATTAGAAATAATAATTAACAAAGCAATTATAGATTTCTCGTAGATTTACATTGACTTGCAACAACGGACTAAAAAATAAGTATTCCGTATTGTAAACTTAATTTGAAAATCAATATGTAAGGTTTAATTAAAACATTTTTCATTTTCGAAAAGGGTCCGAAGTTGTGTCAAGAAGGTTCGACACTTTCGCACAATAACACAAAAACATATTATTGCAAAGTCGAGTGTTTTGTTTTGGAATTTACAGCAAAAATAAATGATTAATTGGTAAAGCCTATGAGACAATAAATACTTTTTAAATAATTACTTTTAGTTATTATTATATTTTAAGTCCATTATTCAAGTTATCCTTATTAACTCAAAATTGTTAATGAGATATAATTTGAAACTAACTAAAAATATATTTCCAAAGAGCTGATTTTTAGCACATCTCTTTAATACAAAACCATGTCATTTCATTACTTATTATTACTCTAGTCCTCATTTTTCATGCTACAATTTTATTAAATAGCAAAAAATAATAAAACAGCATCTGTCGGCACAACCTACATTAAGCAGAGAGAATTAACTTAATAATGAAAACAATACTTTTACGTACATAGTCATAATACAATATTTAATAGTTTGGTTATTACTCTTTAAAATTATCTATACTCTATATCATATTGTCTTAAGTATTTTAGATGTTTAAATTGTTTTATTGACAACTTATTCACAATTATATGTGTTTTTACTTTTATACATCTTTAGGTTATAATGTTAGTGAAAACTAAAATAAAAACAATAAAAGATTTGCTTTTGCTTGATTGGTATATATGTGAATACAGTTACATAGATCCATAAATTAGCCAAAATACTACGATTTGGTAGTAATCTTTAGGTCCACGATGAGTTTTAAACTAAAGCGTTACTTAGCATAATTAAAATTAATATGTTGTTATATAAATAAACTATTTAAACTTAATACTATGTAAATGCTTCATTTTCATGACTAACAATAAATGATACACTCAAAATAAGTTTTTGGGATCATCTAAAAAGCTTCGTAAAAAACACGTTTTAGATAATATAGTAATAAGTCGATAATGTCTAAAAGATTTAAAAATAACGGAAATTAAAGCATGTAAAAACAAAAAAATTACTAGCTAGCTAGCAGCAAAATAAAGAATCATAATGTACATAGCAATGCAACAAAGCCAACCTCATATGTAATTAAATAAAAGCACAATATGATTATTATTCTGTCATTTTACATGACAATCTATTAATTTAAAAAGCTATGTAATGACAATAGGAATAAAATAATCTCCATGGGTTCGTATTGTTATAACAAAGGCCATTTTTTATAAATACATCGTCAGTCCAGGTTATAATAATATGCAATACATGTTAATTTTTCGATATAATACACAATAACTAACGCTAAGCTCTCGCTCTACATTGACGTGTTCCAATCTACCGTCTCCAAGTATAATCACAGTGAAAAAGCCAATCGTACATTACAAAGTCCTAGAGTATTCTAATATTTATAAATCTAATATATAAACTGCCAGTCTTCGTTCGCAGATAACCGTAACAACCGAATCTAACGCGCTATATCTACATAACTCCGGATAGTGGAGGGGACACGTCAACGCGAGGCCGCGTCACTAACTAGAACGGACAACTACACGATGCTACAGTTACACTACTGGACTGCTTTATCGTTAATTCATAGTCGCTTGTAAAAATATATTTTGTATAACTCGCAGCCACTTGTAGTTAGCAAATGGTTGAGTGGAATACAAATGTGCGGACTGTAGAGGCACTGAGTGTGTCGCGCTACCGGAGCGGGGGCGCGGGGGCGGGGCGGGCGGGGCGGGCGGCGGGCGCCGCGTGCCGCCGCTAATGCCCCTTGGCCGCCTCCTTCGCTGCCATTATCAGAGGCGTCAAAGAAGCTAGCGGTCGAGCCATTTTTAGGAACGGGTGCTGAAATTGTGTCAAGTCTTATTAATTTATATATATAAATTGTATGGTAGAAAATCAGTTTCTATTTTTTAACTTATTTTAGACATTTTAAAGGGTCTAATATTACATGTCTAATCCTTTGCAATATCAAACATACCTTAAGTAAATCCAACGCTGTGGCACGCCTTTCGACATCAACTTCTAAACATTGGTCTAAAAAGTCTTGAAAGACAGCACTGAGTTTTTCCTTGTCTTTTATATCTGGCTTGCCATTAGTGGCTATTAGGTATAAAGCGCGGAGGGGGTTCTCATTTAAGTAAGGGGGTTCCCCTTCGATCATTTCAATTGCCATTATACCTAATGACCAAACATCAACCTGCAATGCCAAATATATTGTTTATAGTTTTTGTTTCTCAAAATTGCCTTTAAATTTATATATCTACAATAAATAGTAATATATACCTTAGTCCACTATAGCCCATAATAACCATTGTCCATTATTTATCCTCTACTTTTTAAGAGAAAAAATGGCCTATTTACAAAGCAATTTGAAACATGACAGCCCTTATTATCATCCAATTAAGCACTCATGCAAAATTGGGGCGAGTCGCTACTATTATAAAAGCCGAAGTGTTCTTCGATAAAATGATGGTGGCTCTTATAAGAGACTAAGATTATCATTACCTTTGGTCCATATTGCTTCCTCGTAACAACTTCTGGCGCCATCCAATAGGGAGTGCCAACCATTGTAGTGCGTTTGTTTTGTTCGGGCGATATTTGGGCGCAGAAACCAAAATCAGCTGCAAAAATATGTTATATTAAACTAGTGTCAAAATACGTAGAGATGTTATTGTATGTTTGTGATACCTATATGGGGCACTTGTCCTTACATACTTGTGATTTAGATATGATAAGCAAAAAATGCACTTACTAAGCTTTACTTGTCCATCTAGGCCCAGCAGTATATTATCAGACTTAATATCCCTATGTATGACATGGTTGGTGTGAAGAAAGTGCAATGCTTGTAAAACTTCGCGACAAACAGCTGCAATTTGTCCTTCGTCCATACATGTCTCAGTCACAACATCTGTTAGAGAGCCACCAGCTAAATACTCCATTACTACCCATAACTCCTGAAATTTTACAGAGGTAATGATTGAAATGTCAGTTTAAAAAATAGCTTAATGTAGTGAACATTGACTTAATGATTATGATGATATTAATTACCTCATTAACAAGATAACTATCAAGATAGTTGACAACATTATTATGTTTGTTCTCCCGCATCACAAGAATTTCATTTATAATAAGCTCCTTTTTAGGTTGCTGGCTAAGATTCATTTGTTTTATGGCAACCTCCATACCGGTTGATGTTTCAATCGCAGTATAAACTGTTCCCGAGGCACTAGAAATAAGAAAAATAATTATTGTATTTCAATATCAGTAGTACAGCTACATTAAAAAAAAATAGGTTTAACTCTTACCCTTGTCCAATTTTCTCCATTTTGGTATATTTTCTATTAGGATCGCCAACACTTACAATTGTTCTTAATTTTTCTAAAATCTCTTCATCTGTCATTTTCTTTTTCCTCTGTTGTTGGCCCGTTGATCTCCTGTTGACGAGAGAAACGTTATAGAACAATTATTAGACTTTCTTAAGAAAAAAAGCGACTGATGGCATGTTTTTAAGTAATAATTTAAAGGTATATTTAACAAAAGAAATAGCAATGCAAGCGGATGTACCTTACGTACCCAGTGTCAGTGGCCGCTGGGGCACCGTTGGCGGGAGGCGCGAGTGCGGGCGCGTGCGCGGGGGGCGTGTGCGCCGGGTTCTTGTTACGGTCTAGCGGCTGCACTGGACCGACCACTTCCGCCCTACTGCATATCTGCTAAACGCCATAGTATAACATAACATTCTACATATTTCGGGTCACTAATTATTAAGCGCCATCATGATCCAAGCTAGTTCAATAGCTTGTGTAATGGCAAATAGTTATTGAAAAATACCGGCCAAGAGCGATTGGGAATGGTTCCACACCATTATATAAGTGTAACAGCGAAAACAAGGAAAAAATACATGTTTGTTTGTGAGCACCTCGAAAGTTTTATTTTAATTTAAATGGAATCATAAGTTTTTGAAGTGAATATATAAGTGCATGTTCTTTGAATATTTCAACTGTTTACTTGTTGCCGTTATCAATATTGAGTAAAATATAAATGCTTGCTTTATTTTAGTCCCTTAAATAATTTTCGATTTTTTCTTAAAATTATAACAAAAATATGCGACAATCATGGTTTATGAGATATACAGGGTTGATACGACACATGGGCATTAAATTAAACCACGTATATAAAGCGTACCTAATACTACTGTCGAATAATGAAAAAAATTTTAACATCAAAAATAAAAAAGTTTTTTTTTCCGAACAAAGTTTATAAAACATCCTCATATGAAAACACCATTTATAAATATTTACACTGACCTGGTGTAACCTGTGCTCAATGCGGCAACGTTGCATATTTTTTACTTAAGATACCGCCGACAAGCTTCAATATTTGATTACATTACGTGTATAAGGTTGCAACTCACCCGCACAATATGGATACGTTTTATATTAGTAAATGTGTAGTTATAGCACGACGTCGTAATTTTCTTTAATAATTTAATTACAACGATTTACAATATTAACTTTTTAGTTTATGAAATGCTAAAATAGTGCGATCTTTTATTTCATTTATAGTGTTCATACCGGTAGAATAAACTTCACCCGTAGATCGATATCATACCTTTATACTGTTTCCTATTTTAATCTATGTATTGACAAAATGCACACTAGTGCATTTAATTATTCTACCACTGTACACAATAAAAAACCTCGAATAATCTCACATATGTATTCAATCACAATAATAAATATTAAATTGCCACAAATTTATCCTAAAACACTAATCACTACGGTATAAGGAGCGTGTTCCACAACAATGAAAAAAACGCGGGCGCATCTCGTTGCGTAACGTCCATCCCGAATCGATGACATATTCGCACTAATAAAAATTTGATTTTTATACCCGGTGACCTATTTCATTTTCTTGCACGCCCATTGAATTAAAGTATTAATTCTTTGTTTATCATAATCATAACATTGAACGACTAATGTGTTGCTCACACTGTCTTCCTTATTACACTGATATAATAGTTATTATCTTATAACTTTTTGCATTTTAGAAATTGTAATGCAAAGACAAGAGCAGCCACATCTTTCATTTATGTAATTTTAAGGTGTATGGCCCTTGGATAGAATCTCACAGCTGATTAATTATTGCAGATACATCCTACTACTATTATAAAGGCGAAAGTTTGTAAGTATGGATGTATGGATGTATGGATGTATGGATGTTTGTTACTCTTTCACGTAAAAACTACTGAATGGATTTGAATGAAACTTTACCACAATATAGCTTATACATCAGAATAACACATAGGCTAAAATTTTTGAGGATTCTAATGTGAGGTCGTAAAAAAAACACAATTTTTTGCGCTTACATTGCAAACGCTGACTGAATCCTACGAGATCAACGCACAGCCCAAACCACTGGACGGATCGGACTGAAATTTGCAGTGCAGGTAGATGTTATGACGTAGGAATCCGCTAAGAAAGAAATTCCCGAAATTCCCGCGGGAACGGGAATTAGCGTTAAGTAGATAAGTTAGAAGCTTGAAATTCGGCACGCAGGTACCTTATTAAACTTAAAGGTTATTTGCAACAGGATATTGCAAAATTCCCACGGAAACGGGACAAAATATTTGTAGGAAAAAAGGATTATAAGGGAGGAAAGGGAGGGTCACAGTTTATATGAAAGTCCACGCGAACGGAGTCGCGGGCAACAGCTAGTTGTGTTATTAAATAGCAAAAACTTAAAAAATTTATTGCGACTAAACTACTGATGCTATTTGTATGATTTTTTGTGTAGGGTCGGAAAATTAGCCATAGTGTTCGTGATTAAATTTAATGCCCATGTGTCGCATCAACCCTGTATAAGATGGACGGACAGCAAAGTCTTAGAAATAGAAGCCTAAAAATAAAATACATTTTTATTAATACACAGATTAAATGTAAAGCCAACATCCAAATCTGGACTCTAGAAAACTTGTAAACAAAAATGTAATCTTCAAATCGTATTAAATCTAAACCATGAATCCATGAAGTTGAATCCCTTGAATATTTTGTCAAAATGAGTCACTCAAATTTAATATAAATAGTTAAATTCATGTTGCAACTCGTTTTAGTTGTAACATGGATTTATGTTTAAAGCTATAAATTTTAAAACCCACTGAATGTGTAGTAAGAGTCGCGTGAGGCACGTTCGGTGGCGACGCCGGCGCCGGCGCAGGTCGTGGTGGGGGTGCTTCTTCTTCCTCAATTGGCTTAGTGTACTAGAATAAAAAAACACATTTGATTAAAGTAATATTTAATATAAAATTATGTTTTATGATATCTTAATATACAGCGAAAATAATGAAAGTAATTGCTGTTCATTTATATTAAATACTGACTTAAAGTTAACTTACACAGAGCAAATGTACTAGCTGTATACCATTCTCCTTTTTTTGATAGGTTAATATAATATACTCTATGAGACTAACAAATAATATACCTTGGGACTGGTAAGAATAAATGAGTAAAATCGTAAAATTTCTTTCTTTTGACATTTATGATCAATTTCTGAATAACTTATTTTTCAAATAAAAGTCTTATAAGTATGTACTTACAATACTTTTGGTTCGATCTGGTCTTGAAGGTGGTGGAGGTGGGGGTTCGGGATGTTCTGTGTCAGTAGGCGTTGATGATGATGGACTGCTCGAAGATACACGAGACACCGAGGAACCTAGGACAGGTATATTGGTTAAAAAGTTTAAATTTTTCTTTCTATTAAATAATTTAATAATGTGATTGCAATTAATAAAGCTATGGTTACTGAAATATTTATTTTATTTTCTGCTACTGTGCTTATACAACAAAAAATAACTCATTGGAATTTACCTGAGTGAGTTGTGTGCATTTGTGCTGATGTCATGTATTTTGAAACCGGAGGCTGAGTTGCTGATGCATCGTACCACTTAAGAACATCAAGAACTGCTTGTGGATTGCTCTTCTGTTCTTGTTTGCTAATATTAGAAGCCATTAAAAGTCTAGCCCAAGCCTCAGGCATACCCTGGAAATAATTTAGTTTAAAGTTAAAAAAGTGTGTAATTTGAAATAAAGATTTAGGGTATATACAAATGTAGATTGAGAAGCTCAATGGCAATACACCAATAAAAATAGTCATGCCTCAGCTCAGAATGATTTCAAAATTAGAAAAGTTTATTAAATAAGGCCAAAATAAATGGTAAATCCCTTCTCTCTCTTGAACTGTCTACATAAAAAAACACTAGGTAAAAAAAGGGCACTAGCATTCTACGCTTAAGAATTTTACATATTAGAATTCACATATGTTGTTTGCTACATTTTCAAATTTATGATCACATCACATGCTTTGCAAAACATAAGTGTAATTACAAATACATGGGAAATGTTTAACTATTATAAATAAGTACCAACTATGACTATTCACAGGCACTTCATACACATTTATCAGTTATTTTAACGAAAGCTTTTTAACATACAAAACAAAAAATATTAAATAAGCATACAATTATGATTATTTAAAGTTAATATTTATACTGGGGGTTTAAGCTATTACTTACTGTTATAGGCAGCTTGAAACAAAAGCGGCAATACATGGAACTCAATTTACTTGTTTAACATTTGTAATTTAATAAATGCACTAGATCACTAGGGGATAACAACAATACTTTTCGTATTGTTTTTTTTTCTCCAATTAAGTAAATATTTCTTTAAATGTATCTTACTTTATTATGATAGTTAGTAAAGTTTGTTACTATAAATTGTGCTGTTTATGAGACTAGAGCATGCATTTATTATAAAATAAGGTTCACCTAGGATATCATATTTTAATATGAAATACTTTCTATATAGCTGTGTTACATACAGTTTGCATATTAAAACTACCAATTGTAACAGAAAACAGGTGGTTAGTTATTAATAATTGTACAGTTCATAACAAGTATGATAATTATAAAATATACAAATCATTATTTAAAACCGTCTTTGGTAATAAATATTAAGAAGCAAAGCAAAATGCATCTGTTGCAGCTCCAAAGCTAAATAGATATATTTTAGAAGCATTGCCACAATAACTATATGGTGGATAGGCTAAATTTATAAAAATACAAGCAATCTATGCTTGTGCACATTGAAGAAGCTTTTGTATTTGCATTGGATCATTATTGTAGAATTAATTTCTGGGGTGGTGGTGATTTATTATTATATATTCCAACAACATTGTATTGGTGAAGAACTTTCAAAAATTACAAATGCATTCATATTTATTTATTGGTGTTACTTACTGTGAATTCTCCAGTGACTGCATCAAAACCAACATGTACAGTATGTTCAAAATTTGTTGGATAACTTATATTTGGTTTGTTGTCATTATGAGCTGTACTCTTTGATCCTTTTATTTTAGCTTTTAAAGTTTTTTTCTTCCTATCGCCACCATCATCAGGCTCTACAAATATATAAGTAACTTAATCATTTATATTTTTCAGTTATCAAATACATAAGGAACAATAGTACCCTAGTTTACTGTATAAATAAAGAAACAATAGAAAAGCAATACTATACTTGTAGTATGAGTAATATGGATGTATAACTCTTTAACATACAAGCTTATGCTTGGAACTCTAAATTATTATTCTACTACATGCAAAATTCCTTCTTGGATGAATGGATTCTTTTGTGTAAAATAGAACATCTTTACATCCTTAGAAGCTGTCAAATTTATAACAAAAAAAAACGAGCAGAAACTTTAATTTGATATAATAAGTACCTTTTGGCAATGGTCTCATGTCAACAGATGCAACTGAATCCCCTCGGTCTGTGGCTCGGTTGCTAGTGAGCCGGACCGGAGGCGCCGGAGGTTTATCTTCATCACTCGACATTCTTCCCTCTTATTAAGTTCTGCAGCATACGACACACTATAGTACGGTGAATAAATAACATACAAATGACATCTTTTCCGTTCCCATAAGATTCTATTTTGAGCTACAAATACTCATAAGATATTTTGACTTCTAATAGAAAACAAAGTATAAAACAATAATATTACTCATGGACGCGCCCCGCAAAGTTCGCAACCATCATGTTATGCTTGATGACCCATAATAACATACCTTTAGGTAAAAGAATTCGACCAATATATAAATATCAGCAATTCACATCTCAAATTATCATATCACTACGATGTCACTTGAATGAAATAGGCATAAATAGTATTTCTTTTATTAAAGATCCTCTTGACTCAGGAAACGATTTATACGATGACTAGAGCCGCCATTTAAAATTTGTGTTAATCTGTGAAAGTGTAAAGTTAAAATTACAGACTCAGTTACCAGTGCAGATAATCCAATAAACAAAATCAAACTTAACGACATGAAAACTTGGATATTAAATTAAGTTAAATTAATTTCCCAATTATTTGATTACAGATTGACGTTTGATTCATAATATTTAACTTGTAGAATTTCATAGTTTTAATCACGTAGTTGCTACGTCCAAATCAATAATAGAATAAACAGTATTCTATGAGTTATTCCTTATTATATGTTAAATTCTTTATAATATACATACATAGTTTTAACGTCAAAAAGTAACAAAGATCCATACAAACACACATCCTTACTTAATCGTTAACTTACATGAAATCTTGGTCCTCACTTATATTTATACTAAAAATACACGACTTATTAAACTATTTAGTAGATACGTCATCTTAATATTCACGAAAATCTAATGCAATAATTTTGTTTGCTACGAAAGACTAGGCGGTAATGTCCAAAACCCATAGCTTGCTATGACTGTAAAGAAAAAACAAATTGAAGTCACTTGACAGCTCTACTGTGGGTTAAGGTTTGTAATTTGTTGACATTGTTGACAATTGACATGTTGATTAATGATTTGTATTTTGTGTTGAGTTGTGAAATGTGATTCGTGACAAATATTTATAATATTGTTCTAGTACGATGTTCAACATCATATGTAAATAACAAGGAAATGTTAAACACAGGTTTCGAAGTCTAATAAGCATTATTCAAGCAGTATTCGTTTAATTCCAACATTCTAAGATTGTTGATGAAAATCTACTCTTTACGTGTCATGCATTAGTAATAGACAGGATTTTTAGTACTGAAAGTTTTCTGTAATGCTATTATAATGCAAACTTCTCAAGTTAAGGTATCAAAATTAAATAAACGTAAACATGTCGCTTTTTGCTTGAGTGAAATATCGTTTAGAATTTGTTGTTATTAATAGGTCCCCAGTCTCAGCCCTTTAATATAAACTATACCTATCAGTTCTTACAAAATAATAATAACAGCAAATTCTTTATTAACAAAAATACTATAAGCTTATTTTGTAATGAAATCAATTTTATGGCAAAATATTTCAAACATATGATATGTTTTCTTAGAGTGTTGATGAGGCACCGAAGAAAAGTCCCTTTGACGATCTCAGCAGAGAGGATTTAATAATAAAATGTAAAGGTCTTCTTGTTATTGCACAAAAAGCAAAACAAGCAAAATCAGGTTTGTGTAGCTGTATGTAATTGATATTGACTTCCAACACCATAAAAAATTGTGTTACATACAATGTGCATTAATATTCTTATTTTTTACCAGACTACCAAAACGAACTCGATAAGTATAAATCCCAGGTATTAAATTTTGAAAAAGAAAAAGATGGATTTCTTAACAATATAAAAACATTACAAGAACTTGTTGATTCTCTCACAGAACAGAAACTTAACTACATAACTGAAATAGATGCTGTCCAGAGTAAATTAAAAAATTATGAAGATAAGTTCAACATCCATCAAGATGAGATAAAAAAGTTAAAGTCTGATGTCTTTATAAAAGACCAAAAACATGCAAGTTTGTTACAACAGATTTCTGATATTGATAGTGAATTAACTTCTTCAAAACGACAGAATAATCGTCTTTTAGAAGAAAATGAACAACTGATTAATCAATTAACTGAAATGGAAGCTAGAGCCCAAGAGTTTAATAACATAGGCTTACAACAAAGAGAACAACTACAGCTTTTAAAAAAAACGGTTGAGGATGGTAAGTTTTAATGCATACATAAGTAATTATATATTTATAAACACTGTTTACCGGGGGTAGGTCTCTTTCGCAGGAGACCGACTGGGTGGGTACCCCCACAGTGCCAGACATTCTACCGCTTGAACACTGTGCTCCGGTCTGAAGGGCACTGTAGCCAGCGAAATTACTGGGCCAATGAGTCTTAACATCTAATGACTCAAAGTGGGGAGCATTGGTGTAGTGCACCCCTGCCCGGAGTTGGGCTTTAAAGCAAAGTTCCGGGTAGCACTGCATTGGCTATGGGCGGGCGTTACTCTTACCATCAGGAGTGCGTCCAGCTCGTCTCCCCTCTTCTTATTATAAAAAAAAAAAAAACAAAATGCAAATCATACAATTAAAAATCTACACTTTACATACTTAGCATTTTTGAGTGAAAAAACCATCCCAAATATGTGGTAACAGCTTTTTATATATATTTTTTAGATTTGTCTTAATATCTATATCTTTTTCAGATAATCAATATAAGAATCAGCTTGATATTTTGAGCAATAAAATCAAAGAATTAGAAAATGATTTGAATAAAGTGACATCAGAAAAAATGGTCTTGCAAAGCACACACTCTGAAAATAAAAATAAAATCTCTGAATTAGAAATCTTGTTCCAGGAAGAAAAATTGAAAAAAGAAAAGGCAAATATCAAACTGAAAAGTTACAGAGACAAAATTCTGAAATGTGCATCATGTATTAATCAGTTAAAGAATTCTAGGTTTATTTTAACAAAAACTGTTATTGAATATTCAGAGAACATTCCAAAGTGGCAAAATGAAATAATAAAAGCGTCCAAAGTCCTTGATGATCAAATGAATTGTTTGAATACCAAAAATCTATCATTAATGGAAAAAATTGAAAAGTTAGAAAAACAACAAACTGAAGTCAACAATTTTACCAAACAAAATAAGGACCATTTAGATAAAATACAGAAACTAGAAAAGGATAACCTCAATCTAGTAAACGATCTATCCGTTTTGAAACAACAACTCAAAGATGCACAAGACAGCAATGTAAACATTGAAAAGGAAATGCAACTTAAAATTAATGAAAAATATCAAGAAAATAATGCTTTAAAAGATGATGTTAATATGAAAGCAAATGAATTAAACAATCTAGAAAACAAAATATGCCTCTTAAATACAAAAATAGAAAGCCTTGTTATAGAAAACAATAACTTAAAAATAAATGATGACAAAAATGAGAAAGAAAGCTTAATTTTACAGATCAAAGCACTTGAAAGTGAGAAATCTATTTTGGTCAAGGAAAAGTTAAATGTAAAAGATAATATTATTGAATTAGAAAATCGAAATAAATTACTTGCTACTGATAATAACAAATTAAGGTCAGATATAGAATCGATAAAGCTTCAATTAGAAAATACAGCTACAGAAAATGAAAAGCGTAAAGTCGAAGATAAGGCTGAAAAAGATATAAAGCTGAAAGAACTTGAATTATCTACTCTAAAAGAAGAGAATAAGCAATTAATTAAACAGATAGAAAATATACAAGATGAGAATGGATTATTAAAGGAAGAAGTAGAAACTCTCAAAATTTCATTAGAGCAGCCTAAAGACGATGTTGAAAATTTGTCGGAGTTGAATGTTTCATTACAAGCCGATATAGTTAAATTAGAAACAAAGCTATCAGCCTATAAACAGGAAAATGCGTTATTCTTAGTCGAGCTAAAAGAGTGTCGAAGCAAAATGAAAGAGTACGATACATTAGTTGTTGAATATGAAGATACAAAGTCTAAGCTACTAAGCTATAAAACTGAAAACAACGAATTGTTAAATGAAATGAAAGAAATTAACCAAGTCCTTAAAGAAAGGGGTGAGGCTATTTCTAAATTACAAAAAGCTATTTCAGAAATGGAACATCTTATAGAAACGCTAGAAAAAGATAGAGATGAGACAAATAATAAGAATATTGAATCCACCGAGAAGATTGCAATATTAGAGGCTCAGCTGAAAAAGGAGGAAGAAAATGCTAGAAAAAACGAGGAAATTAAAAAGCAACTTGTATTCGAAAAAGAAAATGCTTTTATGTCATTAAAGGATAAAGAAAGCATTCTTTTGAATTTAAAGGATGAGATTGAGAAATTAAAGCAAAATTCGAATAATGGTATGATATAAGATTATGTTCATAGTTACTATAAAACTTGAGACATTACTGAAATTATGAAACCTACTATATATATTTCTTCTTTTTTAGCGTCAGAGTTACCCAATGAGGATAACATGTCATCTTCGACGATATCTAAAGCTGAAGAACATTCACGCATGAAAGACTTGGACGAAACTTTTGAAGACAAGTAAATTTTTTTGTTTCTTTTTAAAAACAGTGAATTAAAAGTATTGCTTCTTTGTATAGTTGTAAATTGTAATACACGTTCTAATAAGTTCTATTTTTATAGATATACAAAACTGAGGCTGTTTGCGCTTAAATTGAAAAAAAAATTAAATGAAACAAATGTGCAACTACAGAATTCGGAGCAAGAAAAGACAACACTTAAGAAAATTCTTGATGAAAATGCTTATAATGCTATGCCGATTTCTAGTACTGATGAGGTTGATAATTGTAATAAATCAAATGAAGCACTTACAGCCAATATAGCAACATTGGAATCCAAAGTGAAGGCCCTTGAAGGTAGCTTAGGGGAAGTTGAAGGTATTAAATAATTGCAATAAATGCATTTTGAACTATGTATGTAGTACTTTAATAAAATTACATTAAACTTTTTTTCAGCTGATAAATTGCGTTTAAGCGATCAATTGGCGGCAGAGAAAAATTCGCATTTAGTTACGAAGGAACAATTAGAAAAGGCCTTACGAGATGTGAAAAAGAAAAATGTGTTAAGCTTAGAAATGGAAGACTATGAAAAATCGATGAAGGAGCTAACTTCTAAGATGGAAGACAAGAAAAAGAAAATTGTACAAGTAAGTTTTGACTTCAGATACTTCAAATAAATTAAATACAGTATAATACTATTTATTTTTTAAATTTATAGATGGAATCCACAATTGACACTCAAGAAGGAACAATTACTGCAATGAAAACTCAAATTAAACTGCTAGAAGAGCAATTAAAAACAGAAGAAACACAAAATCGTCTTCTTAAAGAAGAATTACACAACAATGCCCAGGAGTGTAGAGATAAAGATAATGTTATTATCAGTAAAAATGAAATTATATCAAAATTAATGAATGAACTTGAGGATGAAAAAAGGAAAAATGAAGAAACTGAGTTGGAAATTACTTCCATGCTCAGTGAGAAAGAGAAAATAATAATGAATTTCGGCGAAGAGAGAATCGAATTGATCAACAAAATTAAAAAAATTGAATTAAAGTATTCAGATTTAACGGAAAATTTAAGGATTACATCCATCGAATTAGCAGACTTGAAAACAGAATATGCCAGTTACAAGGTGTGTTATTTTTATAAATTGTAACATCTACTTTGTATTGTCATTTCTTAATGGAATTACATTGAATATCAATCATGCAAAGCACTCAACATGTTTCACATATAGATATAACTTCACTTTAATAAATAATAGATTATTGGTTATATTTTTAGGTAAGGGCACAGGCAGTATTAAGACAGAACCAAACAATTGATCACAGTCAAGAGGAACAATTGAAAGAAGAAGCCGCAGCACTTAAGGCACAGACAGAGAGCCTTAGCTCCAAATTGGAGACCTTACAGTACGTAAATGTTTTACATGTCTTCAATATGAGCTATTTATTGCATTAAAAACGCATCTACATACATTATTTTTTGTTTTTTTTTCGGTCATTTGTAATTTAAACTTTATATTGCCACTGTTCATGCTGAAAATGTCGTATCTGAATTCATGGTTTAGTCGACTATAGAGAGATAAGAATTAAAAAAAAAAACTAATTCACGAAAATACATTCGAAAGACTTATTTTAAGTCGTACATAAGAAAACTAATTACGTAAGTGACAAGAGGACGATCACATTAATAATCTTCAAATTACTAACCAATTTAATTTTGGTGTCAAGTCGGTTTTGTAATGTTTCATGTATCGAAAGTGCATTCCAGAAATTAGCTTAATTCAAATAGTTCGTATGATCACGTAGAGGTCTTCTCATACCCGGTCAACGATTACAGAGAGAAGTACAGCGAGCAGAGTGGCGAGTTGGAGGCGAGCCGCAAGCGCGCGGGCGAGGCGAGCGCGGACGCGGCGCGCGCGCAGCAGCGCACGGCGCGCCTGCAGGCCGACCTCGCGCGACTCACGCACCAGCTCGACTCCGAGAGCGCGCACCACAAACTACAAGTTAATACCTACTCAACATTCTATTGATACTAATTTGGCTAAACCTGGGGTGAAGTAAAGTGAGCCGCCCAGGACAGACCGATCGACCGGCGATGCACTGTGGATGCACTCTGCCCCAGCTATAGGGTATAGGATATAGGATAACTAATTTAAAACTAAACTAATTAAGTTAATACTTAATAATAATATGTCTATATAGTAGTTAAAAAGAGTTTGCACTTTATTGTTTGGTGTGAAATATGGTTGCAAGAAGGGGTAAAAATTATTCGTATTTGGAGGCTTTTTTTTTACTTTGTTTTTTTTTTAATCTAGATTTGGTGAAATGAATTATAGAAGATAGATTAGAAGTTAAAGGGATGGGTTTTTTAGTACATTTTATGTATTTTTTAAACAATGAATGTAATATATATGTTTGTGATAGTTATTAATATAATCAAATGTTGTTATTATAGATTTCAACACTGACTCAATGTTACAAGTCACAAATAGCCGAATTAGAATCGAAACATCAGAAAGAATCTGAAAATTTACGCAAACAACTTTCCTCCTTACAAGAAAGCATCAAGGCGGGCAAATTTGAGGAGGATAGAAATCGCGATAAATACACCATACCAGTTATTCCGAAAGAGGATTCCAGTGACATAGAAATGGATATTAATGTTTCTATGATTCCACGGGAAGAAGGAGAAGTGAGCAGTATTTTTATTTTCTTTTTTCATCTAAGATATTGATTCCATCCTTTAGTGTGTTATAGAAATATCAACATATAATATACATGCTACGGTAAATAACAAAGAAAATAAGATTAATATAGCGCAAAGATTATAATCTTTTATAATAATAACCTTTGGCTTTCTACATAGAAAACCCTTTAATGACATCCAGTATAAAATGGTTAACTTATCCATTATTACTTGTACTTTATTTAATCGAGTGTGTAACACCTCTAAAATTGATTTATGTCATTATAGCATTAATATTTAATACAGTTGCGTAACTTAGTAAAATATCTGAATACTTTTAACTTAGTTTATTAAGCCTAAAAATTACTTACATATTATTTCTCAGTGAAAATTTTTTTTGTTTGATTTGCGGTTTTATATTTTTGTTATAAGAATATCTGAATAAAAAA
>JADANM010001663.1:6085738-6107293 GCA_026213755.1 Eurema hecabe | reverse complement strand
CGTTCGTTTTAGTTACACATATTTGCTAAGTTTATGTCTCTTTAATTATTTTAGTCGTAAGTTATTTTCCAAGTTTGAATTTCCGTACTTGAAAGCTCGTTATGTCTTAATTTTCCATCGTAAAGAGTTCAGGAGGAAAGGCAATGGAGGACTGATTGAATTTTTAAACCATTTCACCTCATTCGTCACTTTGTCGACTTTTTAAACGTTTCGTTTCTATTGTTTTTATTATAAACCGTCGAGGATTGTAACTAGTATAAATTTGTATTTAACTAATTTCAATTTCTTCACATTGTTCTGTATTTTAAGATATTCGAATTCTTAACAATTGTTATAAAAATAATGTCATCCATTGTTTTTCTAAGTTCGTGATGAAAATTAATTTTGATATTTGTGACAAACCAAAAAATTTAAAATTACATTTAAGATTAGATGTTATTTTCATACGGTGTTGAAATATTGTAATTGTAGGGATGGAACATCTGAAAGTATAAAATGACGGCGTCGGTTGTGAATCGACGCCATATAGGTGGAATTAAGGGTATAATAATTAAGCGTTATAAACGTTTTCATAGATATTTGATGAACTTTGTATGTGATTTTGTTCCTAGGTTGATCTTATCTAAAGTACATATTTATGATTCAGTTACATAATTTAGACTAGATAGGCAAGTGTAAAGGTTTAAATATTCAATTGTGGCGTTTATAATATTTCTCGGATTATGTACGGAAACAACTGGAAACTCTTTTTAAGCTAAATGTATCTTAATATTTTCAATAATTTTGTAAAGACCTTAATCCTGATAAAACCAATAAAGAAGCTGCTGGTACATGAATGTTTTATTTTTATATTTTTAACTTCCCTAAACGTTAGCTTAGCTTAGCTAGCTTTCTGTACAACGCTGATGGTGGTCGCCAAGTATTTGAAAAATAAATTAACAAACCTCATTTATGATATAGATATGACATCTCTAAATCCTACAAATGGCTCATGCTCTTTCGACGTTGACGACGTCGACGTCGAGGTAAGGACTATGGGTTATGTTGGGCTTGTACAAACTAATATCTTTCAGTGCTTCAGTCTTACTAAAACGTAGTGATTACATTCTCTTTGAGTCTTACGCTTACCGCTGCTGGCTGCTGCGTGGTGTCTTCTTTCTTCTTTCTTATATTATGGCATTAGCGTCTAGCTTTTTGCCAATGTCAATGTAAATAATAATAATATGTAATAAGAGGCAACGTGGTCAAGATAAAAGTCGATATGAGTCAAGTAAAATCGTCATCAAGTCGTCTTTAGTCGAGTCAGTCAGTCGTTTCGTTCTGCCCTTCGTAAAGTGATAGTGAACTTTACGAAGAACCTCGACGAATCTTGGAGCAATCGGAACGGCGCTACTAAGCGCTCTCAAATGAATTTTTCATTTCTTAGACACTTATTAGCTAGTTTACTGCATGACACACTATCATAATCATACATTAAACTTTATGCACCAAAAAAGGAATATTCAATCGAGATTACAAATAGACGCTATCCGATTCCCGCCAAAACTCCTGGTAGGGTTCTGTTGTCACAAACACCATAACTTTTTCTTGAAAATAACAAAGCCCTATAAAACTCCTTGGATCTAGCCCTATAAAAATCCTTTGTTAAAACCAAAAGTATGGAATTCAATGTTAGGCGCCCCATACACCTAAAATAATATTGTAAAATCCTATAATTGTGAAATAATATTAAATAACCCCTTTGACTCTAATAAATTCTTAATAAATAGAACACAATACAACCAACCGTTATACAACCAACATCGAAAACATGTCAACAAAGACTATGGAAAATGAATTAATTGAAGGAATCATAAAAACCCATTATGTTATAAAGTTGTGTAAATAATTATATATAATCGTTTAAATGAAATAATTAGATTGAATGAAATCTTTATTTTTTTAATCTGCTTTGACAACTGACATTCATTGACGTTCCGATATAAATTGACATCAGCAATGTTAAATATGGATTGACAAGAGTTGTATGTTTACGTTAGCAAAGAGTATCAACGATAACGAAACACGATGACGTGTGTCTTGCCGTAAGTGAAAGTAAATTAATTTTGTGGTAGGAGTCAGTGGTGAAGGCCTTCAACATTAGACGTGTTTTGAGTTTATCGCAGTTCCTCGTCAGTTGTGGTTCAGTGCACTCGCGGCTTCGTCTACTATCCTCTAACATTATGTGTGGAATATTCGCATATATTAATCATCTAACGCCTAAGTCCCGGCGAGAGATTTTGGAGCTTCTTGTGAATGGATTGAAGCGATTGGAATACCGTGGCTATGACTCCGCTGGTGTAGCTGTAGACGCTGCTGACCAGAAAGATATCGCTGTTGTTAAAAAACAGGGCAAGGTAGCTGCACTTGAAGAATTGCTTCAAGAACGTAGTGTAGAACTCGCTATTGAGGAATGTGTGGAATCTCATTGTGGCATAGCGCACACCCGTTGGGCTACTCATGGAGAACCAAGCGCAATTAACTCCCACCCTCAACGCTCAGGTGATGATAACGCATTTGTTGTTATACACAATGGCATCATTACAAATTACAAGGAAGTTAAAACTTTCCTGGAAAACAAAGGATATACTTTTGAGTCCCAGACCGATACCGAAGCTATTGCAAAATTAGTTCATCATATATACAGCCAGCACAAGGATTACAGTTTCCAAGAATTGGTTGAGCAGGTAATACAACAACTTGAAGGTGCTTTTGCTTTATGCTTTAAATCAAGATATTTCCCGAATGAATGTGTAGCTACTAGAAGAGGAAGTCCGTTGTTAGTTGGTATTAAAACAAGGCGCAGTCTGTCAAGTGATCATGTTCCTATTATGTACAATAATAATAAGGCAACACGTGGGGTTGTGCCAACTGTCCCACGGGTAAACAGCCATGCTCAATTTGAACCGGAAGAAGAACGAGAAGTTGAGTATTTCTTTGCCTCAGATGCATCTGCAGTTATTGAACACACAAACAGAGTCCTGTATTTTGAAGATGATGATGTAGCACACATCAGGGATGGGATTCTCAGTATTCACCGTATGTCAGGCAGCAGTTCAGATCCTCATCAACGGGAGATACTTACACTAAAGTTGGAGTTACAACAGATAATGAAGGGAAATTTTGACTATTTCATGCAGAAAGAAATATTTGAACAGTCTGAATCCATTATTAACACTATGAGAGGGCGTCTAAATTTTGCTGATGGCACTGTTACACTTGGTGGTATAAAAGACTATATTCCTGAAATAAAACGTTGCAGAAGATTAATGTTAATTGGCTGTGGAACTAGCTACCACAGCGCTGTAGCCACACGGCAGCTTTTAGAAGAATTAACTGAGCTTCCAGTTATGGTAGAGCTGGCTTCCGATTTCTTAGACAGAAATACTCCAGTTTTTCGAGATGATGTGTGCTTCTTTATCTCACAGTCAGGAGAAACTGCTGATACCCTAATGGCACTAAGATACTGCAAGCGTCATGGAGCACTTATAGTTGGAGTAACAAATACAGTTGGTAGTTCAATCTGTAGGGAGTCTCACTGCGGTGTACATATCAATGCTGGCCCTGAGATTGGTGTTGCATCAACTAAGGCCTATACATCGCAATTTGTTTCTTTGGTTATGTTTGCTTTAGTAATCAGTGAAGATAGAATTTCCCTCCAAAAAAGAAGAGCTGATATAATTGAAGGTCTTCATGAGTTAGACAAGAAGATTCAACAAGTATTAGCATTGGATGAGGAGGTCAAAGCTTTAGCAGAAGATTTGTATCGTCAACGTTCTCTTTTAATTATGGGTCGTGGATATAACTTCGCTACTTGTATAGAAGGTGCCCTGAAAGTAAAAGAATTAACATATATGCACAGTGAAGGAATCATGGCGGGAGAATTGAAACATGGACCTCTGGCTTTGATAGATGATTCTATGCCAGTATTGATGATAGTTATGCGTGATCCAGTCTACACGAAATGTATGAACGCATTGCAACAGGTAACTGCCAGACAAGGCCGACCTATTGTTATTTGTGAAAAAGGCGACACAGAAACAATGGCTTTAGCTTCTCGGGTTCTAGAAGTACCTAAAACAGTGGACTGTCTCCAAGGAGTGCTCACCGTAATCCCCATGCAATTACTGGCGTATCATATTGCTGTTTTGCGGGGATGTAATGTGGATTGTCCACGAAATCTTGCAAAATCAGTAACTGTAGAATAAATTAACTATAGTTAAGCTATTTTTAATTTAGATAATATGCGATCTCTACTACCATAACTCTTCTTCAGATATTTTTATAAATTGATTGCGTGTATACGAAAATAATAATTTTTATTTTCAACGTTTATCAAGTAAAATTAATTATTGATAATCAGTATTCGTTGAATTCCGGTCGAAAATTAACTATCTATACATTAAAAAACAGATTACGATTAAAAAAGATTGGTATCTTAATGTACAAAGAAAACAAAAACGTGTTTGGTAAGCAAACATTCCTCTATGAGATTTCAAAGAAATAATATCACATTCCATTACACAATTATGCCGGTTTTAAATAATATTTTTTATCTTGTATAACTTACAAGGCCATGCTTAGCTTGATAAAAATTCTGGTTGATATCCTTTTTTATTTTGTTGTTAAAATTTATTTAATAGTATATTTTTTTAATACTTGTTATTAAATAACAAAAATACTCGATAATTGTAACTTCCATAATAAGGTAAATACTTTTTTTTTTCTAAGATTGTAATGTTTATTTGCATAATTTTACAGTATACTGTAAATTCGAAAATACGTTTGTGATATCCTTGCTATATAACATAAAAAAATTTAAGAATTTTGCTAAAAATTAATTAGATTTTTGAATAATCCTACTAATACCACATAAAAAATATGAAGGTACGTATTTTTAACGCGCACTCGAATTTACAATATATGATTTTCGTTATGAAACTACTACATACTATTATAATGTCGTTATAAGTTGGATCATGTCTTTATTAAGATCTTCGCTTCTAATTTAGTAGGTTTTTTTATTTTTAGTTCTTAAAGCTTGTTCAATATAACTGTCGAAAGTTCTTGCTGGTCGCTACCGCTCTATGTGCTAGTATATTGATAGTAATTGAGAATTAAAGAAAAAAAGATTACTGAATATTTAGGTTAATATATTAGTCTACTGCAATCTAACACAATTAATATTGTAATAAGAAAGACATTGTATAAGAATTTCAAAATATTTGTAGATCTTGTAAATAAATTAAACATTGTACACTTGACAATACTTTAAATCAAATCTTAGACGTCCCAATTAATAAAAATTGATTGACGTTGTGTATTTGTCCAAGAGTATTATTTACTTTTTTAATTTGTAATTTTGAACAATTATTTACCTACTCATTATATAAATGCTGAAACTTTTGAATCGCACGTATAAAGTGTACACAATCTGGTTAAATAAAATTTAACATGATTTATAGACACAACTAATTCGTTATACAAAGCTAATATGTTAACGTAAAATATCATTTCTTGGTTTGTGTTTTCAAAAAAAATATAACTTTTGATTTACTTAAGTAATAAAAACATTGAAAAATGTTAAGCAAAACATTTTTTCTGCATTTCTGTTATGTGATATAAGAATTAGTCAAGAATAGTTTACGCACATGATATTATATTAAGTAAAAATATATGATTTATCGCTTTACGTCATAACATCAGATAATACAAGCTTACTTATTATGTTAAAATATAGAATTATGTTACTATATGTATATTAAGTATTACAAGTCTGTATGACAGATTATCACAATTGTACTTTTTAAACTATATGTTTATTACTTAATTAAAATGAAACCTAATTAAGTATGTCAGTTTTTAATTTAACAAATACCTACCTAATCATCTAAGTTAATTTACTTGAATTCATGATGTTGATTAATCATTTACTTATTTATTTTGTTTTGAAGTAGGTATGTTACTTTTGTATTATTTCTATAACTACTTATTATGATAATTGCAATACTAATTTCGTTGATTCGTCTGCCCGTATGGTACATTTTCACGCTTAGAGTACTAAACAGATTTTAATGAAATTTACCAACAAAGGCTAAAACGTAAATAAGTATATAGTCACCTACTACATATTTATTGCGATATAAGAGTATCTATACACATAGCTATAGTTTATTTTATAAATCTTAATTGTAGTTTTTTATTTAGACAACGTTATAAAGACTAGTGAAAAGACATAAGAAAGGGGTCAGACTATGAATCTGAATGTATCATAGGTTTCAAGTCTTTTTGTTTCAATTTTCTTATTTAATTGTTCGAATTTCAATTATTTGCGATTTAATCTACGCTTACCCTATACATGATATTACATATCAAAATGTCGTATGATATATATGATTTATATTCTTCCTAACATTTCGTGATGAATTCCTACATATTTATATTATAAATTGCTGTGAGACGTTCAAACACGCGATAAGGATACGCTAAGGATTTTTGCTGCAGATTTAGCATAAATTTGGAATAAAATAACATCATACGGATACAAAATTTTATCAAATCGAGTTCTTAAATGTCTAAGGTTAGACCTTGAAATTACATGTCTACCATCTCATACTGAATCTACAATTTAAATATTTATAAGCTAAAAATACCAGTTTGCGTAAGATGAGCTAACAGATCTTGTATAATAGATACGTCTTATAATTAAAACCTTAAATCTGTTTAAACATTTATAACAAACTAGCTTTTGTGCGCGGCTTCGCTCGTTGAATCTAGCGCCGGTTAAATCTGGGGTAGTATGGTATTTTCGTTAGTAACAAAGAGTCTTTGTGCCGATTTCAGATTCCTGCCTAGTAAATACCGAGTATGTCATGTCGTAAACGTGGTAAACTACAATACAACCCTATTCAACAAGAAGTAGTTAAAATAGGACTTAAGCAACAAAGATGATGTCACAAACATGATGATATTTAACATTTTTATGATTTAGCAATTCATATCTCGCTTTTTTTAATCCACAATTTAGTTCTTTAAATCCCTATATTTTACGATTTTATTAAAATATTTAACGTCAAGAATTTTATCTCAGACCTATATGACTTCTAAGGATTCTTCTCCAAAGTTGTCATGGTTTTTGGCAGTGGTGAAATGTGCCTTTTCTATCAAATACTTACACCGCTGTTTCTTATTACAACTCAGAAGGTTTTTTACGGCTCATTACAAGCAATTCCAATTTCCCAAACAAAAAGTCATGACCGATACATAGTACTCATACAGGTTTAGTGTTTTTTTTCGTAATTTTAAGTACCTACCTAAAAAGTGAAGTGAAAGAAGCTTAGCAAAATAACCACCGACAAATATCGATATAAATACAATCAATGCCCTAAGTCTGAGGAAATAAACTGACCTTGGGGTTGGCGGTGCTATATCTTACTCGTACAATCAATGCATATTGTAATTTAATTGTAGAGATATGAATACAATTTATGTTTAAGATCAAAACACTTAAAGGCGGCGATCGGACTGTTTAAAGATAACTCACCGATTAGAGTGGGCGATAAGATACGGGGATTTTAAATTTCCTGCGAAATAAAGACATTAATATGTCATTATATGCCTTTCTATAGTGTACAATATTAAAAATGTGTGTAAGCAAAATGGTATTTATTTATACTAACCTATCTTTATTTATGGAGAGCCGCATGGTTCGCTAAGCACAAAAATTGTTTTGTGACTTAAACTTTTTTCTTAGGATGTATATTAAAAACGAAAAACATAGGTACCTATACGTATATACCTCGTTTTTCAACTAGGTAACTTAGGATCGGCGTTTCCATTGGGATCTCTATTAATTGAAGGGTTTCGAAGGCTTCATCAAAGTTTTTCGCTGTTTTATGATTACGAAGACTGAAAAGTGCCTTATCCTTATCAAAAATGGGTTCCTTTTATAAAAAATAGTAGGCTGATAAAATAAAAAAAAAGTGTAAATAGACCTATATATACAATCTAATATTTATGTGATTTGTTGAATTTACAGCGATGTACTTTATTTACTTACCCTTATTGGTTCAAAAGTTTTAGAAACTCATATTAAATCATTTCGATTTTGCGAAAATAATGCGGAAAGTGGTTGTCCCATGTTAAATGCTGTAATTCGCTTATGCATTCCCACAGGTGTCTATGGTTTCCATCATCAGATTTACCGCAAACCTTAGGTTAAACTTAATAAATTTAGTCTAAACACAAGGCAGCTACTGTGTAGGTACCTACCGTTGAGGAGTTTCCTACGTCTTAAGCATCAGGTAGCTTACGGTAGTCAATAATAATAATAGCTTACATAAGTATATTGTAACTCAATTCATATAGTATATTAAGCTGACTACTTAGTTTTTAACGCATATATATCTATAAATGTCTTGTCTATAATTGCTTACTTACCATAATAATTAATTTGTATACTTATTGTGCAAGAATAAGTTTAATTCGTTAGACACAATATGCACAGGGTCAACTTTCGCCTCTTGGCGTTATTTGAAAGCTTGTGCTAAATATGACTGTTTCATAATACTGATACTGAAATTTGGGGGCGTTGCCTAATACAAAGGTTATGGCGAGTCGACAATGTTTGTATATTTTAAGTATCAATAATTAGGAATATAACAAGTAAGATGTCTTATAAGTAGATGGCGGAGCCCATGAAGTACAATGTATCTGGGTCGTGTTATGAAACAGAGAGAGGCGTGTTTTGCTGTTAATGAGCGACAGACAGATGCTGTTGAGATCGCGGTAAAGCAATCGTAGTCACTTTTATCAAAACAAACACAAACAAGAACCACAACGATAAACAACAGAAGCCACAACTAAACATAAAAATCCTACTTATATGTAAGCAGCTTCATATACTTAACTTATTTTGTGTAATTTTTTTCATAAGATGTTATAGATTATTACAAGCTTTTATTTAACTTGTTATTATATAATGGTCCATAAGAGTATTTTCTAAGATAGGATATAAAATGCTATTCTTACATAACCAACAAATATTTGTTGGGTAATAATTTTTTGGATGAATACTTAAGTATAACCGGGAATTAAAAAAATGCAGAAGCTTTACAAAACCCTCTTAGGTAGTTAGTCTTAATATAAATGTATCTAATATCGTACCGCGATAACTATAAATATGCTGTGAAATTAACAAACGAGCACATAATTAACTATTGCAATTAAAACATTATCAAGCTGATACACTTGAACGTCTCGCTGGTATGTGTAACTAAGTCTTTTCCATAGTATACACTAACTAATGCCACATAATTTATTTTATTTATTATTTATAAATTCTCTATTACATGTAAATACGATTACAACATATATAAAAAAGAAGAATATAGATACATGTAAATGGCGGCCTTATAGCACAAAAATTAAACGACCAACATAAAGGTAGTCCGTACGTTTTTTGTGTGCATATAGGTAAATTATTATGTATTTCCATGTCAAAGTACAAGAAGGTCATTCACAGTAAAAGCAAAGGCATTTACAATAAAAACAAAACATTCGCGGTCAGAGACGGTCACTGGCCGACAGACAGCAACAGGCTTCGGGGGACCCCAATATATGTTTCAAATTAAGATCCTTTAATAACTAAAAACTTTATTCATTCATACAAGTAAATATATATTTAAAAAATTCGTTTAGAAAAAAAATCACGATTATTTAACGTGAAAAGTGAAAGTAAGCTAAATAGGAAAATTACTAATGAGACAACGGAATACATTTTGAGTAGGATATTTTTCATAATTGCAAATAGAAATATTTCAATGCAGATTTACTTATGCAATTTTTTCATAGTTCAGCGCATGTCGTAAGTAATTTTAAATTGCAAAACCTCTCACAAATGTTACGTTACGAAACACTTGCACCAGCGCGACTCCAACGCGAGGGTTTCATAAGTCTAGATTATTGGCTTTACTTATGATTCACCAAAAGCTACAGAAATAGGCTTTTTGAAGCTCACCTTTTAAGATAGTTGTGCAAAGGATATATAATATGTGAAATGGCTTGTAGTGAACTATAGTTGATGATAAGTAGCTATGTAATATATTTGTATACCTACGTATGGTGTCAAGAATTACGTATTCACATACCGCAATACAGACTTTATTCTGATTTAATATCTCCGCCTTCGCGTGTACTTCTTTTTATGTGATATTAGGTAGGTACTAGGTATCCTTTCCCAGTTAGGTAACTGAGAAAGGATTAATATTAATAACGGACTACGGAGGACACTAAGTAATTGTTTATTAGAAGCAACTAAACCTACACCAAAACACGTTTATTTAAGTTCTTTTTAACATAAAAAGTTACAATTTGTATTATTTGCAGAACATTATAATGTAGAATCCAATGTCACTGGCCGTTAGTGGGAAAAAGCTAGCGCGGGCGCCTTTGCCGGCAAAATTCCACTGACGGTTTACGAGACGCGATTGGAATAATAACAAAAATAAACAGTTCACTTATGAACAAAGAGAAATTGTAACTGAATTCCTCTCTGTCTATCCAAGAATCTTTTTTCTAATTATTATGATATGTATGATGTATTATTTTTTTTATTTTATAATATTATTATTATTATGCCGTTCTTAATTAATGCGCTTCTTACGGCCAAATACTCATACGCAAATTAAATTTAAGCACGCCTTTTCTCGTAATTTTGACAGAATTGTATGGCGAACTGTCAAATCGGTCCGGTTTAAGTTGTACTTAAATTTAAGTTGCGTTTCAGTATTCCGACATTAGAGAGTTTGACTTATACATATACAACTTGAATAATCTTGTGGAATAAATAAATAATTCCATCGCGAGGTGCGTACAGATTTTCTGACACATGAAATTCGAGATGCATTTAGGCCTTAGAACATCTAAAATAACGGTCATCAAATTACAAATATGTAGATAGGTATTCTACATAGTAATTTTGCCTTGAACTGCCTTCCTGGTGTAAACGATATTAAAATTTAAGTGAAGGGACATTGTGCACGTATCCTTTATAACCAACCTAAAGGAAATGTTGCAAAACTGGTTATCGACCTTCTACTTCAATTTACGACAAACGTTCGATGTGACCGTGCACTTTTTAATATTATTTTTACCCTCTAACACTACCTGAATCGCAATTCAAGTAATTTTTTTTTAAATATCAAGCTATTCCATATTCATTGAACAGGTTCTGACATCTATGTTTTCGCATACGAAATCGAAAGTTCAACAGTTGGTCTCGTCTATGCCACGAATTTTGACTTAACTAACGGCTGTATCTGTATAGATCGACGGAAATCAAAGTGATTATGTAATTGTAAGGGTTCAATTTATACTTTTCAAAACATATAATGTTTTAAGTAACAATGAAGGTAAATAATAAAAATGGTTTTTAAAAACAAATAACTAATTATGAGTCGTAGGCTCCTGATATATTATCTAAATTTGCAGAAACATATACTTATTAAGTATATAAACGTTAAATCCTTCGAATAAAACCTTTGTTTCAGTTTCATTATAAAGAATAGATATGTTAAAACTGTATTTCGCCTATTTGACTTGGCTGCTTTACCGGTTATCTCCTTGTATTGTTGATCGAAGAGTAAAAGTCAAGATTCAAGGTGACCAAGTGACGGGCCCACAATTCACAAACCGTCGCCCCTTTAAAATTGTTGAAGTTTGTGCAATATGACAATAATCGGTTTGAGATAAATGTAGCGTAACATTTTGTTTAAATTCTTTCTTAGTATTTGGAATGCAATAAAACTCTTGGCTACCTAATATATATACCTAATAGATAAAGTGATATACAGTACAGGTTGAATTAACTTTGTATATTTCCAAAAAACAATAATGAAATGAAAGTTTCATTTTTTTTCACCAATTAATGATATTACTAAAGATAATATAAATACAACATTTCGATTAACTTATACAAATTGATACAATAATACAATAATATTACATAATAGATATGTTATAACTTATACCCATACAAATCAACCGAAAAAGAAAAGTTTTCCACGCAGCAGCGGCAGCACATATATACAAGTCAAAACGATAGAAAGAGAGATAAATGATAAAACCAATAAGAAAAAGGGGATAGTAAATAGTTAGTTTTGTCAGTTGCGCGTGAATGCATCGGTAATGAACTACCTAAAGGTTCAAATATTTGCGTTAATGATAAAGAAATTCCGCATAATGCGGAATATTGTTATACTTGAAAAACTAGGACATTCAACAATAAGCATTATGCTGTATAATGCACTCTAGGGCTATAATTGGAAAAATAGGTTAGTTTATTTGATTATATACTCTTTAGCTCCTTTATTTCATCTTTCAATTGTATGACCTAAAGGTCTTTGTTACAGGTCATTAAATTAAAAAAAAAAACTGTCAATTGTCATCACTTAAATCTTAATACTTATTCTCGTCTGCCATTTTGAGAATTTTGATTTAGAGTTTATTGAGTCGATTGATTATTGTATTAAACAAGTGCAAAGTTATTATTAAGTCAATTCATATATTTATATATATTGATATCAAAACAGGAAGAAAGATAAATTACAATGAATACTAAGGAACACTACAATGAAGACCTGTTCGAATACATAAAAGTCAGTGAAGATGAAGATGACTCTAACGCTGTAGAAATACCATGTGAATTAAATGGCACTTTATTATTATCAACTTTAGTTGCTCAGTTTCCCGGCGCTTGTGGTTTGAAATATCGTCATCCTGAAAGCAAATGTATTCGCGGTATTCGACTCAGCGAATGCAAGTTACATCCACCATCAGAAGCAGGATGGGGAAAACAGTTATATATTTGTGTGTTTCCTAAGGAGAACAAACGAAAAATGGAAGACGTGTCACCTGAAAATTCTGCAGCAAAAACCAAGCGCTTGGAAAAGAAACTCATTTGTTCAGACTTAATATGTTTAGGATTGCCATGGAAATCCACAGAAGAATCCATAAAGCAATATTTCGAGCAGTTTGGTGAAGTTGTAATGGTCCAGTTAAAGAAGGATAAAAATGGAGCTTTTAAAGGTTTTGGATTTATAAGATTTGCCACATATGCCTCTCAAATGAGAGCTTTAGCTCAAAGGCACAATATAGATGGTCGTTGGGTGGATGTGCGTATTCCCAACTCCAAAGAAGGAGTAGTACCTCAGATGCCTTGTAAAGTGTTTGTGGGCCGGTGTACTGAAGATATGACTGCCGATGATCTAAGGGAATATTTCTCTAAATTTGGAGAGGTCACAGATGTCTTTGTACCCAGACCTTTTAGGGCCTTTGGTTTTGTAACTTTCTTAGACCCTGAAGTAGCCCAAAGTTTATGTGGCGAGGATCATGTTATCAAAGGAGCGAGTGTATCTGTTTCTAGTGCTGCACCAAAAATTAAAAATAAGAATAATCCAAACTGGAAGGAAGAACCTTATAGCTCTAGTAATTGGGATGGCAATCGCTCTGGCCCTACTGCTTCAAACAATAATGGTGGTAGTAGCAATATTGATTCATTGAATATGCAAAACTTAGGAATAAATCCAAATGGTGGTGGACCACCAGCAAATTTTAATTTACCAATAAGTCTTGTAGCTGCAGCTCTAAATCAGGCAGGGTGGGGAGGGTTTTTAGGCCCAAATAATGGTACAGGTCCTAATAATTGGGGACAAAATGGACCACCACAGGGTGGAGGTTCTGGTAAGAATTGGAATAATAATGCAAATTGGAACCAAAATGGCCCTCCACCAACCTGGAACCAAGGTAACAATCCAAACTGGAACAGCAAGCAGAATAATTGGAATCCTGGCAACTGGGGAAATAGTCAGGGGTGGGGAGGCAATGCATCAGGTCCTTCTGGCAGTGGTGGGTCTAGCAGTGGTTGGAACAATAAATCCCAGACATGAGGTGAGATGTCACTGTCCAATTCTCATGTCCATTTTATTAGGAATGTCTCAGAAAATTCATATACATAAGTTGATAAAATATTTTGTTAGCTAAATTTTATAGTTGTGATATAGTTATTATCACATGGTAAATTATAATTATTTTACAGTTTAAAACTTTGTAGCAGTTAGCTGTAAGTTTGACTTAAGACTGTGTGTACATTCTGAAGTTGTGTGATGTGAGGGATAATAAAGGATGTGTATTATGAGATGGATGTTTTACTTATATGACTGTTTTATATTATTAAAATGGGGAGGTATGTGTGATACTCTTTGCACTTCATACATTATGGCTATTCAGAAAGGTTTGTTTGGAAATTCTTGATTATTTATGAAGGAATAATTGAGTATGAGTGTAGTCAGCAGCAAGGTTTAAACGTGGAGCCAGATGCATTGATGAATTGCATGATTTGCAGTCATCAAGAAGAAATGATTCAAACTTCAGCTTAATTTTTCAGTGGTGAGTGTGTTGTTACTTTGGTATGATTATGTATGTTTTTGTTTTTAGATTATTCCTAAAACATGGAAAATAATATTTCCTATGAAAATATGGTAGTTGAAATATTCACAATCATAATAAAATAGTTCTACTTTATACTTCTATTACATATTTGGTTTAATAATTGCAGAGGCTTCTCTTAGGCTTTGTATATGTTTTGGATTGTTAAGGTGAAGTTTATATATTAAGGGGTGATGATGCATGTATAAATATATAGTATGCAATATGAATCATCAAATAACTTTGTTTTGTGGAATGTAACATGATTTTTTTACATTGATGAAGTCTGGTCTGGTTATATTTAGATACAAACAATGTATATTAATATATTTTTAAAAAATATTTACAGATGTATTAACGTTAATATGGTGAAAGTGAACTGTGATCACTATGATCTTTAACAAAGCTAGTAAAGAAGAAAGGTAATATTCAAGAATCGGACAATTAATCGATACATCATTTGTTTTCATTTATTCTGCTTATCACAACTTTTAATTGTTTTAGGGGTTTGGATTTCTTAATGGAATTGATGAGATCAAGATGATTATCCAACAACAAAATGGATGTTGCAATGACGCCAAATAAAATAATGTTTTCTTTTTTAATAAATCTTTTATTTACATATCATTGTTTAATAGAGTATGAAAATCACAACTAAAATTCTGCAGCAAATATGAAGTTATAAAACAAACAATCAGACTAATTACGTAGGGACTAAATTTATCACCACTGATGGGTATATCACAGCAAGCATTTACAAAAATATTACAATGGCCACACCTTCATACACTGCACCTTTACTTCAATTACAATTAAAGTTCCCTTTCCCTTCCTTCAGTTCCCTTTAAAAGGAACCATGATAATGATGCAAGTAAAGTGCATTAAACTAAGTTTTTATGTTTAACATATTAAACAGTTAATTGACCAGATTAAAATGGAGATCATATTAATGCCGAGGTTCACAGCACAATTTCATGCTGCTGTTACATTATAGTTAATTATATCTACATTCATTATTTACACTTCAGAATATTTTTAAATGGAGAGAGAATTATCTCTTAATAAAATGAATTGTAAATATTCAAACTAGTAAGAAGTGAATTTTTTTCCTATGTAATGTAATACATTTCTGTGTATTATATTACAACTAAGATTGACAACAATTTTACAGTGTCATGGAACATTACATTTTTAAGGATATATATGTAAACAAATTGTATATAATAATAGTTGATATTATTACACTAGCATTATAGTCTTAAGCTTTAATCGGTGAGAATAACGATTGTAAGGACCCTAACTAAAATCTCTGTCAGATTTTAAATATTGTAATCGGTGGAATATTTTTAACCAGATTGGTTTTAAACATATGCTAAATATTTTATTAATCACAGTTTTTCTATATTAGCAAGGAACCTATATTTGCATTTATTATACATCAGGATAAAATCAGTAATAATCAGTATGTATTACACAAATTTTGCAGACTGCAATTAATATCCTCGATATTTGTATCATGAAGGACAGTCATGGATATCAAGAATATAATATATAAAACTGAAACATCTGTACACTATCTAAAACACAAAGATTAAAAAAAAGTTATATAGGCACATTATTACCAATCCAGTTTAGAAACTGGTACACCATAAGTGTATAACAGTAATGTCATTGGAATGCATAGTTAAGCTAGTTTAAGGAAAATACAAATAATAGGATCTTTTTTATCATGCACATGAATTAAAGTACTAAACTTTTATCTTCTTTGCAGGCCTGAGAGCGTAATTTAAAGTCACTTGTCGCTTTGTTGCTGCACGACGCGGCTGCCTTCTTCCATTCCACTCAGCGTCCATTTTACAGGCTAATTCATAATCCCGTTTCTCTTGTTGAATCAGTTTTTCGATTCGTAACTGCTCTTGTAAAATATGTTTAACATCACAATCCTCCAAAGGACTAGATAAATTCTTTACAGCTAAACTTACCTTATTGTTATTTATTGATTCAGCAAGTAATGGAGGACTACATGAATCTTTTTTCGAATATTTTTTTATTTCACTTCGTAGGCGCGTTTTTTTCTCTGAACTCGCTTTTCTCTCATTAATCTTCTTTTTGGGTGTTGTTTGATTATCGAATTTAGAAATGCTCCCCATAGATCTAGTACGCCGTAGAAATGTTTCTGTAGTTTCCACAATTTTTTCAACATTATTTATACTATTGTTATTATTAGAAATGTTCTTTTCTTTTCTAAATGATAGTGATTGGACAATGTTTGGACAAACTGCTGACGATCTTTTTAGCTTTGATCTTAAATTGGGCAACTTTTTTTCAGAAACCTGAAACAATTCAGAGATGCAATGCATTAGTCTATCACATATACTCATTCATTGAAATAAAAATATTCCACAATTTTACTTTATTGATAATTAAAAGTTCATATTACCTTTTTTGCTCTCAATATACTAAGAGCAATCACAAAAGCTGAAGGTAATTTATGATTTAGTGAAAATTGCCTTAAGTGGCAAAGGCTTTCTATATATTGAGTTCTACTTGGTGGGCTCTGTTTTGACAGTGTTTTAGTATCTTTATCTAATCGAAGACCTGGAACGCGGACAGGTAGTCCCCGATTTGTAGCAAAGCTAAAAGAATGCAAGAGAATTTATAAGTACATATATAATATAATCAGTTCATACTCATTCAGAGTAAAAGTACATCAAATTCCGGATGTTAAATCAAACAGTATCTAATTTCTAGCTAGATGATGAACTTAATGATGCATGTATCTGATTTTATTAAGTTTGTCGACAATGTGTGACTCACCAAGAAACTTAATCATTTTTATAACAATAAAAATGTAGCCTATGTAATTGTGAACAAAATTAGTAACAAACATCTCATTCAGTTTCTTAGGCATTTTTATATTGATTATGTAATAAAGAAGACACAAACCATGTAGGTGTGGTGCTTTCAATAGGTTTAAAGTAACACAATTCTTGCTGCATTGAATCCACACTTCCCGTTTCAATGTTTCTATTTTCAACAAAATTTGCCTTATGCTGGAGTATTCCAGTAGCTGGTAAAGGTAAGGAAACTAATAGTGATTGCATTCCATTTTTAGTTTTTGAGGTTGTATTTTCTTTCTCTGTTACATGGTCATTCTGTAAAATAAATAATATTATTAAATAATGATGCAGTTAATCTTTATTCTACTTCAAAATTTCAAATTAATAATTAAAATACAAATTAATGTGTGATGTTAACAAATTATACCTTGTATACAAAAATTTAATACCTTAGTTTTGCAGTTTTTCCCATTTTCTTTATTCCAAGTATCTGTAGTTCTCTTTTCAATATTATTTAAGGGTTTATGTGCTTCAGGTGATGCTTTGCTTGGTTTTGGAGGAACTTTTATGAGTGTTTCATTAATACCATCACACTTAACGGACAAGCTACTGTAACAGAAAATATTAATAAAGATATTACAACAATTTCAACAAAATATATATAATATATATTTTTTTTACAATGAAAAAAGATATTATCAAAATCATTGTGTACTTACTCTTTAATGGGAGCTCGTAGCTTAGACAAGTAATTATCAATTGTTTTAGACTTCATTTGTGGTCTATTTGAAACTTTCATATTCTTTCTTTTAATTACTTTAGGTTGTTGTTTGCTTACACTTTGCTGAATGTCCTCTTCCTGCAATTTTTTAGCTAGAATTTCATCATGCTTAAGATTCTCTAAATATTTTTTATGTGCTTCTTCTTCTTCTTCATTTAATTTCCTGAAAAAGAAATAAACATGAAATGACTATAAACTGCCATTATTAAATTATATCCTATTATGTTTTTTTGACTACAATAAAAGCTTCCTAATTTGCACTTCCTTTATTCATGTTTTTAAGAATAACTAGCTCTAATCTATGCATAAATTATACACATCTACCTTCTTGAATCACTATCTAGTAAAATAACAGCATAAAAATCTGTGGCGAAGTTTTATAGATAAGCATATAAATGGACAGACTGAAGAAAGCAGCTTTGATTTATAGTAACAATGATATGCAAATTAAACTGTAGTCAAGTGTTTAAAACTTCATAGAATTACAAAAAAACTGCAGTGTCTACAGAGAGGATTCTCTGTTAGTAACTCTTTTAAAAATGGTAAAAACAACACACATTACACAATTAATTTCATACATATTTACATTAAATTTACTGCCAATAAGTTAGTATTCACTATAATCATAGAGTATAATTTAGTATATACTAATTTATACTCTATGATTACCATCATACAGTCATATTATAAAAAAAAGAATCAACATTATTAATGAGTTGCACCTGCCTAATTAAAAAGTATCTTTTTGATTACCAAATGATCTGTATTCAGAAGGATGTTTGTAATATTCTGTATTATATGTATGATGGAAGTATGACCTGTTTAAAACAGGCAATAAAAGGGTACAGGTACTTACTGTATTAACACAACAGTATCATTTATGTGTTTATGTTCAAGTTTTAACCTTTCAGCTCGCAAACGTTGGAGTTCTGCTTCATACTCAGACCGAATCTCCCCAGGTTTACTTAGACGAGGTAGTTTTATTTCTGAAAATAAATGGAGATTAAAATGTTTTCCAATACTGAATATAACTTACAATAGTGGTAAAATACACACTTATTTTTTAATAACTGGGTAACTATCAGATAATAAAATTCATACCTGGTGAAAGCCCTTGAATATCTTCACCCTTAACTTTTTTGTTTATTTCTTGAGAGAATTTGTCTTGAATAAAATCCCACAATTTATCATTGACTAAACTTTTTTGTTTTGTAGCTGTTCGGACCCAGGAACCTATTCGTAAGCGACACAGTGGACAACACAAAGCATTATTTTCGATACTGCCATGAAAACAACGCTTGCAAAAATCATGATAGCATGGTAAAGTTACAGGTTCGATTAAAATTGATTGACAAATCGAACAAATTAAATCCCTAATTTCCAATTTTTCTAACTTTAGCAATTTATTTTCATTTTTACACAACCGCTTCTTTGACTTGGCCGCCATTTTTGACTTTGTAGTTTGTTATTCTTTTTCATACACAGCGTGACAGCACAGGGCAGCATCGGCTATAATTTGTTAGTAGCCACAGAGTGCACAAATTAAATAAAAGTTGTATATGAATTATTTATAATATTAGTTTTTTAATTCAACATTTGATTTAAAAGTGCTTCATGATGTTAAAATATCGGGAATATATTAAAATAAATAAAATTCATAGACATATCATTGTGAAGTACTAAATTTTATAAATATGAACGCATCTTAATAGTCAAGCCTACCAACATTTCAGACAAAGAAGCCATGTTGATATTTTCTTTCTTTTTTCGTCTTGTACCGACTCACATGTATTTGAGAACGGAAAACGCTATTGAAAGGAACCACGAGAATATGGTGGTTAGAAGTGGATTTTAGATGACAGTGTTCTTTTGTTCTGTAGTTAAAAGGTGAACTCTACATAAATGTTGTCTGTTTGGTATTGCTAATATTGGATAAACCATTGTGAAGATGTCTTCTATGCATTTCGTTGTTCATCCCTTACCTGGGACGGAGGATCAACTGATAGATAGGTAAGTCTATTATCCGAATTTCTTCTTCACACCATTTTGGTCGTCAAAAAAGAAACTCTATTTTAGATAAGTTTATTAGAGATACAATTTGGATGGATTCGTAGTGTAAGCGATGACATGTCCACATTTAGGATGCTTAACTGTTGCTTAATATTATTTTATAATATGATCACATTTCAAATAATCAATTTTGCTACCATTGCTATAATATCCTCTAAAATACGAAATTTGTTTGTCTTATGGATGATTATCTTTTAAAAACTCGCTAGTTGTTATGCGAACCCCGCGTTATTTTATTTAAAATATATTTTGTTCCGCACATTTATTTTCGTATATTATAGATAAAAGCTGAAAAATACTTATACTTATAAAATTTACTTTGATTATATGCTTCCTTCTATATCTTTTATTAATTTCCTCACTTATCTTCTTGTATTTACTTAAAGAATTTATTAATAATTTATTTTAAAATAGAACCATTATAAATACATAATAACTTATTGCATTAATGTTATTTATAAGTTGTAAATTTAAAAGTACCCTGATAACCTCATGAAATTTATTTGTATTTTATGTCTAGATTTTTTTAAATCTATACTAATATTATCAAGAAAGTTTAAAGTTTGTGTGTTTGTTAAATTTTAAGGGGTAATCTCGGGATCTACTGAACCAATATTAAAAATCCATTCACCAGTAGAAAGCCACATTATTGCTGAGTGTTATAGGCTATATAAAAAAAAGTATTGTCCACATTATGCCCCACAAAGTTGGCACGGGTCAGCTAGTGCATTTTATAATCACAAGTATATACTTCTTTATTTGTATTTATATCTTCTGTTACTGTTTTTTTAATATGTTTTAGTAAGTTAATGAAAAATACATTGCTTTTTTCATAAATTTGTTATAACAATTGAAAATCTTAATATGTATATAAATTACATGTCACATTGTTTGTCCACAATTGACTTCAAAACAACTGAAAATGTATACTATATATGAGCCAAGTTATGGCAAAAAGGTTACTTTTAACATTAATACTTTGTTATTTTTTACTTAAATCCATGCATATAACTCATATGAATCTAAATATGTGTTGAAGCTATTAGATTAATACATTTCTTTTATTTTCCTTTTGCTTATAAATATGAATGCCACAGATCAAAGTTAACATTTTAATGTTCATAAAATCAACCACATATGTTTATCAAAATCTATTATATATTATAATATTTAAAAATTTGTCTGAATATAAATTAATTTATTCATGATAATTAACTTTGGGTATGTTTCAGGCTTAGAGAAGTAGCTGAAAGGTGGAATAGGTTTGGTACTGGGGCTGGGTCACCTGCATTATGCTCCTTAAGGGGAGTGCGTGCTGTGGCTGCAGGACCAGCACACATT
>JADANM010001663.1:6023337-6074071 GCA_026213755.1 Eurema hecabe | reverse complement strand
GGAATTTAAAGACTTTTAATAAAAATGACGATTTTTTCTCTACTGTCCTAATTTTTACGTTTTTAGGGCCTAATTTTTGCTTCTTTTGCTATATTTCTGTCGCCTGCGACTTCGTCCGCGTTTCCGTCGTTTTTTCGTAAAAAATCTACTTAAAAATTTAACTTAAGTGTAACTTTGGTGTTTCTATACCAATCATGTAATGATTCTTAATAGTTAATAATGTTAACTTTTTAATTAGGATTGACTGAGAGTGTTACAAAAGTAAGAGTAAACAAATATAATCAGAAATCTTCGAATCGACCAATCGGGAGTTACACGTGTTTTTGTGAGTTAACCATAAAAGATAGACATGTTATGCGGTCGTATGATATTTTTTACATAATTTTAATTAGAACATTTTCGTATTACATTTCTGTGTAACTTTAACCATTACGTTTGTACACGCAACGGAAGCTTAAAAATTGCGGCAACTTCTCCCGTTTTCTCAACATTTTCCTTCACTGCTCTGTTCCTATGGATTGTAGCGTGATGAAAAGTATCCTATAACCTGCTCAGGAGTATCATTGGAGAATGGTTGTACCAAGTGTCGTTAAAATCCGTCTAGTAGTTTTTGTTTCTATGACGGTTATACAAACAGTCAGACAGACAAAAATTTTACTAATTGCATTTTCGGCATAAGTATCGATCCCTTATGACCCCCTGATAGTTATTTTCAAAATATATTTAATGTCCAGAATTGACCTCTCTACAGATTTATTATAAGTATATAGATAACAAAGATCAAATACAAAATGTAATAATATATTCAAAAATAGAAAAGAAAAAAAGAAAAATAAAACTATATACCGTTGGGATTTGAACCACGAACCAAAATATCAATAACGGATAACTTATTCACGGTCTAACGTATTAACCAATGGTCTATTGACACATACACATAAGTGACGAATTTATTGTACTGTAACCTCCATTTTAAGCGGGAAATCTTATTGCGAGAAAATACAGCAAAAACGATTTTCCCAGTTATGGAACCTAGCTATATTACATTTTTGGCTATGTAAAAACCTGTTTAAATTTTCAACCAAATCGTTAAAGGCGTTTTCGAGAACGCTAATATTGTTCGTTTAATAGTATAAGATTTAATATATTATTTAGGTAATTTTATACCGATTCCTATGATTATTTTATATGGAGTAGTTATTATTGTTTACTTGTTAAATTAGGGATGGCTGGGAGTGTGATAAACGTAAGAGTAGACAAATATAATCAGATCGAACGGTTATACAAACAGACAAACAGACAAAAAATTGACTAATTACATAGTTATTTTGGAAATATATTTAATGTACATAATTGACCTCTCTACAGATTTTTTATAAGTATAGATTAAAAATTTTAAATTTAGAATTATTCGTTAAATGTTTTTTACTGCAGTAAATGTTGCTCATAAATATTATTAAAATAGGATGAGAACGAGAATGAAGAAGGTGAGGAAGAAATGGTAGTCGGTGGCAGTACAGCTGCAGAGTCAGACAATGAAGGCGAAAACGGACGCGGCCGACAGCACTCGTTCTTCCAGCGCACGGATTCCACACTATGTCTAGGCTGTCCTCCACCTGATCCATTCAACAGTAAGTTAACAAATAATTTTCATAGTGACGTATTTCATTGTATAATTTAATTTCTCAACAGTTATTTTAAAGTGTTATCTAAATTTCTTTGTATGAATAAATAATTTTATAAATTCAGTGACGATGCAAGATGCGTTGCCACTTGCCGATCAACCACAATTACTGCAGCCGAATGCTCGGCGTGAAGAATTATTCGGAATGCCTCGTCAGCCCGTAACTGTACCTACTTCGGGAGATGGACCACCGGGCGCTAATAATCCTCTTGAGGGTGAGAAATTATTATTTAACTCTGAATTGTTAAATTAAAAAATAAACTGATATAGAAAGTTTTCTCAATATCAGTGTTAAATTTTAGCAAGCCAACTTTGCCAATTGTTTATTTTAGCTTTCTGATATGAATATTTCAGTAACTTTTTATGCATAAGACAACTTGCAAGCATTTCATTCAGCTGATAAAGTTTACTTTTTTGATGAATATGAGAAACCTGATTGGAATGACAGTAAGTTTATTGAACACGTTACGTAAATTTAATAGTTTTTAACAAAAATATACCGAATTCAAATGGAAAAAACATAATGTTATAACATTATGTTATAATATATTATAAATTGTAATATAATAATATACTTATAATATTACAGTTGTACCTCGTCGCTTAGGCCTGTCGAGTCGCGGGGCGGAGCGCGGCTGGTCGCCGCCTGCGCGCCCCGCCTCCGCACCTCCTGCGCATACGCACTCGCTCGCTAGGGACGAGCCACAGGTACGGAAACATTATTTTATTCTCTAAAAGGCGTTGTGCCTTTTATGAGTAAAATTCAAATCGAGCACATCTTGCATAGATGTCTATAAAACATATTTTTAATCTTTTATTACAGGATTTATCATGTGCAAAAGATACTGGTGCAAAAATTTACGTGGACACAGATGGCGAGTATTTATCGGATTCAGATTCTAACGAAGCTAGACAAATACCGAGGAAAAAACATCACAGGTACATTGAATTTTAATCGTGTTAAATACAAAATGGAAAAAATTGTAATAAATTTATCAACATTTGTGTTAACAGGCATCCACACATGACTACATCAAATAGCAACCCAGTTCACGATTCTAATTCGTCGAGTTCAGAATTTCACACTTTAGTCAATACTGCTTGTTCTATTATGGAAGGACCCCATCAACCAATGAACATATCGCCATCACCAGGTAAAAAATTAAAATAATTGTTGTAAAAAATTTTGTATTAAAAATAAGAAATATTAAAATATACTACGAGTATTGTTCAATAAACCAGCACGTTATACATCATTTTATTTTCCTAGGTCCAAGTGGTCTCAATACTTCCGCTCAAGAGTCACGCGCATCCACAGCGCGTAGCCCAGGAAAGACCGTTATTGTACGTGCTGTAAGTCACTCCACTTATTTGGGGGACTTTTTCTAAACAAAATTATCTCCCTCTATATTTGATTGGCTTGAATTAGTACATACTGACTTAGCAATGTTTGATTCTTATAAGTAGTAAGTCGAACTTAGAAACTACAGTTTTATATATTTTCAATTAAATTTTCTTTCTTCTCGATATGTATATCATATTATTATTGTCTTATCACATTATATAAGAAATGTGAAGGTTTAAAGCTTAATGAATGATATCTATCTTAATTTAACTTTAATTTATGATGATGATGAAAATAATATTATCTATTAAAAGTATTCGTAATACTAATAGAGCCGTGAACGTCAGGGAGAACTGCTGAGCGCGGCCGACCCGCTGGAGTCGCAGGAGATTTCGGCGCACGTGACCGTCGAGACCACGGGCCTGCCGCCCCAACCTGCCCTGCCGCCGCAAACTGTCAACGCTGCGCCTCAACCGTAAGACATTATTGTATTATGTACAACAAATGTTATATGGATAATTAGGTCCATAATTTTTTTTAAGATGGTTAACAACTAGCAGCTCTTTCGACACTTCGTATCATCATATTCTTAATGTAAAAAAAAAGTAAACAGCTGCACGTTATATTATCTTTATGGTACATTAGAAGTTTTAGTTATATGACTTACGCCATCCATATACGATAACATTTTCTTAAGTATCATAATATAAAAACAGGTAATATAATATATTGTACATACTTGGCTTGTAATGTTTCAGTCGTGCGTGTCCATCACTGGGAGCTTCTGTATCACATGATCTTCTCCTGGGTAGATGGCGTTTATCACTTGACCTTTTTGGCCGAGTGTTTACTGAGGACGTGGGACTCGAACCGGGTTCCGTAGTTTCCGAATTGGGTGGATTCCCTGTTAAGGAAGTCAAGTTCCGAAGAGATATGGAAAAGCTACGAAATTCTCAACAAAGAGATTTGACATTACACAAGGTAAGCAATTTTCGCTATTTTTAACCAAAAAACATAACTTTTAGTAAGCATGTAAGATCCCTGTTTTTGTCATTAGTTCTTTTTCTTAAATCGTGATAATAGTATAGAGAATGCTGACGTAATCACGTTTGCAGATGGAACGCGAACGGGCGAAACTTTTGCAGCAAACGTTCGCGGAGCTGAACAGCGCGTTCGCGGGCCAGAACCGGCGGGCGCACAGCGCGCAGCCGCCGCTCGCCGTCAACCGCGTCAAGGTCACGTTCCGCGACGAGCCCGGCGAGGGCACCGGCGTCGCGCGCTCCTTCTACACCAGCGTAGCGGAGGCAACTATTACATTATTATTCTCAAACTTCTAAAAATAAGCATTGATGCGCTTTGTGTTTTGAGGATGTTGTAAATATATAATTTGCCCAATTTTTATTGTATTGAATTAGTCAATGGATATTAATATTTTTCTATTTCCAAACATATAATAGGTATTACTGAATATTCTTTTTGCCCAGGCATTATTAGCAAATGAAAAGTTGCCGCCCCTAGAGCCGACGACCGGCAGTGGTAGTAGCAATAACACCACGAATGGCACTTCTGGTTCTGCTGGCAGTACCGTCGGCGGGGCCAGTAGCAATAGTGGGGCAAGGTTTGTTGTTTCCTTCACTACAATATTTTTTTTGCTTGCTTATGTACCTATTTCGTAGTTTGTTCTGAAATCTGATCTGAAACGGGTACTTTCAAAATTTTTAATTTTTGGCGAAAACATTAATGTTCGCAATATGCATATATCATACTATCATTAATATATTTTTTAATTCTCCTAACCCATCACTATTATATTCAGAAGCAGTGGCGGCGCCGGGCGTGCGAGGGCGAAGGACCCAGCGCGCCGGGCCGCCGGCCGACCCGCGCCCCGGCCTCCGTCGTCCCGAGAGCCACGCAGAGTGCTCAGCGTCGACGCCCGACCCTACTCCCCACAGGTACACATGCCACTTACATTTGAATTGATATTATTAAGTTTAAGATAACTCTAAATATAAACTATATACATTCTACACTATCGGTTTTATAAATATTCAATTGTTTATATATAATCTAGACTATTGGGAACTAAATTATCTTGATTTATTAATGTAATAAGTGTCGTTATTTTTTAGGGAGCACCTGCAGCAGAAGGCGCAGGTTATAGTGGTGAAAGATCCAGCGGACATAACGATCACCTTACCGTTCATCAAGCGCAGTTAGGCGAAAGACTTTATCCTAAGGTAAAATAGATTTTATTATATGCTATCAATACAAAACTCATTACAAACTCAAGACTAACAAATATATTTTTTAAAAATTCAAGGTTCACTCTCTGCACCCGACATTTGCTGGCAAGATAACAGGGATGTTGTTAGAATTAACTCCTGCTCAGCTGCTCGTCCTTCTAGCTAGTGAAGATGCACTAAGGCAAAAAGTTCGAGAAGCAATGGATCTAATAGTCATGCATCCATCTGAAGCAATTTTGGGTAATTTACTTCATATATATTTCATTATTCTAAAACACCTTTAAAATAATATATAAGAATTTAAAATAAAGAAGCTTTGAAATAGATTCACATAGAAAACACGCTATTTAAATATATTGCTGCCATCAAATATTGCATACAATTCCTAATATGTATCAAACATCTATGTGTTGTGTAAAAAAATACATTATTGCATTTTCGTACTGTTTATATAAATAAAATTTCATCACAGATCTAGACGTGTTCTCACTATCGGAACGCGGCGGCGGCGCACTCAGCACGGGCGCACACGCAGCGCCGGATGACGCGGCGCCCCTGTTCTACTCGCCCGGCAAGCGCGGCTACTACTCGCCGCGACAGGGACGAGCTACGCCCGAGCGAATTAACGCTTTTAGAAATGTCGGAAGGTTCGTTACTTTTGCTATATTTCTTGTTTTTACGCATCTCTGTCATTCCACCAAGAATAGAATAGAGTTTTATCGTCTTCGTTTTTAATAACATAGTTATTTTTCATTGATAACAATGACTTGTTTGTTTCATACTTGAAGCTATAATGGAACCTTTTATAGGACCTATGTCCTAAAAATTTCTTGAAAATTGACCTATACATTTGAAAATTGCAACATTTTTTAAGTGTATAGGTCATAATATTAAAAAAAACTATTTTTTACAGAATAATAGGCTTATGCTTGTTGCAAAACGAGTTGTGCCCGATGTTCCTAAATCGACACGTATTGAAATACGTGTTAGGGCGTAAAATTCGCTTCCACGACTTGGCATTCTTTGATCCCGTCGTGTACGAAAGCTTGCGACAACTGGTAGTTGACGCTGAGTCTCAGCGTGACTCTCATTCATTATTTGCTGCTCTTGATCTCAACTTTAGGTAATTTTTACTTATATCAAATTATTATGGACCTTTTTAAATTATTCTCTTGATACTATACTATTACTACTATACTACTATATACTACACCTTATACTATATTTTTAGTCTGGAAATGTGTGAAGAAGAAGGTGGTGGATGTGTGGAATTAGTCCCTGGTGGTCGAGAGATTGAAGTGACTGCACTCAATGTTTATGACTATGTGCGGAAATATGCGCAGCACCGCATGGTTATTTCACAGGAAAAAGCACTTGAGGTAATGAATAATTAACATAACACTACTTCTTGATAATACTTTATGTGACACAATCTATCTATATAATTAATAAAGTTGAAGAGTTTGTTTGTTTGATCGTGCTAATCTCAGGTTCGAATAGAAAGATTCTTTTTTTATTAAATTATCGAGGAAGGCTTTAGGCTAAATAAAATCACGCTGCGACTTATAGGAGCGAAGAAATAATGGAAAAAGAAATCGACGGGGACGAAGTCACGAGCAACAGCTAGTAACTATATAAGATTATAATTATTTATAGGCCATGCGAGTCGGTGTTCTTGATGTTCTACCAGAATCAGCATTGGAAGGACTAACAGCTGAAGATATGCGACTCTTGCTTAACGGCGTTGGTGACATCAATGTGGCTGCCCTTGTATCCTATACTAGTTTTAATGACGAAAGTGGTGAACCACCAGAAAGACTTGCTAGGTTTAAGCGTTGGCTGTGGGCAATAGTTGATAAAATGACACATCTTGAAAGGCAGGATTTGGTAAGTGTAAAAATATATAAATACGTAGGATGGAAATGGAATGGAAATTATTTATTTATTTATTTATAATACTTTATTGTACATTACATCCAAAATTAAAAAAGTACATGTAAAAAGTTACACAATATAATGTACAAGAGGCGGCCTTATTGCTAAATAGCAATCTCTGCCAGGCAACCTAATATAATATAATAATATAAATTAACATCACAATCAAAGATTAAATTTTCTAGCTCAACTCAGTTATCAAAAGAATTGCGAGATTTTGATATTATAATACCTTGTTTCTGTTCAGTATATTCACTTCTGTTCTTAGTTGATACATAATTATCTTACCCAGCAAATGTAAAAGGTACTATAACAATATAAAAATATTTAACATTATTCATATTAAATAAATTCGATTGTTAAGCACAATTGCCAAAAATTTATATTTATTGAATGAAATTAAAAATAAACTGAGTTTATGCAATGCCTGCTTGGGTACTAAAATTTATTTTGTGGCTCGAAAATGTAGTGTAATTTTGCGTGAATGGAGTAATGTTATAATTGAAATGTGACTTTTTATCTAAAGGTTTATTTTTGGACTGGATCGCCTGCTTTACCTGCATCAGAAGAAGGTTTTCAACCAATGCCATCGGTTACCATTCGGCCCGCTGACGATGCTCACCTTCCCACCGCCAATACTTGTATTTCTAGACTTTATATACCTCTATATTCCTCTCGACATGTTCTTAAACATAAATTATTACTTGCTATTAAAACTAAAAATTTTGGCTTTGTCTAGATGTCCATGTGCTACCGCCATTTACATAAATTAGATATAAGCTGTCTTTCGAGACTACCGTTGTAATCTACTCCTATTATGTGATACTTGTATCATCATACTATAGATCTATTTGAAAATCAATAGCGTTTATTACATACATGGTTATGTGTTTTGTATATTTCTGATCTTTCCTAAGTGTTTTTATGACAAAAATCACACTAAAGTATGTATATTAAATTCAGTATGTATGTATACTTTTTTTTTGATTGACTTAATAACTGATTCGAGATGTACATGACGGGAATATGGTTTGTTGTCAATGCATGTCTCTTTTGTACAACATTTTTATCAACTAGAATATGTAGTCCAGTAATAATATACTACTATCTATTAGTAAAGATACAATAAAACAACTGTTTGTTTTTTTTTATAAACATTTTATTCCAAAACATTTTTCTTTATAATTTATTTTATTAGTTTTTTTACACGTAAGTGATTTTATTTAAACACTTCCACAACATATTCTATTTATTTACAAAAAAAACCTAAAACAATACAACTAGTAAAACTTAAATACTATATTAAGTATAGAAGAATTTAGAATATGATGGATATTCTGTTTTTTATTGGAGTTGGGAAGATAATAAATTCCAGTAATTATGGATCATGTGATAAAAGAGGAAGTATTATGCGCCTCAAATCTCTAAATCTAAGAATATTATTAGGTTTCACTTTGATTAGTTAAGGATTCATAATAAATACTTCTTAAAATGCTTAAAATATTGTTTCATTCATAACCTTTTATAATTCTCACAAAATTTTATGAGTTCTTAGTTATATAATTAAATTCTTTGGCCATTTTATTATAAACACCATACAAAATACTAATATGGCACACATGTAACATTAAACTTGTTGCATCAGTACTTGGATATGTATTCCAACAAAATTCAACTAATGCTAATATAAGAAATCTAATAACTATGCTATAATTAGTTGACCACAGCAAGTATGGCAAAGTGTGAAAGTACCAGGAATAGAACTGATAGTGAAGACTTCTTGCACATACAATACCAATAAAATTTACTAAAAACATAGGAAGAATGAATAATTGTGATAAAATATCAAAATTTATACTGTATTGAGCTCCTTCTTTTTCATTAGGAGACTTCTTTTTAGACTTGTTACTACTTTTTGAAGATTTTTGTAGCATATTTTCAAAAGACTTTAAAAACTGTTCTTGTTCCTTTGATAAGTTTTCTTCATTATTTATTTCATTGAACTTTCCGCTAGTACCTAACTTTGACTTCCTTCTGTTTTCCAAATTCTTAGCATCTATTTGAGGTTGAACCTGCTTTTGTACATATTTCAAACGACAATAGCTTTTAAAATATTGTATGCACAAAGGCAAACATAAGAGCAATAACATAATATGAATTCCTAGTAGCACCATATGAAACATAGAACTTTCAAACAATTTTACATCCAAAAACCTGTAATTAACAGTCCAAGTATGATTAAAAACCCTACCCACATCAAAACTTCCTTTAATGTATGCTAAAGGATTACTAATCAAAAATGGCATTCCTAACACTAACTGTGTTAAACCACACACTAATAATTGTTTGAATGTATCTACAAGTCCCAAATTAATTAAATAGAAGAAAAACAAAGCTGGTGCATACAGAAGAATGTTCATTTTTACAGACACAGCAATACTGTAAATTAAACTACCCAAATACCATTTTGAGTCCAAAAAACAATTCAAGGATCCATACAATAAAAGAACTGCAATAGGATCATTAAACATTCGTAAAACATGAATTGAATGGATTCTGTATGATGTTAAAATTGTTATAACAAGAACATATGGTGGCACTTTTCTCGTTTTTATATAAATTCTTAATATAAAAATGAGCAGCATCAAATATATACCAATAAATATATACTGAGCTAATCTAATATTTTCACCTCTATTTGTAATAAAATAAAATATTGAATAAATGTACACAAAACCAGCTGGATACACTAGAGGTCCTGTGTCACCACGCAATTTGCTGTAGTCCAGTGTACCATTTAAAAATCCTTCACATTCCTGCATGTAAGCCTTCCAATCAATCTCTGTATAAGGCACTTTATTCACGACTATAACATTTATAATTAGTTCAGCAATCAATATCAGCGTGGCCACAATTGGTAACTGAGCCGGATCCAAGATTAAACTTTTCAAAAAAGTCCAAGTCAATCTTTTCTTTATTCCATAATAGATTATTTGGAATTTGTTCTGACCCATTGTAAAGGTTTTAGAGGAGAATATCGTTTTGGATAGAGTCTATAGCTTTTGGCAACCGCTATTTTAGGATATCAGACGAAAAAGGTAATGGGTCATATTTAAATACTTGTCACGATATTCCAAATAAATATAGATTTGGAAATACGTCCAATTTTAATCAATTGTTTTTTGCCAATAATATACTAACTTGTAACTAACGAAAACTAGTGAAAGTCTATTACTAAAATTAAAACTAAATATAGGTATTAAAAATAACCTTTCAGCTATTACCCGATTCCTAGAGCAGTCACTGTCAAGTAGAGATGCCCCGAATATTCGGCAACTATTCGGTATTCGGCCTATTCGGCCATTTTTTTCGCTATTCGGTATACCGAATAGCATCTCCGTTCTTTTTCGAGTAGGTATTTACAAATAGGTACAGTACAACAACAAGGTAAGTAGGTACGTAGTTTAATACATAACCAGTTAACAAACAAACTATTTCGAAATTATTAAATTAACTACAGTTTGTTATGTAGCATCAAAAATCAAAGAAAAACGTAAAACGTAAGGTTAAATTAACCTTACGTTTTACGTTTTTCTTTCCTTCTCCGCCTCTTGAGATCTTGATGCTACATAACAAACTCTGGGCGACTTTATTATTTTAACTACAAATCTCAAAATATTCCCATATGGGCGATTTTTTATTAACTGGTGTCCTTTTATAAGCCATTTGACGAAAAACAATTAAAAATGAACCAAGAAACAAACTTCTTATCAAAACAGTAATTAAGTTTCACTTTACGTATTATTTATACACTAACAAAGCGCTCCGTGACCCGATTTACTCGCAAATGAAACAAATAGAAAACAATATTTGCTTGCAAAATTTACTATACAATGAATAAATAAATTCAACTGAGGATTAAAAGTTATTTTTTTCATACATCGGTAAATAAATTAAAATTTTAACTATGATTTACGAATATATCTACAAATTAAAATTTATTTAGAACGGTCAGTTAGCCGATTGCAGACATTTCTGAAATTTTGCTATTTTTTGTTTCAAAAAACCCTATTTGAATAGAATAATTTAAAAATTAAAATAAAATTGTAAAAGGATCGCCAATCGCTATTCCTAGAGAAAGTCACAATTGTTAGGCAGTTTTTTTTATTTTATGTCCATGAGCTAAGACTTTTTACGAGTGACGACTAAAGATAGGGAAGATCAGCCTAGCTTTTCAATATTTATAGCATTATTTCGCATTATGCGGAATAATACTTAACGTCAAATATTATAACTACGTCTATCTTCGTTCATATACTTCTTGACAACTGCTACTATTCGGAGCGGGGATAAATCCAACGAACGGGGATAAATGCAACGAAGTCGCAAAATAATAAGAATATAAGAATTTATAATGATACAAAAACTACGCAATACAATGCGGCTAAACGTTGAACCGCAGCTTTGCAAAGCGGCCCTGTTTTGTAAAACGGCTAGCCGTAATGTAATACAGCGGATTATACAATCCGCCTGCGACATATACACGACATAGGATAAGAATAATGATAACGGTAAGCTTAGCTTAAACCTAAGCTTAAATGTCGACTTATCAGATGAGTTTTTGAGGTTTAGAAGGACACAGACTGTGCTTTCGTATCTGCAAGAGACTGCTCCTGAGAAGAGAGATATATATTGTATCCTCATCAATTTTGAAACGATCTTCATCTGTTGCATTTGATTCAATGTTGATGCAAGACTGTACATACCGATGAACATTACAATCAAATTTTACGATCTACTTTGTCTGAACCATTTTTCGATAGCTCTCGTTGTTTGAGATATATACGCAAAAAACGCAAATTTTTGACCTATTGAATGACGTATTCAATAGGTCAAAAATTTGCGTAGGCCTGTACAAAAAATCAGCTTGTTGGGAATTAATGCAAACTGGAATATCTATATTGACTGAACTACCTACTGGTAAAGCGTTCGACAGTTGAACAGCTTGAACCGATACGGAAGAGTTATAAAATCTGGAAGAGTGAGAAGGAAAACGTAAAGTAAGAATTTCATTAAATCGGAGATTTAAACTTGTTGCTGATAGGAACTCAAACTTGTCTTTAAAATAGGATGGGAAAGTAGGGGTTAATAATATGTTGTACAATAGAGAGAGCATATGCATATTCCGACGTCAAATTTCTTTAAACCAAAAACGAACCATATGGCATAGTTTTTTAAACGCTCTAATTTATTCACCTGGTCTTGCGAAAGATCTCAAAAAAGTAAACCTGAAGAAACTTACTTAACTTAACCGTCAATTAGCTTTAGCGGTGAACGAAACCTGCGCAGAAGTCAAAAATAAGGTATCGAGGTAGCGGTACGGCGCGCGGGGCGCGTGATCGTCGGGTGCGCGACCGTTGATTGGTTGTCCCAGTCGTGTTGTCTTTCTCGCACCCACGAGCGCGATACTATTGATGCGCAACTATTCTCGTCAATCGCTAAACATTTTTAACGGTAACTATATCTTTAAAACTATAGACAGACGTCTGTACTTACGTTAGCTTTAGCACTTGCAGCAACATCTTATTAAAAAAAGAAACACCAGTGAGATTTCCATACTATTAAACAACTATTTCTACCCTAAAAAATAGGTGTAGTACCTACTCTTTTATGATGTAAAATAGCATGACACCTGAAACGATGTACAATAAAAAATGGAAATTAGGTTAAGGGCAAGCACAAACGGACTATCTTATCATCATTATACTATTTCTCTTTATGGTAAATACACAACAATTGAATAGACTGATATAAAGATCAACGTTTTAACAAACACACAATTTTTATAACTTCCAAATAGTTGTTAATAATCATAATACAGGCTGAACTAGACATTTTAATATAAATGAAGCCATGCAGATAGGAGATGCAGTCTACTCATTAATTTAAAGATAATATCATCACCTCTTATAGACGAACTATGTCATTACTTATATTAGCGATAATAACTTTGTTTGCTCATGTTTCAAACTGTAAGTACGAATAACTACGCCATTAATTTAGTATTAATTAACTGCTCAACTAAATCCATTGTTATTAAATATTTCTCTTGTATTTTGTATTTTCAATGATAATAATATTTAGACATAAAAAGAAAAATGGTTGCTGATTTTTTCATTTTTTGTACATTTTAGGTAATATTTCTTTGGAGAATGATATAAACGCCTTCTTGGAGAATTGGAAAGAAGACGAATTTGAAAATAAGTTTTCTTTCCTATCATCATTAAATAAGATAAGTTTTGATGCAGTTGAAAGTTATTATGATGGAATTGGAATAAGGTAGAAAAATTATGTATATATTTTTTAATACCATGTAGATTGAGTATCGTCGGATAATATTATTATTATACTTTAATTATTTTATTAAGAAGACATTTTGATTTTTAGGATGAAATTTTCCATTAACGGGATGGACATGATTGGTTTAAATAATTTTAAAATTAAAGGATTAAAAATGTCTCAAAATGAAAACGAATTCTGTCTTGATGTTGTGATTGCGATCCCCGAAATTAAACTTCATTCAGGTAAATATACGTATAACTTTTACATTTGGAGATGAAATTTGGAAGGTCTTTTGACTTAGTACCTATTGGTTTGTATTATTACCGATATTAATTAAGTACTTGTTTCATATACCAATTTACAGATCATTATAAAGTAGATGGAAAGGCGTATTACGTTTACCCATTGCAAGGCGAAGGGAATATGGAGTAAGATTTGTGTTTCTTCAATAATTACTGAACAATTTACTTACGTGTACTTTTTTAATTGAAGTTATAATTTATGTTATGTTTCTAGAATCAACTTTATAGACACAACTACCTTGATGAATTTAAAGGCTAGTTTTAACGAATCAAAAATTATGATTAAAGATATCCTACTTGATTATGATGTTAAAGATATTAAGGTTAGTACTTTGTAGGTAAATGTACTGTTTAGTAGGAATACTATACAATTAATAAACATATTGCACAGTTCCTACAAATTTAAGATTAAATTTATTGTTTTTACAGGTAGATTTACAAAAATCATCTTGGCCACTGAACAGTCTTCTGAACAGGCATGGGGTTGCAATTTTAAAAAGTTACCGGGATGATATTGTTATTGCCCTAAAAAGTTATGTTATTCCATATATTTACAATTTTTATTTATCTAAACTTCAACCATAATATTATGTAAGTTTCTTTCGATCTATGGCATCACAAATATAAAAAAGGCAAAATTAGGTTCTGATATTAAAAAAACGATAACCTATACCAACGTAAAAATACCAATAATGTATTGTATTTGTAAACAACTCGTCGACGTACACAGCGCGTAGGTATGGCCATTGCTGGTCGGCGACTAGTAATTATTTAAAAACATCAAGAAACTTTCAAAAAAATTGCTTCCTGTTTAAGTGATTTGCACTAAGCTATTGTTATAGGAGATCTATTATTTCAGCTTTCGTTCTTAAGCTTTTAACACCATGTACACAAACTAATTATGTAAGTTAAAGAACAACGCAACATTAAAAAATTTTAAATAAGATACTATGAAGTTTTATTTAATACAATAAGGATATATGCAATGCAATGCAATATGCAATGATATTATATGTATTAAATATATAATATGTTATAAGCGTAAAATTTTGAAGACGCAAAAACCATCGTAATTAGGACGTCTTACCTTTAGGTGATTGGTTGCCGAATGCCGGTGCTATTGCAGTTGCCGCGCCACTGACAAAACTATCTCTTTTTTTCTTTTTGATTTTATCATTTATCTCTTTTCTATCCTTTTGACTTATGTATGTGTGCTACCGCAGCTGTGCGGAACACTTTTTTCGGTTGATCTATTGGTATTTGGTGTACAACATTATATTAGCGTATTAGCTATAATATCATTGGGTGTATGCACATAACTTCAAAATGAACAATATTTTTTTGCAATTTTTATTGAAACAAAAATAAATGTATCTCTATTAAAAAAAATTTCGCATTCCGCACGATTCCCGCCAAAAAAAACCAGAGGCTCTTAAATGTTTCCAAGATTCGTCGAGGTTCTTCGTAAAGTTCACTATCACTTTACGAAGGGCAGAACGAAACGACTGACTGACTCGACTAAAGACGACTTGTGAACGATTTTACTTGACTCATATCGACTTTTATCTTGACCACGTTGCCTTTTATTACATTGACATTAGCAAAAAGCTAGACGCTAATGCCATAATATAAGAAAGAAAAAGAAAAAGTGAGGATTTACTGTCAAAGTCAATTGTCAATTGTCATAAGTCATTGTCATCTGGCGTTTTAGTAAAATTAGTAAATTACTATTTACTAATAATTTACTCTTATGCATTTTCGTAATATAAGTGTACATACCTTTAAATTAAGTGTGCTGCCGAGTTATACACCACCTAATATTTTTAAAGACATGCTAAATTTAAAATAAGACCCAAAAATAAATTCATCATGGCGGGTAATTTTTGGCAAAGTTCACATCATCAGCAGTGGATGTTAGATAAACAAGATTTAATCCGAGATCGGCAACATGATTTATCAAAACTTACTGAAGAGGAATACCAAAAAATATTCAACTTTTTTGCTAGCATTATTCAAGTGTTAGGTGAACAATTGAAACTTCGGCAGCAAGTTATTGCTACAGCCACTGTTTATTTCAAAAGATTCTATGCAAGGAATTCTCTTAAATGTATCGATCCGTTACTTCTAGCGCCTACGTGTGTTTTCTTGGCTTCAAAAGTTGAAGAATTTGGAGTTATTTCAAACTCTAGACTCATAACAACATGTCAAACGGTTATCAAAAATAAATTTAGCTATGCTTATGGACAACAAGAATTTCCTTATAGAACAAATCATATATTGGAGTGTGAATTTTATTTACTAGAAAATTTAGACTGTTGTTTAATTGTTTACCAACCATACAGACCTCTATTGCTATTTGTTCAAGATATAGGTCAAGACGATCAACTATTGACTTATGCTTGGAGAGTTGTGAATGATTCTTTACGTACAGATGTTAGTTTACTATACCCACCATATCAAGTAGGTCTCTTAAATCTAGATTTTATCCATTAGTTTTTTGTTGAACTTTAATTTATCAATATATTTTCAGATTGCAATAGGTGCCCTTCATATAGCTTGTGTCATGCTTGGCAAGGAAAATCTGAAACCTTGGTTTGCTGAGCTCAATGTTGATATGGATAAGGTGTGTGTGGGAATAAGAAAAATTACACTTGTTGACTATATCTTTATTCAATGATCATAAGATCTAAATTCACACTCCTGAAATTTAGAAAAATATTTCCTAATGCAATAAAATTCTACATTATACTTTCAGATTCAAGAGATAGTACGGGCAATAATAAATTTGTATGAAATGTGGAAAAACTATGATGAAAAGAAAGAAATTCAAGGACTCTTGGGTAAAATGCCAAAACCATGTCCAGCACCTCAAAGATAGTACCAAAAAATATGTGAAGTATAAAAACTTCTAGAATATACTCCTTAAAAGTTCAATTCACAGGAGCAATCTTCACAAATTTCAGAGGATCCTACAAAAGCATTACTACATCATTTAGTTGATGACAACATTAGATTGGCAGTTAAACGAAGAAGCTTTGTGAAACAAATGCCTATTACTATACAATATGGCTTCCACCTGATAATTATTAACATTGATTTTATTAAAAAAAAAATATAAATTCGTTCTAAGTTTGCACTCAATGCAATTTTTAAATGGTGACACTTCCATCTCCCACATATTACAGACTGGTTTTTAGTAGCATATATATTTTAAAGACAGTTTATTTTTCAGCAGATCAATGATGTGAGAGTACATCTATTTTCATAGTGATTAAAGCTGTGAAGCTTAAAAAATAGTCTGTTGTGTTTGGGAGGTGGTATACTGTACATTAAAAAAATCAATTTGTATTAATTATTATTATATTTAAAAAATATTTTTATAAAAGACTGCTAAATTATAAACGATAATAAACCTGAATATAAAATGTGTTTCATTTAAAAATTGACTGTTTAAGTAATATGTAACGGAAAATTTGGAGATTATAGACATTTATATAGAGACCCTATTGTTTTTGTTAGAATTTTTAAAGTAATAATTAAATAATCTAATAAATAAAATGAATCGCGAAATGTGTTGGTAAGCGCATAACTCGATAACGGCTGAACCGATTTAGATAATTCTTTTTTTAGAATATTCTTGGATGTAAGAGGATGGTTTTTAAGCAAAAAAAATAGTAAGATGTAGGGTATCAAAGTTTATATGAAAGTCCACGCGGACGGAGTCGCGGGCAACAGCTAGTATTATATACAGTATACTTGTATTGTCTGTATAATTATGTATTTAATATATTATATGTATTTATTTTATTCTTTCTTTATGTTGCATTTCGCCACCGTTTTAAATATGATAAGGCCGCCAGTTACAAAATTTCCTATAGATTAAGATTGTTTAATATTGTAATATCTATAATGTAACAAAGAATGAATAAATAAATATACAATAAAAATATTTGAGTAAAAATCAGAATACTTTCGCCTAAAGCCAAGAAGTTTACCTTATGTGTTCGATTTACGTTGGCGTGAAAATGGATAAATATCAAAATTGCATTTAATACAGATATGATAGTTTAAATAACATTTATCCTATAGGTAGATAGTGGAGTCAATCATCTTCTATTTAAAAATAAAACAGATATCAAAATTAAAATTTTTTATATTTGTAGTAGGATAAAATCATTTTTAACAAAAAATAAACCGACTTTAAACTAAAAAGTAAAAAATAAAATTGCCTCTCACAAAGTAATACACATTTTTATTTACTATATAGAAGTGATTTAATAGTCATTTTATAATTTTGAAGTCGGTACCAAGTAAATACTAAATACTACAACAATCTATACAATATCGATTTAATCAAACTAACACTTATTATTTTACTTGGCACCGACTTTTAAATTATAAAATAACTATTAAATGATTTGTATATAGTAAATAAATTGAGTCAGAAAGTGGTTGTCCTTTGTTAAATTCTGTAATTTGTTGAAGAATTCCCTCAACTGTCTCTGGTCTCCATCATCACATTTACTGCAAACCTTCATTATAACTCTTACAGGTGCAAAGTTTTCATCGATATAAATGAATTAAGTCTAAACACAAGACAGCAACTGTTTACCGTTGCGCAGTTTTTTACGCTATTCTACGTCTTCAGCATCAGACCCCTTTTGGTAGTTACAACCCATCTAGATGTAAAGTTTTTTTTTATATACTTAATGGGCTTGCGCTTGACCACGAGTCGCCCGGTGGTAAGCAACCAGAAACCTATTCACCCAACAATTAAAGATCTCCACTTTCACTCTCACGCTGTGCACATAAGGAAAGTGGAAGTGAAGCGCTTCGTTCGGGTCCTGGGTATATTGACCATGAAATGATGCCGCTTAGAAGTCCTTATCAATACAAAATAATCAAGCTCGAATACAAGGTAGCTACTGATAGCTAATCGTTGAGGATTTCCCTCGACTGTACCTTGGCTCCATCATCATATATAAAATAAGATACTTATTGAAAAAGTTATAAACGCACTAGTCACCCATATAATTTTTGAAAGTTCCCCTCGATTTCACTGGTTTCATCATCAGATCTTGATATCCTTAAAATGTGACCACCTCAGAAGTGTACTCTACACAAAAAAAATGAAATCCGTCTATCTAGGAAAATATCGGTCACGAACATACATAAAAAATATTAGACATACAGACGAATTGAGAACCTCCTCCTTTTTTGAAGTCGGTTAAAAATAAGGTCATTCATACAATATTCAATGAACATATAAATTTCTACTATGCAAACTTTTTCTTAGCTGATTTGCTATCTTATTTAAACTTTATTAAAACATCTATTTACTACTATTTGTAACCTGAAGACATATAGTATACGTAAGACTATAGCAAAATGTCGGTATACTATGAAAATAAGATTTTTAATACCCTATTAAATACCCTTTACCAAGGTGTTCCCGTTACTGGGATAATTTATTAAACCCAGGTAAAAGAAACATTTTTGAAGAGTCTAAGTATAATACTTACTCGTTTTATGCAATAATCGTTTAGAGAATATAGTAAAGGTAACAATGTGATCATCTTCGTAGTTATAATATCAACAAGTGTCACAGAAAACCGCAATAGCTTATTGTAAAACAAGTTCAACCAAAACAATTTCTTCGTATTGGTTGGTACGTATCAAAACATCTCTCTGCTTTCAATAGGATGACCACACTTTAAATTTTAGAATTAGTTGAAGTTTTTACAATGTAGCACATTTATATACTTACTTAATCATCGTAAGAATGAACGATTTTTCTTTATATTAAGTATTGGTTTTAAGACATGTTATCCTGTACGTACATATTTGGTTTTCTAAGATATAGTATGACAACAAAGCATTGTCGAAATTATTATACCCAATAAATAAAATTAATACATATTTATATTTCTTTTTATTTCCATGTTTATGTAAAACGCAACATTAACAATGTCCAAATATACCAAAAACCATATGTAACCATCGTTACACTCTTTTGAATGCGGTAAGGTTCGTATTTAAGTTTGATTCAAATCATGACAAACATCAGTTCTTCAGTGGACATCAGTAACCAACATGGCATTCAGAGATTTATTCTACCTTTGTGTAGTATTCGTTGTATTTAAAGTAGGAGAAACCGAAGACGCTTTGAAGAGGTAAGCACTTATATTTATCGTAGCTGATTTAAAACTTTGTGAATTGTGACTAAAGTTCAATGGACAAAAATATTCCTGTAACAATTTAAAACTCCGAATAGCAATGTTCTTTATTTTAGTGTATTAATAAAGTACCTATATAAGTGTACAATGTACATATATAGCGATATGCGATAGGACATCTTAATACCGATATGTAAAAAATCTTGTATCACAATGTTTGTCCTCAATGGACTCCTAAACCACTTAACCGATTATAATAAAATTCGCACACCATGTGTAGTTTGATCCAACTTAAAAGATAGGATAGCTTACATGCCGGAATTGCCGCGGGAACGGGAACTACGCGGGTAAAACCGCGGGACACAACTAATAATATAATATGGTAATAAAGTATGGAGCGTCATACTAGCCTATTTATATTATGTCCTATTGTTCCGGATGTGGTCATATTGAAATATGGTTTTAGATCTTTTATTTTAATGAATATATAGATATGTAGATATAATTGCTTAACATCTTCCTCGGACCGAATTTAGATAACGGATTAAACGATCTTTATTTATTTTTATTTATTTAGAGTTCGTATTTAGTTTGTAGTTAGCATGTTACCGTTCAAAATTTAAATTTGTGTGGTTTTAATTAATGGGTATTATTTTAAACCACGTGGTTTAAAATAATAATTGATACGACTAATATTGAATTATTAATTAACTAATTAGCAAAGTTCCGGGTAGCACTACATTGGCTATGGGCTGGCGTAACTCTTACCATCAGGAGTGCGTCCAGTTCGTCTCCCCTCTTTATATTATAAAAAAAAAATAAACCCTGTTTTTTGTGATAGTGTGCCTACTGACGATGGATTAAAGGGAAATTGTTCCTGCGGTGGTTTTCCTACGTCAACCCTCGACTCAGAAAGCAAACCACTGCTTTCCCAGTCTCCAGGCTTGGTCGTAAATTGTGATGAAGAAGGCAGCACTACATGTAAAAATTTGTGCACAGCTCTTGCTACGGCAACCAAAGCAAAAGGTCCTGAGATTTTATGCAATAGATTAACGACTGCAGATGAACTTAAGGTAACCGTAAACAATATCTTATCTTATGGTGGTAAATTATACCTATATAATGTGTTTTCGTCGGAAACACTGTCACAAATAATAAATACATTTATTAATCTTTATTATAGACAAAGTACTGTTTATAAGCGACTACAAAAAGAGGTCTCTCAATTCGAGCTATATAGGTACACTTTTTTATGTTTGTTCGGGCATAACGTCATCGACTATGATATTAATTTTTACTTTTAAGTCGATTTTTTTGTTAAAATAATTTTATTTTTCGTATGGAATGTGAAAAGTTGGTCTTTTGTTGTAGTTATCCGCATTTTACAAGGTATGTGACAAACCCTGGGTATATGCTGATATGACTGCTGAGGAAGCTCTTTGCTGCCAGGATGCCAAAGTCAAAGTATGTGCGTCGGCTGAACGCGCTAGCACCCCCGCTGGCAATATTAAAGAATAATTCTTTTTTTATTGATTAAAAGATATTTAATGTTTTTGTGAAGAAAAATATATGTGCCTGCATTGACATGTTCTTTGTTATTGATATCATAAAGTTTAAGGTTCTTATTCATGTCATACATAAAATATGAAATAAAAACTACATTTTCTAGTAAAGTTAATAAGTATTTTAATATAAACAGTACACCTACTGTTACATTCATACTATGTTTGTAAATTAAATTCCTATTTAAGTAATATATAGGAAACATATTCTGAAGGATCAAAGATACATACTCATATTTTTACCTGTTACGATGAAACAAAAAAGTTAAACCTAATTGCTAAAAATTTAATCCAATTATACTTTATAGCAATTAATTTCATTCATTGTTGTACAAATTATTCTTCATTGCTTTGCCATTATTTAAATTAAAAACAAATTTCGATGTTTCCCTTATCAATTCCATTTGTAAAATATGTACAATGTACGTTATTGTATTGAAATATGCAATCTACGTACATAGCATTCTGTTATAAATATTTCGCTTCACCACGAGAAAATCTAGAGTTTAGTTCTTGTGCCTTTTTGATGATAGATTTCTTTTGAGCTTCGTCAAAACGGTTCACCTGAAGGTCCACGTCCCGGCTAAAAGGTCGTCGTTCCTTTTTTTCTTCTACTTCCTTCTGTAAGTAAATTATAACATTTATACATGGAATGGTATAGTTAAAAAAGAATGAAAAATATTCAGCATACGGCTAGTTAACTGCCTACTAGATTTGTAATAAAAATTAAGGAGTCGTGAAAACTTTTATTTTACATTTTACTTCTAACCTACGCTTAGAAAGGCAAAGCACTAATACTTGAGATAGATGGCCAATTTAAAATTATTTAAAAATTAAATTATTCATTTGGAAATTGCCACTAGTAATCCAAGAAAATAGAGCTTTCAACATGAATTTCAGATAAAAAGATAAAAGCTTGAATTTTAGATAATGTGTATCAACTTATGATTGATGATTTAGGCGGTTTATTGTCTACTTCATTTCTTACCTTCTTTTTCTTTTTTAATTTCTTCTGGTGTAATTCTAGTAAACTTTCATCTCTCTTATGTTTCTTCTTATGCTTCCTAGAAATATGTCAAACAAAAATTTATTTTTTAAGGCATAATACTGAATAACGATGTCAGTTACGATATTTAAACATACATGCAAAAAATCTAAGAGTTAAATTTTTGAAAATACATACTTTTATTATCAAAAAAGTTACAGATCAGAGTCATAAAATATAATAATAAGGTAAAATTTTTATTTATTAACCTGACAGCTTGTTCTTGTTCCATATCTCTGCTAGAAATGTGTCGCTCTTTAGCTTCCCGCTGTAAAGCTTCCGAGGCATCCTCCTCTTTAGTGGAACCGGCGGCCTTGCGTGCTTTGTCCTCGGGCGTGTCGGTCCAACTTGATCTAGAATTATATCACCATATAAGACAGAAACTTTCTAGATAGTATTAAAATAGTACCAAGAAACACATCAAAATTAAATTCATCATTCAAAATTAAAACTTGCCTATCTGTCATATCAGGTCCTTCTTTTGCCCTAAAACCACGAGCTTCAAGACCCAAAAATTTTGTTTTTCCCTCTGGTAGCTCGAGCATCCATTGCTCTCGAGATGTTGTGTCTTTGCCTTCTAAGGTATGTCCATCAAGTTGCTTTATTTTCAGCTCATATGCCCGTTCTTCTAGACGTTGGTGCGCGGTGGACAATTTCTCTTCAACACCATGAGGAAGTGGTCCGATTCCATGATCTTCATCAGAGCTCTCATCCTTTATAATCTCGGGACTTTTTTCTGCTAACACTTTTCGCAAATCACTGGGTATTGTTGGTCCTAGAAGAAATGAGGTACAATTTAAATTCATTTGTACGGAAAAATATTGTTTAATTAAATTAAAAGAGAAGAAATGTTTATATAATACATACCAATATGTCTCATTTTTTCTGTGACAGCGACTTCAATATTATCACTTGGCGAAGAACTTTTTCGAAAGCGTTTTTGTAAGTGAGGTGGCAATGCTGGACCACATGCATCTAGCTTGGGCTGCAATTGATCTTGGGCTTCCGTTTTTGAGCGTTTGAGCTTATGTCTTAAATCATTTGGATCAATATCAATGTCATCATCACTTAAAATTTCACCCTCTTCACTACTATCTTTTTGAACTGTTTTCTGTGTTGAAGAGACTTCTGTTGATTGTGTATTTTGTTCAATAGCTTCTTGTATATCAGTTGTACTGGTTACTTCAACTGATGTTGATATATCACCAACTTCTTTGTCCGGTTTTGTGCTTTTCTTTTTATGTTTTTTCTTGTGTTTCTTTTTTTTGCTTTTATGCAGTTCTTTTTCCAAGTTTAAAAGCTTTGCTCTAAGTTTTTCATCATCTGATGAATCAATTTCACTAGATTCTTCTGATTTCTGTTTAACCACTGCTGGAATCATGTTATAGTATGAACCAGGCTGAACTTCTTCTTCATTACTGCCATTATCTTCCTCAACAATTATGGGACTATCACTCTTCCTTTTATTAGCATTTTTTTGGCTAGGTTTGTGTATTTCAGAGCGTTTTGTTAAATGTGTTGGTGACACAGAACTCTCATGCCTTATCTTGTCATTATTTTCGGAATTTTTTTTATCTTGATTAACAATGTTTTTAATCTCATCTTTAAGATTTCTGCTTTGTATTGGAGACTTGTGAGATCCAGATCTGGATTTTCTTCTTCTGTCTTTACTTACGCTACGCTCTCTACATCTTGTATTATCTTTAAGTCCTCTACTTGATCTATATCTATCACTCTCTCTTCTCCTTTCCCTACTCCTATCTCTAGAGTGTCTTCTTCTCACAGGGGAATATCTATTGTATTTATTTCTTTCTCGAGAACGCCTATCAAATCGTTCCCTGTCATCTCTTTTTCTTCCCAATTCTCTGCTGTACCTTTCGTCAGAAATTCTATTTCTTCCACTGGTTTTCGAACCATTATCACGCCTGTGAGAACTAATTTCAGTGTCTTTGTTAGTTTGACATTTGAATCTGCCTGTCTCAGAATCGCTACTGGATTCATCAGACAACATTTTGACTCCTATAAACAAACAAAGGATTTAAATTAGCAGAAATAAAAAATTGTCATATTACTTAAGACTATATTTAATTCTACATTTTATATTCACAACAAATACATATATAACATGATACACTATAACTTAAAACATTTTCGCAATTTTTTTGGCACTGTATCTAATGGACTTTAGTACACCAGCTGTTGGTATTCCTTTTAATGATTGCCGAACACTAGATTGCCATACTAAATCTTTAAGAATTTGTCTTAAAATAACAGCACAGTCAATATCATAGGCTACAGCTCTCAGAACATCCTCCATATCTTGTTGAGGGCCACCATGGTTCCAGAATTTAACAATCCTTTGTTGTGGCACCATAGGTAACTGCATAAGATGATGAAGTTTAGTCTCTGGACTCAAATCTTGATGGCATTGTGCATCCCCAGTTGAAAAATCAACATAGGCATGAAATTGTTGCAGAATTGGACGATACAATTCTCTAAAATTAAGAAGCTGTGGTTGGACTATATTTCTCACTTTATTTTTGTTTTCACCAAATGTCATTCTGAAATCTCCAGCATAACTCAAGTTGGAAATAGCAAAATAAAAGTCATACTCAGTAAAAGTTTCAGGTAAAATCAGTAGAGCTGTATGAACTGCAGATCGTAAATTAGACTGTAAAGCATTTTGCAACTGGTAACTGTTTGTTTGTTTAATTATTTCAACAGGCTTATGCAGACGTCCTGCTAGGTACAAATGATTCCAATCTAATAAATCTGTTATTAAATCCTTCTGTGAAACAACACCATATTTGATTGTCACATTTTCATCCTTCATTTCAATTAATGTATTAAAATATACGCTAGCACCCCAGTTTTCTTGAAACCTAGCAATGAAACCTTTGCCAAGAAATCGAAGGGAAGAATAATGTGCAGGGTTTATTTCTAGGTTTGCACCATGCCATCTATGTGAATTATCAACACAATATATCAAGTCGAGCATATTATGTTTTTTCTCATTTCCAATCTGAGGCTTTACAGCCGATCCATAAGCAAAACAAAATGTAAAATTCTGGGGAAACTTTGATAAAATTCTGTAATACAATGGAGATATATCCTTAGCCATTCCCGCAATTTTGGTTGCAGTCGCGGCCATTGTTAAAATGTTTAAATTGCTTATTAAAATAAATATATATCTGCTGACCTGATCAAACAATTACGAATCGCCCGTAGTTGTGAACTAACAAAATAGTTAGATCAATATTCAGAGTAGATTCGATTTATTGTATTTTCTTCCAGTTATATCTTGTTGTAATTGAAATAAATCGAAGAAAATTTTACTCACAATAATAAATTCACTTATTTAATATATGAATGTAACCATACTATTTTCCAAGTCCAAATTTTTAAGCACGCAACGCAATGAACAATCTCCATTCAAATTAATTGTCATTTTAATGTCAAATTGTCAAAAGACAAAGCACATATTTACATTTTCATTTTTTTTTTAATTGTAATTTAATTGACTCACAATAGAACATTGGAAAAATGGTGGTGTTACCACAATGCCATTTCACCAAGAATTGAATTTAATTGTAAAGCTCTGTACTTATTGTTTATATTTTCTAAATAACTGTAAAATCTTTACAGTTTACTATTAATTAAATCAACTACTCACTCAACAAAACATTTAAAAATTTGTAGGATATCTATGTAAAATGAGCTTTGTCTCAGAGTTCTAAAAGAAAATCAAGAACAATGATTTAGCACTAATTGCCATAGCTGAAAAAAAAACAATGATCTGACATAAGTGACATTTATGGATTTTGACGTCTAATTTGCATTTTGCAGATCAAGTTTTGAGAATTGAGATTGATATTGCGAAGTAATATAAAGCTACATCTAAGTTTTCAGTTAATGTAAAATAGTATAATACTTTTATTAAGTGTTAGTAAATAAAACATAAAATTTACTACATTCATATGAATTGACCAAAGCTGTATTCTAGTAAGATTTCTCCGTTTATATTGTGAGACAATTTGTATTGTCTGTATGCAATACAAATATAAATAAAACGAAACAGTGTCTTCTCTTGTATAAGTTTTTGCACTTATTTACAATGTCTAGTGCAGATAGAATTGACTTTGAAATGGAGGTAGAAGTAGAAAGTGCATCTTCAGGTCCATCCGTTGATGTTCCTAACCCCACTTCGCCTGCGGCTCCTCCGCCGGGAACGAACAAAAGCGTTGTTGTTACTACTGCCACCTCTGGTTCAGTGACAGTGTCTCTACATCCACTGGTCATAATGAATGTTTCTGAACATTGGACTCGATTACGAGCTCAGGAAGGTTCACCTCAAACAGGTAGTTTATAATTTAAATTTCAGTTAATAAAATTCCATTGGTTAACATTTATTATTAATTCATTTATTATTTTTAGTGGTTGGGGCACTTATTGGAAAGCAGAAAGGTAGAAATATTGAAGTTATGAATTCATTTGAACTTGTCTTCAGTGTACTGGATGGAGACATTATTATTGATAGAGATTATTATAATTTAAAGGAAGAACAATGTATGTATATTTTAGATTTACCAAATTAAACCTTGGTTAATCATTTTTATATGATAAAAAAACACTAATCCGGCAGTTTTTAGTCAAACAGGTGTTTTCCGATATGGACTTCCTTGGCTGGTACACAACTGGAGAAACACCTACAGAGCGAGATATAGCTGTACACAGACAGATTTGTGATATAAATGAGTGTCCTGTTATGTTAATGCTCAATCCTGCCGGGAGAAATGGAGATGTAAGAATCTGACTGTTAACTTATTATGGCTATTGGTTTAGTAAGCAGATGTTTAATGAAACACCATTTTACAGCAACTTCCAGTGGTTCTTTATGAGTCAGTAATAGATGTTGTAAATGGAAGGGCTACAATGCTACTTGCCCCCCTCACATATACATTAGCTGCAGAAGAAGCTGAAAGAATTGGAGTAGACCATGTTGCTAGGGTGTCATCTGGTGAAGCCGCTTTTAACAGTCTCGGTATAGCTAATAATATTTTTTTATTATTTAAGACAAAATTGTATTAAAGTTAAACATCCTATTTTTCATAATACTAAATGGGGATATTTTATAAATATGTCAATAATTAATATGCTGAAGCATAATATTAAGTAAATTATCGATTATACTTTATAATAAATTTCATTTTACATTGCATTAAGATGATGTATGTAAAAGTTTATTTCCTTATTCTAATAAAACAGTGGCGGAACATCTGACGGCGCAGCGTTCAGCCATTAAGATGCTGGTATCTCGTGTTCGCGCGGTGTTGGCGACGGTGCGCGCCATCCGCGACGGAGCGCTGCCGCCGCGCCCGGCGCTGCTGCGGGAGGCGCGCGCGCTCTCCAATCGCCTGCCACTGCTCACCTCGCAACAGTTCAGGACACACTTTTATAATGTAAGTGCTCTATGAGACATTACTCAAATTTATACGCACACATGTGAAATATTTACTAACCTACAAATTCTTGAATATTAAACAGCAAGCGCACTAGAGATAAAGAAAACTAATCAATGATTTGTGTGAGCTTTATTTTTTAGTGTATTAGAAATTCTTCATGTCTGAGTGGGATCTCTTAGCTTAAATAATAATGTCTTACAAAATAAAATTGACTATATTATTGTTTATTTCAGCAATGCAATGATGTGGCGCTCATGACTTACCTGGGTACAATCACAAAGGGCTGTAATGCTATCAACCAGCTGGTGAATCGGTTCAACGTGATGTACGACAGACAGGGCATGGGCCGTCGCATGCGGGGACTGTTCTTTTAGGGTGGACGTTAATAATTCACTCAACTTGTACATATAGATAAGCACTTGGATTAAAAGGACTTCTCAAAGCATGCACAGGTGCGTTGAGCTAAATATCATTTTATCAAATTACTGGTGTCGACTTTGACATAAAAAATAACAACACATTCAAGAACTAGCAAACATTATTTGGAAATAAAAAAAAAATATTTACCTAGAATAATGTAGACAGTTCTTTTCAGAATGATAAAAGCTTTCAACTTCAACAGATATTGTATATAATTTCGAATTTGGTAGTACAATATCAAGTAGCTGTGTTTTGAGAGAACCTTGTTAGTTAAACCCTGAATTTTACAGTGGCTGACTTGCTGTAAACATCCTATTTTTTGTGTCGCGCAGAAAAAAACAAGGAAGACTGATGAAGTCTTCATTGTTTTTTCCACTACTCCATACTCTCGTAAGATCTTATTATATTATTACGTTTATACCTAAAACGTCTCTTGCTTGTTTTCGTTTTTCAATGGAATTCACAGCAGATTTATGATTTCCAATTACCGTTTCATCAGTTCTAAATGAAATAAAACAAGATGTATAAGCGACTGATTAAAACAATGTTATTTGATTTGTGTTATTATTTTTTAATTTATGCCCCTATATGTGCAGGAGACTTATACATACAATCGTATATGATTGTATAATGACACCAGCAAAAGAATTATTTTTAAATAAGATGAGTAAATGTGGGATCAGGATGAACAACAAATGTATTTTTATGCATTTGTTTATTTTGCATCATTGTATTACAAAGATTACATAAAATTATTAAATTTTGGACACATAGAGAACCATGCTATGGAAGACTTTTATGTGAAGTCTGTACATTAACAATCAAATATTATGATAGTGAATAACGTTTCGCGCTAACGATGACATTTTCTACAAATTTAAGCCAAGTTTACAAATGATAGGAGAATAAATCGAAAGCCTCGTTTCTGCGCTCTTAAACTTACTGTGTGTTTTTTTAATATAACAGAAAAGAAAAATATTTACTTCATTTGTTAATGCCGTATATTCTTTTAAATTATTATTTATATTGTTTAATAATAATTATAATTTATAGGTGCAGAATCGAAGCTTTCACAAGTCTATATGTTTTTTGAAAACAGGGTAGTTTTTATATTTATGAATACCAAAATGTGACTAATTCTGATTTCGATGTTTTTACACTTTTTATTACTAATTATTTGTACAAAAATATCTTAAGATTGAGGTTAAATTAATATTGCTTCTGAATATCATGTAACGTTACAATATATAATATTATTGTAAATGCATATATTAATTATTATTTATTAACTTGACAAAGTTTTTGTTTTATTACGTTAAATTATGAGTTATTTAAGCATAAGTATTTTACATAATGTATAAAATTACGAATAACAAACGTTTCATACATGACCTATAGGTATATATAGATTATAGAGTATCTTAACTAGGTACTATACATATTGTATATTGTGACTAGATTACTTAGACAAATATTGATTTGTCTTTGTCGGATCAGAATTTTTGTCTTTGTACAAATGCATAGAAAATTATCATTTTTAATAGTCGTCGGGTATTTTTTCAATACCTATCAGTTCGTCGAACAGCGTGTGGTTGTCCGGTATGACGTGACGTTCGTGTAGGTACTGTCGCGCGAATTTGAGAACGCTTCTAGCCAGTTGGCCCACTGTCCACTTTCTATCTACTAGAACTCTGACGAGCGTATCCAGCTGTGAATTAACATAGTATTAGTAATTGATGTGATGTAGGTAATTTTTAAAAATTTTTAAGTTATATTTCTAATCGTTCACTGGATATTGATTAATTTATCCCGGCTACAAGTAGTTTTTACTGTATTTTACTCTGGTTAGTACTTTGGGCGATGGCTGAATTATATCATACTTACCGCATCAAAAGTAGGGTAAGATTTTAGATTACCAACCTTATATAACTTTTCATTTCCGAATGTGTAATAGAACACAGCGGGCACTCCCGCGACGCTGGCGGCCATCCATTGAAGCAAAAGTTTCAATTGTGGGTGACCGCGCTGTCGCCGACCGCAACCCCAATTACCAGTCGCTACGGGCTTGCAACTTCCTCCAGATACTATTTTATTTGCCAGCTCATTAAGCTGAAATTACAGAAATTAAAAACATTGTATTAAAAATAATGATTATTGATATAAATTCGGAGTATAAGTATTTTGACTTTTGACTTTTTTTGATCTTGCTGGCTGGTTTAATTTAAATATTGACAACTAGTTCGTCTATTATTAATCTTGTATTAGAGTAAAGGTGTAAATTCGAATTGAAAAGGGTTTACTTTGTTTAAGAATATACAGTCAATAAATTATTAAAATGATTCATTAGTACTTAGCAAAAAAATAACAAGCATAACACACACGCAAGTCTATTTATTTTTGCTATGAAAAGAAATGAGTTTTTTTAGCATTGTCAATAAATGTGAGTAATTATTGTGATAAGTGCATAATATCTTTAATGATCGATTAGTAGAGAATGTTTTTAAATATCTTCCAAGAGTTCATTCCATTAGCGACAAACACTAGTAAGTCAGACCTTCGGTTGCTTTAATTTAATCGTTACGGGTTCGCATTCAACGGTCTCTTCTATAGTTTCAACGATCATGTTGACTACCCAGTTTAGTTTTTTTCTTCTAACATTAGGATTTGATTTTTGAGTTGAGGTCGTCTCGGTAGAGGTACTAAGAGATCTTGTAGAATTACGATTTACATCTGTTTGGGTATTGGGGCTTTCCATTTCCAAATTTTGTACAATTTCCTCGGGAATAGATTCTCTGACTTTACGTCTCTGTTAAAATATTAAAAAATATGAAATGTACGTCTACAACGGAAACGTTTATTGACGATATGGGAGAGACATATTAATAATGCTATCCAATGACGATATATTGTTTTTTTTATAATCAACTAAATACTTATAGTAAAAAAGCGAAAAAATATACATTGCTTTAAGAATGATATTTTACACTATCGGTTAGTTCAAAGTTAGTGCAACAGAGACTTCATAGTCTAAATGAGATCAAGAAATAGTTGAAATACCAAATGCGCTGCGAGGCGATGCCTGTGGCGCGCCAGCTCGAGCGACAAGGAGCGCGCGGCCAGCGCCAGGCGGCGCGGCGCGACCCTCTCCCGCGCGTCGCGCCCGTACAGCTCCGCCGCCTCCGCGCCCGCTGCGCCGCCCGTGCCGCTCGCCATCGACTCGCTGAGCGTCCGCTTCAGGAGGGATCCAGCGAATCTGAAATACACAGCTTGTTAAGAAACTAGACTAGACTGAAAGGTAATATTAACCTTTTTACAATATTTTCGAATAAAATAAAATAAAAATAAAAATTAGAGTGGAATAACAAATAACAGGCAACGTAAGTGGAATTTTACTTAGTTTTTTTTTTCAAAAAGTTTTTTACTTATTTATAGTGATAATTATATCGCTGTATATAAGTGAGTAATTTTATTAACATCGAAATAATAATCTAGTACGTAGGTATACGTGTCTTACCGTATTACTGCTAAATCCCTCGAATCTAATTCACGATTTTTGTTTTCTTTAGATTCATTGTTATTAGTTATAGGATCGTTGAGCCACTGATTAAACTGTTCGTAGACTTCTTCCAACTCAGATCTGTAATATGTATGCACTTCTGTAGTGTGTGTTATAAATAAAAATATATAATAGTTAAGTAGATTGTGGGTAAAGCAGTAAATAATTAACTCACTATCCATAAGGAAATTATTATTTCTAGTCTAAACTGAAATGTTGATTTTACAACTAAAACTTACGTATACTCCGTACTAAAGCTATACTTGGAACTATTGCCGGCTTCTGTTCTAGATAACAACCGTCTTGCAGGCTTGTTACCATTCTCTAGCGTTTGTTCTTCCGTTAATACAAATCCTACAGAGCCACCCCGTTTTACTCTACAAATGAATACAGAATTAATACGACTTTTAGATGATAAGGTAATTAGATTAAAGATATAGTAAAATTTACCTTATATCGTCGTCGTTGACTCCGGCTCCCGATATGCTAACTCCAACTGCGTAACTGGAGCTATCGGTGGACCAATCCCCTGTGGTACTAGTTGTACATGAATTTTCAGCTTCGCTTTTGAGTGCTTCTCTGAGGCGTGATGCAAAACTTAGCCGTCTCTCCTCAGTGGACAATTCTTTGGAGTATTGGAATGAATTGGGTCTACCGCTTTCACCCCTACCTTCGTCTTCACTTCCACCTGAAATTCAAAGAAAGTCTCCTTTATTACTACCATACATAATCCTTGCTACATCAATAATCATATACATGGTAAATAGTACCTTACCGTCATCAAAGCTATTATTAGCACTGTGATATTCATCGTCACTAGAGTTGCAGCTAGAATATAGACTGTCTTCTTGAGTATCAGCTATGGTAAGTCCCGAAGTTCTCGTTACAGGCAAACATTCTCCAGACGAGCCGAGCACGATGAATCTACCTCGCCGGTTATTCAGTGTTCCAGCATCGGGGGAGAGCCAACACTTGCGCTTTTGTAATTCGACACCTTTTATGGAAAAATTAACAATAAAAGTCTATAAGTACTGCTAGGTAATGGACTCACATATTTTATGCATTTGTTTTGCGTGACCACATTTTCGTGATTTCTGATATGAATTATTAGTCGATGAATATTAATATTGATACAAAATTATTTACATATTCCATTTAACAACACTTTATATTTTTTAATTTATCTATTATCATGTTATGAACAAATTAGGACTGCAAGGAAAATTCGCATGGGTTTTGTATTATCACGTCGCAACTCGCAAGCACTAAATACTATGCTGCAACTTCCAAGTACTTACTTGGATCATTTAGGTTTAATGCAGCGGTGCAGTAGTTTTGTGGCGATGGACTTCTACTATTTAGGCTATTTATTGTGCTACAGGAGGAGGCTTGTTTTATCATTACCGTAGCTTCTGTTTCCGGTGTGTGACTGAACGATTCACCTGAAAGAAAGACAGACTAGTAATATTTGAAAAGATAAGCATTGCGTTTGAAATATATTATTCAATAGTTATACCGATTGGAGACAGTCTTCGTTCGTGTTTTTGATTATCACGAAACTTTGTCGGCGATTGTTGGAAAGCTAATAGACTCTTATTAAGTTCTCGTAAAACGTTATCTTCTTCCCACTGACCCAAAGGCAGAGCGCTATAGTCTTCCGCATCCATTAAACATACAGTAACCTGTAAAATCCGAGTTAATAGATGAATTGCGTAAAACAACTTATTGCGGTGACGCATAAGACAAAGGATTTATACCGTTTTTGGTTCTTGGAGCATTTCTACTTTGGGTTTTGATTTGTCACTTATTCGGCTAAACATTCTAACACCCTCTATTATTAAAACTTCGTTGTCTTCTAAAGCTTCTACGGACAGCATCGCTGGAAGGAGTTCGGGCATCATGAACATTGAAAAGGATTCCTGAAATTTAAAAAAAATGGCATAAGCATAATATTTAGTCATTATGAAAATTTAATTTTTCTTTTTCTATCTGCACACCTGAGATTCACCATCTATAAGGACATCTCCGCCTATTCGACGTGATGCGAAACATACTCTTATCGCATCTTCACTTTCACATCTTTCAGGCCTGCCTTCGTGCCTCACCATGAGCTTACATAAAGGAAGCGTACATTCCAGCCAGTCTTCAATAGTAAGCCATTGTTTTGAAGTCATTACCTGTATTTATGATTTTCTTAAAAATTTAGTTCCAAATGTTTAGTGTTATTTGTATGCAATATTTTGATAAATCACCATTAAGCGTAATAATGCATTCGATATAAATATATAACCAAATATAAGATCTTGTTATAGAGAATTGATCATAATTATACCTGTCTACTTATTTTCATACATCCTTCATCAGAGTTTTTGTCCAGCCACTCAAAATAATGTAAGAGGCTTCTTAACTTACATCTTTGAGATTTTCTGGAATACATAACACAATTAAAAATGTCATAACTCAAAATAATAAATATTCTATAAATAACTTATGTAAACATAAAAACAAATAAGTAAAAACATAAGTTTTTTCATTTGTTTTTATAAGAAAGTGTTACCTCTGTAAATTCTTATAAAAATGCGTAAAATTGAAGTCTTGTAACGTTGGGTGTGTTTTGAGCGTTCTTTTCGGAAATGTTGAAAAAAATGCGTGAGCGATAAGAGACGAGAGAAAATTATAATCTAGTTCGGCTATATCACCTGAAATTTAAATGTTAGATAAAAAAAGAAAAGAGGGTTATATTTATTTATATTGGGAGAAATTATTATAATATACATACTTTGCTGCTGTAAACTAAATAGCAGTCCTTTCGGCGGCCGCCACTTTTTTAGGTGCAAGGCTCTGTTGACCATTATCCTTATGGTGTTATCTAAAAAAGTTCGGCGTTCCTCATTATTAAGTTCTTGTTCCAGAAACTGCTCTAATCCTTTTAGTAAGTCAGGGTCTTTTATGTCGTCATCAGGATCTATGCCAATGCTGCAAGGAAAGAAAAATCCGTTTTTTTACATATTTGGAGTAATCGGTTCAAGATCTTTGCATGGTGAAGGACAGCGTCCAAAATGCTCAGTATATTTTTTACATTTGATCCAAATTTTATAATGGATAATTCTATCGTTGTTTGTAACTCATTAGTTTTTTTAAATAAACGTGCTATCTTATGAAATGCTACTACAAATATTTTCTATGAAACATAGTCAAATTTATGCAAAATATTCTACTTACTTGCACATGTCGTGGATTTTAAGCATACTGGCAGTTAACTTTGCTGGTGAGGAAGCTACAAGTAAATGTTTTAAATGGCGTTGAACGGAAGTCCACCAGGGGAGATCACAAGGTAACATAACAAGAGCCATTCTGAAATTAAAAGCGAATTTTTTTATCAATATAAGGCTAATATAACTCTACCGGCGTTATTAAATACAAAGGCTTAAAAATGTATGTCTTTAAAATTTAAGTATACTACAAAACTTAGTTCGTATTGGAAATAAATCTTTGAATATTTAACTACGTGCATTCAATTTTTACTCGTTTCATATACATCTAAGGATCTTTCGCTGATCTTTGAGCTGTAAAATAAAGATCCGATAATATTTGGCCAACCTATTGTGTTGTCGGATACCTATTGTTTTAAAAATAATGAGAAGAACTATTTAATTGTATCGGTATCGGCTATTTATTTGTATCGGTATTTACTTCGAAACTGCCTACGAAAATATTTTTTTTATTTTCAATAAAAATTCACATTACAAAAAAGTTCTCTTCTGTTGTTTTAAATTCTAGGTTTGTGTTACAAAAGTGTACACCATTCTTAACAATATTAATAATTAATACTAATAATAATTGAAAACATTACTGAAACTAAATTGCTAAGCAAAGATTGATAGTGTTGTATATGTGTCTTTATGTGCGTTGCAAAAAAAAGAATAGAGAACACTTAGGGACATGCGAATTAATTAGCTATTCTATGTACTATTTAAATAGTTCCTTTTGAATACAATGGCATATTTGCAGTATTATATTTTAATAGTAGGTGTAGCCAAAAATAATATTTAAACTATAATTATTAGATTATATTGTTATAATTATGTCTCAGTTGTATTAAACTCAATTCTCTCGAACTTCAATGTCAGTTGCAAATGTCAAATGTCAAAATACTTATCAAAGCTAAAGTCCAAACTCCAGTTAAATTTAAATTTATATTAAAGTAATTGTTTAGTAACTTTTTCAGTATTATATAATTCAAGAAGATAAAGCACTTATTATATAATAATATATTTCTGGATTCAAAATATATTGTTATCACGACATTCATGTCGGAACCAGTGAAGTGTCGGTAATATTTTGTATTTGTTATCAGAAAATGATAAAAATAATCGAAGAAAAGAAGTGGTGAATCAATTTTCCTCCAAAAATAGAAAATATATTTATTATATAAGTGTAAATTGCACGCACACACCAAAGGTCACACGATGCAGATAAAATCACAAATAATTAAAGCTTTAATATTGGGAGCGCCAGGTTCCGGAAAAGGTACTATATCGTCTAGAATTGTTAAAAAATATGGATTTGAACATGTATCTAGTGGTGATAAACTTAGAGAACATATAGAAAAACAGACCGATTTAGGTAAACAGGTCAAAGTTTATTTAAATCAAGGACAACTAGTTCCTGACGATGTTATGATAAAGTTCATGGTAACTGAATTAAAAAAAGTAGGAAATAAACCTTGGCTTTTGGATGGATTCCCAAGAACAGTTGCCCAGGCTGAGGCTATGTGGAAAGTGCAGCCGGTTGATGTTGTGTTAAATCTGGTTGTACCATTCGAAGTTATAATAGAAAGGGTCAAAAGTCGATGGGTACATTTACCCTCAGGTAGGGTTTACAACATTGGCTTTAACACACCTAAGGTTATGGGTAAAGATGATGTGACTGGTGAGGATTTATCACAAAGACCTGATGACAAGCCTGAAGCTGTTCAAAATCGACTCATGATTTATGAGAGTATGACCAAACCTGTGATTGACTTTTATAAGACAAAAGGAATTGTGAAAGAATTTGAAGGTAGTACATCAGATGAGATTTGGACAATGCTCCTGAAATATTTGGATTCAATTTTACCTAAGTAATATAAAAATATGTTTTATGTAAGCTCACAGTTTATAAAACTTTTGTGTCATAAGAGAAATAATTACATGTAGATCAAGTCTTCCAGTTAGCTTAAAATCAAATGAATCAATATCCATCAAAGTGTACTTAATATTTTATGATATCATATTATTTAGTTTTTATATATACCTAGTGGTTTTGCACAAATTATATAACATTAATGCTGTATATAAATAAGTAAATTAAAAGAATATTTTTATAAATAACTGTTGTTGCATATATTGTTATTGTTGATATCTTATTAACAACTTTTATGTTGTTTTTTTATCCTAAGTTTTGTGCTCCAAAGACTCTAAGCCATTTAATTTATGTAAGTGTACAATATTTTTAGTGAAAAAGCATAATATTTTAATAATTTTATCTAATGACACAAATAATGTCATTTTTATACTGGTAGCTTTTATAGTACATAATATATTATACTTAACTGTTAAATAAAGACCTTTATTACAAGTTTTAGTTTTTTTATATATTTTATTATCACATACAATCAATTGTCTGGTCTGTGGTTGTATCAATTCAATTTCTCTTAAAAGATTCACGGCTATTAAGAGCATTTATTACATTTTTAGGAAATTTACGAATAAGCATAGTTTTTTTTAAATATGCTTCAATGTATTATTGATTTAGTTTTAGAAGTTAAGTTTCTTTAATTTCATATGTGTCACATTAACATTGGTCTTTACAAAAAAAACGCAGAGGTAGTTGTTTTAATTGTTTTGATTAGGAAATGTATGAATAAGTACTTATAGGTATAAATTATTGTACTTAATTGAATTTTTAATGTTTTATATTTAAGGAGAAAGTAATGTCTAAACATTTAAGAGTAATACAAACATTATATTACTTTATTTTACTTTTGTGAATGACAATAAAATATTTACGTAAAATATAATGTTAACATTAAAAGCTATAATATAAACAAATTATATCTATATAGGTATTTTAAAATAAATATAAAAATAACTATATTCCAGATTCTTAGTTGTAGTAGTGTGGAGGTATTTTTTATTACCTAGTATTTAACTATTTATTTCTAATATTGTATAAGTACTTGTGCTTTGTTTCTATAGGTATTTGCGTTAACTCCGTGCATATGACCTATTACAATAACTAGGACATGAATTTCTGGTTTATCTATTTGTGTTTTCACGTCAGTGGCCATTGACACTTGAGACTCGACTTGAGATAAACTATGTCAAGGAAACTAGAAAAAAAATTCGACCATGCATAATATTATGATCATACTTACTTTGAAAGGAGTATTTGTGAAGGAAAATAAAGAACCACAGGCGTAGAAAACACTATAATTACACTTAATAGCCACGATTCACTGTCGCTTTGCGACCATTCGTTTTTTGCGAACTTTTTTCATGGTCTGCGGTTAAGTGCATGTAATTTTCTTTTCATACAATTTGTTAACACTTTTTACTCAGAAATAGTGTGAGTAGTAAAACTGGGAGCCGGTTGCGGGCGGCGTGAGCGCGCGAACCCCGGCTATTTTTAGCAGCTTTCGTCCATCGCCACTGAAATTAGATTGTAAATAAAAGTCTTGGATTAACAGGAACGAACGTATATTACTTGTATTTAATTTGAATTTAAGTATCAATATTTATTTATACAATGGTTGATTTAATACAACTTTGCTGTTTAGACAGGTAAATAATTTGATATCCGATTCCAACTATTTATAATTTATCCCGATGAGTTTAAAATAAGATGTTTAATAACATAATTAAAATTAGAACCTAATTATTTTATTTTTAATATTTATAACTCGCTATCTATAGGTACTTATGAAAATCATACCGAAATTATGTTAATGCACGGTGCTTATGTTAAAATACGTTAAAAATAATAATTTTATATAACACTTCGTTTAACTCGTAGCTAGTTGGAGCACTGAACTTTTTAGGTTATGTACAAAAGTACGTATATAGTTTTATTGTTGCAACGTGCAGTCTGAATCTCGTCTAAGGCTGTACTGACGCTGACTTTCACTGGGGGGCAGCTACCCTGCTAGGTTGTCGCACCCTCCACCCGTTTAGTGACGTCATTGGCGCCGCGTCATGACCTACGACGCTCTACACCCATTTCTCGACACCCCATCCCAACCTGCTTAAAGTACTCGACTTAGAATTCAACAATTATATAAGTATGTATAATATAGTGACGTCAGGATTATTTATAGTAGAAGACAAAAGATGAATACACTCCTATAAAGGGTTAAAAAAAGTGATATTTTAAAATAGTTTCATAAAGTTTTCAATTATTTTTTTACTCCATGTAAGGGCGTCTACCTCACCTGTTTTGGATTTTTCACAAAGACGTATAATTTTTTAATTATATTCAAGCATTAGTAGGGACTAGGGAGCTATAATTTATCCTTTAATTTCCGCCGATCGATTCGTTAAGTGCCATATATTGCCAATTATATATTAGTATTGTTGTAAATAGTATCGGGTAAAAATAATACATAATTCTTACATTTAACCAAAACAAATCTACATAGACATAAAATAACAACGTAGCTCATACAGTTAGATTATGACTCTCAACTCGAATTGCGCATGCCCCAAAATTTTTCATGTACCTATATTATGGATATGTCGTCCAAGCTAATAGTGTTCGTAGTATTTGACAACTCTCTCGTCATTTCTGTGATCCTAGTATTTAAGACGCCCTTTGATATTTGTTGCCGCCCTACACCACCAGTTTGGGCAGATTGGGGCGGAGTATAAATTCCGGTTATATATATATATAATATGTTTAATAATAATGTTGTTAGTTTAGCAGTAATAATTTAAAAATTTTTCTTAGCATTTTATTTTAACTTATTTTTTATAAAGATAAATTTAGTTATAAACCTTTAAAATGTTCTTTTCTATTTTTTAGGAACTTGCATGCATGCAACCATGTTGTCTAATTTAAACTTTCAGACTTCAGTCAAGTAAAACAAGCTATATTACAAAAAAGCAAATATCAGCTTTGGCAGTTTTTCAAATATTCGAAAAGTCTGAAAAAATTTTAATACTAAATGTAAAGATCAGTTTCTCAAAAGGCTTTGCGTCTTTTATGTTTTCCTAATACAATCGACCTCTGATTTGGCCTGATTATCAACTAGGAGAGGGTATACGACCTCTTTTTAAAGGTCACGTTAAATGTCAACTTTACTTCAGTGGATTAGGGGGGTTTTATTGTACCTACATATTTGTAAACGTCATTCCTGTTAAAGTTCACATGTAGGTTGTTTTTATTTACAATTCCAGAAAATTAAATGTATGACACATCCATAGAACACAAAATTGATATTGATTTATGATTATCAATGGCGATTTTTAAGCGCTATGTTTCCGTGATGTTTCCGATTAAAAACCGATGCCGTGTTGTGATATTTTATTAGTGACAATTTAATTAATGGAGATGATATAAGTATGAAAAAAAACATTCCATAAATTCATACTCGTTTTACTCTTTGTCCGTTACTTGTTTTAAGTATATTTCGAGATCACGAAATTGCGTAAAAATTGCTAGCGCCTATTGCCACAAATTCGAAACTTTTTAACGCTAAAAAATAGCTTGTATCCTGTCTTACTTCAAGACTTAATCTGCAAAATTTTATCAAAATCTTTGCTTTAATTGTGTGTGAGACGGCAGAGAGAGTTACTTTTGAATTCATAAAATTATTGTATCTATGTATTACTTAAACATATACACATATTTGATAATGATGTTATTATTAGCATTTTTTCAGATTAGATACATTATTTTAACTTTAATTAGAGTATAATATAATACATAGGTATATTTCAATTCCTATTAAAGCACTATAAACACCTTTATTATATTATATTAAAAATTATTCACAGATAAACCTTAAACATTCCGTTAAAGTAAAGCTAATTTATTAGATGAGATTTTCACACAAAGCAAAACTAAAACAAACACATATTTTTCTTTTTGCTAATAGTAGAATTATCTTATAGTAGATATTATATATCAACAAAGAACAAAGTCTTTTTCAGGCTTCATTATATTATACAAATTAAACGATTGTCTATGCTTCTATATTATTAGAGTTCTTTTTTTGATTCGTAGTTCGTACAGAAGCTGCAATTGTTATTTCTCACGGGCATTTATCTTAGTTTTGTAATTAATAAATATGTGTTTAAAAATAAACATAAAAATAATGTTTCTATAACCTAAAATATTTAATTGAAATATAAAATAATAAAAGAAAGACTCAAACTTTTTCTTATAGGAATATATATTATAAGTACTATAATTTTTACAGTACATACTTAATTCGTTTAAGTAAACTATATCGATTTACTTCACCCTCACAAACATCAACCCCTCGATAGTTTAAGCCAACTATTCTACCTATTGTCGATCCTGCTACCCCATTGCACCGAACTAGTGTCTACGACGTACCCGCGTTCTCTATTATTCCTTTGTATTGTACACCCCTTACTTAACATGATATCCTAGTACATTCGTAGCTTTATGTTACGTCACCGGATAATCGATTTTTTTTATAAATAGATTTTTGAGACTTGTAACAAAAATCTATTTATAAAAAAAACACATGATTATTCAAAACTTAATAATGTAAATACTATGTAGTTCTTACTGTATATTTATTGAAATAAAATAGTTATTCCATTTCACAGACTTTTCCAAAAAAAGTTTTAGAGTAAAGGTGACTCTTCTTTATATAAAAACTTTTTTGTGTGTAACTTATTTTGAAGCCGTAAACAAAAAGTACACAACTAGGTTGAGAACAAAAAAGTATTAACTAAAAGAATCCATAAAATATTTTTATAATAAAACAAAGGACTAAAATATATAGAAAATATTTTTAAAATATACTTATTAAAATAATTAAAATATGCTAGAGTTGTTAAAATATATTTTGTCATAATTTTCGTACGTATGTTATTGAGAACATTTCGTTTCTAGTTGCTCAAACGAAGACTAAGTCCGTAAAATTTTAAACCTATTTACTAAGAATACATAAAGTAAAGAAACTATGTAGAAACCTAATTCTAGACTTGTGTAGGTACTCCTCATTTATGTTTCTCCAGTCTACGATTATAGGTACCAGGAACCCGAGCATTGTTTGTTAAAAAAAGACCGATATATAATTATACCTATGTAATACATATAATAGGTACGCCTTAAATTTGAATTATGCATGTTTTTCAAAACGTCTGTAATATTTAAAGGACAAGAGATGTTTAAAAAAAGGTCACGGACTCTGGAGTATTGAATCGAATTTTCTGATGTTTAGTCTTAAAGTATCGATACAAGTGCATGTCTATCTATGTTCTGCCGGCTGTAGTATGCTACGAGATCCATTTTTCAAAGTAAGTAGGTTGCTACGAAGTTCTACATATAAAATAAGACACCTTCTGCATTTCATTTATCCCCAGTACATTCAACCTCTTCGCAGAGAGCTACGTCATTCATCTTCGTCCAATCAGATCTCGTTAAATGACGTCATAGGCAGCTCTCTCTTTCTAATCTTTCGCTAACGCACGTACTGAACAGCTGGATCAATAATGATAGCGTGCCAATCTTAAACAATCAATATCTACCCTACATTACGTCATTTCGCTGTATTGATCGCTGTACGCCGTACATTCTCTCGTTTTTGGCTTCCTAGTAGATAAGTATGCCGAGAAAACTTTCTGTAGATAGAAAACTTAAGGAAAGTAAGGAAAATTTTTCTTAAACCACTTCAATACAAAATAATTAATTTTAAAATTCTACATGAGCGAAGCTAGTGTTGTATGTTTCGGCTATGGTACTGAACATTTTGTTAGATTTTTGTTTTGTTTTGTTGAACATATAGAAAAGAATGACGAATATTTATTAAGTAACTAATAAATTAGTTATAAGCAGTGGGATACTCCTCTGAACTAAATGTGTTATCCGCCCACAGGTTTAACTCGGCTCACTTCTACTAAATCAGTTGATTAATCTTTACACCAGCTCCAGCGCAGTATAGTCGCCTAGTACAACGGGTGTCGTTTATCCGAAAAGTTATCCGTCCTTATCCGGGTTGCTACTTATCTCTATGGAGCTTAAAATTTTACTATGTATTTTTGCACTAATATCCACGTCAGAATGTTACAATACAAACAACAATTATTATTTCGAGAATCATAAATATTGTGATGACTTATCTCCATATTACGGTGAAATTAACTTAGAACAAATATCAGGTATTTGGTATGGTGTTGAAAAAATTCCGCACTCGAAGGGAGAGTATAGAATAGAACATACCAATGAATGTTTTTACATCGACATCAAGGAACTCTACGCGCAGGTATGATAATTTATTAATAATTCATTGTGTGTGTTATGAAATCAAAAATTTTAAAAGATGCTTTTGGGTGGTTTTTTAATTAAAATCACAGCTAATTTAGTATAATATTATAATTTTCTAAGTCATAGTCCATAAAATATAACTGCTATTGTACATAAAATATTAAGTAAGTCAATGAATTTGTAAAAGCACCATTAAAAATAAATAAAAATGTAGTTAATAATAATAATAATTTGACTCATTGCATTGATGAATTATCGCATGTATTTTTGAAGAATAATCTTAATACATATAACTATAATCGATGGTGTGAAAATTGAAGCTTACTCATTACAATTAGTGTAACGTAATAACATACGATAAAGTCAGACAGACGGATGTGGGGTCGAGGTGTGCCATGTGTCAATTAACAGGTTAAAGTGCTCCCTGTTATTCTGGCGACACGGATGACGTTCATAAACGGATCCGTGGGACTGGAACACCTCCCATTAACCACTTGTCTTTGTGCATCAAACTTAATTACACATACAGTGCCCAAGAGTCATTCCAATTATGAACCACCGGCTTGTTTTTTTGTTTTCGTTATTTACCATCGTCAGTGGTTCTGATATGCAAGTTTGTCAAAACTTACACCCCGTTCAGGACTTTGATGAAGAGTCAATTTTAGGGTTGTGGTACATTCATGAGTATATTTATCATAAAGATAATTTTACAAAAACCGATTATAACCCCTATTGTCCAATTATACAAATAAGAAAGTTTGAAGATTACGTTAGTGGTGGATTAATTAATAAAGACCTTGTGAGTACCAACCTAATTTGGAGCGACTATATAACCGACTACCCGATTCATTGAAAAAAGACAATTTTAAAATGTATATCTAGGGGAATTAAAAAGCGTATTATTATATACTCGTACACATATAAATTAAAGAATTGTACATCTATTTATTATGCTTTAACAAAAATTTCAGCCTACCCCCCCGACACCATATCCACCATTGACCAATTCGCAATATGTGAACAGGGCATATGGACCCTCAGAGCCCTACAGAATAAGGCATTTTGTATTGGAATGGCACGAAGGTCTCTGGCAAGATGACTACCATATCAAGGTCAACACTTCCCATAAAGGATTTTGGCCTACCGATGTCCCTAATGGATGTAAGTGTCACATATAAAATATGTTAATACTATTAATAAGGTTAAGGTTAATTGTCAAATTACATAGATAAATTCGGTTTAAGATATTTGTTTTCGAGTGCAAAAAGCAATAATAGAATGTTGTTGCGATCTTGACTCATATCATGAAAAATATAACAGCATCCGTACTATGTTATCTATATATATAATGATATCCTTATTTTTTATGCAGATTGAAAATACAGAACAAGGGTTAGATTTAATTCAAAATTGGCAACAACCCAGATTATGATAGAAGAAAATGATAGAAAAAATCATTCTTTTTATTTGTAATGAAAATATTTAATCATTTATCTTTTTTTCCATTCTAGCTGTTGACAAAATATACAGATTCTTCGGTGGAGTTATCCAAGTATTGCAAGTGTCCCATAACTATCTTGTGTTGAACTTTTGCATGCGGCTACCGCATTCTCAGCTGTACAGCGTGGTCTTGTCCAGATATGAAAATCAATTAAAGCCCGAAGAATTGGCTAGCATCCACAACATTTTCTCCATTAAGAATTTGTCAACATCATCCTTAAAACGTGTATGCGAAAATTCAGCGATGAATCTGAAATCATCTGCGTATCTTCTGTTATTACTTTTGGTCTGGAGATCGATGTAATATATTTACGATTTTCCTACAAGAAATTTATATATTTTTAGTATTTTACAGTAAAGTCGTCAAATAGAACATGCAGTTTTCTTTCTGATACCTGTTTCCAATTTTTAATCAGTTTATTTAATTAAATGAAGTAGTATTACGTTATTCAAAAATATGTATATTACCTTCAAAATATATTTGAAATGAATTGATTTTGTACAATTAACTTTTAATATATTTTATTTAGTGCATAAGTATTCAATAGAGTTTTTTTAACCACCATAGTATTTGAATATTTGCCGACTTGTATTAATACTTGAAGTCATCGTCACATTATAAAGGCGCAAACATGCCATGATACCACTGACACGAAAAAATTGAATCCCTAATGCTTCGATTAAAAAAATAAAATATGTAATGTGGGTTTTTTATCTCATTATAAGTCCAATATCCTGCACAAAATTTCGTAATTATTTAATGATAAATATATTATCATTCATTTGTAATAAAAATTATAACTCATGTTAAAATGAGCTTTATACATTTACCTCATCTAATCTTATCTGTCTTAATGAATATCAATGAATTCAAATAAGAAAAATGGGCAATATGTTAAACAACGAAATATAGTAGTATTTGGTCCTTATAAATACACACATCACATAAGTTCTTTCGCAGTTAGACTAGTATTGTGCTTTCTTCACAAAAGTGCATTGTAATTAATTCCATAGTGATTCATGTTATTGTTGCGCCATTTAGCTACCTGTTTCAATTTGCTAATTAAATGATGCGACTACGACTGCCTTGTCCCATATTCTTTACGATATTCCAAGTGTTACGATGTTTACTCTGTTAGCTCCGTTATACTTGAGCGTAGCCTTAGTTCAAGGTCTTTGTGGCGATAATATTCGCTGGTCACACAGAGTTAAGGTAGATGACGTCTATGGGGTGTGGTATGGAGTTGGATACGCACAGCATAATCCCGATATGACTAATAAGCCCAATGAGGTGGGCTGTGTGACACTGTACATTTCGGATGCAAGCAACGATGTGAATTATAGCGATAATTTTATGGATTTAACTGTAAGTTAATTTTAATTATGTTTAGATTTATTTTGTATGCTAGACCAAGCGTAGCGTGGAAATAAAATTTAATATATCTAAACTTGTGAAACGAATGAAGTGTTTAATATAAGATTAAAAGAAGATTCTTCAATATAAAGCGTTCCTTATGTTATGAATGAAGTTACACCGACCGACCGTACGTACCGACTTTTACAAAAATATTTTTTTAAATACCACCTGAAGTTTCAGAGATTATTTTTATTATCAAAAATACATTACATTTCAGATACTTAAAGGTAATTACTCTGACCAAAGCTGGAGATCCTCAAAAAGTAATCCGTGGTCCAGTGACTCGTTGGCGGGGTCGTGGTTAGATGTAAGACTAAAACGAAGAGTCAAAAGAGATTTTTTCGGTCAAAAACGGATTCGTGTTCTCTGGGATGAAGATGGTCACAGTATGGAACAGATTTATTTGTACTATCCAGAGGAACCAGGGTTCTGGACTGCGGAAACTTTAAATGATTGGGAAAAACAAATGAAGGCTAGAGGCGTAGGTGAGAACTTCCAATTGTTTTTACAATATTTGTTTAGTTTTTTCGACGCATGTCTTGTTTTTGACAGATGTATTAGCACAATTATTAACACACACTATAGTGTCACAATTAAACGTCTTTTTTTTTCATTTAGCTTCATGCCTGTTGTCGATTATGAAATGGATGGTTAAAAAATACGTTCCATGTATAGACTAACAATTATCTATTTTCTATTCTATTATTACTCTTGAACGAGAAAACATTTGTATTATAAACAACTTTCTTTTCAGCTTTCGCAAGTTCACAAATCACAATATATTTTTGACATTAAAATAAAGTAAACATTACATCCTATAACAGATCACGGCATACAATAATTACACTAATAATGTTCCAGACGTGTGGTATCCCGATGACCCGCCTCGTCACCCGGATATAATTCGCTTGCTAAAAGTGTCACCTCACACACTCATACTAAACCACTGTTCAGAAATAGGTGACGGTGGTATTTTCTCATTGGTGCTACGAAGATTTCCATCGAGAGTTGAGAGATGGGAGTGGTACGAATATAAACGTCAATTTTATAAATTCGATTTACCCAACGTACATCGCTATACGGCTATATGCGCGTCTTGCATTGATTCCAGTTCGGTCTTAATGACGTTCATTTGTATGGCTCTAGCTATAGTTAATATTTTTGTATAAATACCCTGAGATATTTAAAATTTCATAAGTTTAAAACATATTCCAAAATGTGTCTATTATGATTTATAATAAACTAAGATTTTACCGAAACCATTTTTTATTAACACATACTTGGATACGTGCTTATTATTACTTTAAAGCTATTTCAATAGTATAGAATAATTAAATCTGTTATTTAAAGACGGAGAAAATAATCATAAATAAAACGAAAGTGTTGTCCTTTGTATCCGACTGCTTCAACATCATTGTCACAAAAGGGTCATCATGTCTAAAAGAATATCCACCACAGGAATACGATAGCGACGATAATAATGCAATTTTTGTCTTAATACAGCAAAGACACTCGAAAGAAAAGAAAACATTTAAATGATAATTATTATTTTACGTAACAATATCGAGTGTGACCATAATACATGTATATATAATATTATTCTGAACAGTTATTAATCAGCCTAATTAATATTAGTCACTGAAGGTACCTACAGTAGCGTACTGAACTAACAGGTTTAAATTAAATTTACCGAGTTCTCAGGGATTAATTACAAGGATTTGTACCAGTGACCTATGACTACACTTCCCATCAGGAGATGGGGTCAACTTTCTGAACATAATCAGGAACTCGACTATGACTTATGCCAATTGACGTAATTTTGTTTCATTAAATCTTATTGAGCTATTTAAATTCAAATTTTACATAATCTGAAAAATCTCAAAAATTTCGAAAATTTCTGTCCATGGGCCCTGATGGTAATTGATAAAACGACGATCGCCTACGACCAACATTTAGGAATAATTTTGTAATATCACAATAATAAAAAAATGTAACACTTTTACGAAGCAGTTTCATACGGTAAGAAGGATAACTGTCCTGTAAGTAAATATTCAAAGGGTTTTAGTCTTCAATATATGTATTAGTTTAGGCTATAATAAGTTCTTTGAATGAAAGATTTTTAACAACGCTTTTAAACCTAGAAATAGTTTAGGCTCTTAGTAATAAAGTCCATCTTCTGGTAGTCCGAAGATTGTGTTTTCTCCAAAATAAGGTAAAATTTGGCATTTGATAAACCATAAATATAGTTAGCGAAAGGTTCAATCTTAATTATTTTGCGAACTGACCAAAATCTATTTTGGATCATTATCTAGATTTAAAAAATATTAAATCTTTTTGAAATCTAAGTAGACTGTTATCATACGGTATTGATATGGATTCTATGTTTCATTATGTTTGAAATAAGCAAGGAAATAATTGAAGATAGCACGGAACCACAAATTCAAAAAAGTTTGGGCTATAGTCAATGATGTCATATTAATATAATATCATTGGCTATAGTAGATATTATGTCTTAATCCTCGCAAGTTGAGCCCGTAGTAAACATATTTTTAGACATTCATGTTCACGTATACAACTCTATTTGCTCTATTGCTTATTATTATCTTTAGTCTTTTCTTGTTTTCGAGCAATATTAAACAGGGTTAAGCAGATCGTAATTCGTATTAATTAATTAATATTAGGGTGTTAGTCATATATTTGAGTGTTGCTTGTAAACCTTTGGCCGTGCCCGGACACGACAATTATTCTTAATTAGTTTATATCCCACGGGTACTACAGTAGTTGATACACTTACGCATTCTGGCAGACAGTCACGTTCCGTCACGCGATCGTATATTGCTTTTAAAATGTACTATTTAGTTCTTTTACCATTTCTCTATTCGTCTGTTGAATGTGCCAGTTATCAGCGCTACGGAGAATCTACAAGAAGTCCCGCATACTCAACAATACCAACTCTTTATAATCAAAATCAGTTTCCATTCAAAACCAATTATGACAGTGATATAGTACCTTTTCCTGAGGTAACTAGGTACCCGAATAGCCCTGGTCTATCAACAAGTAGACCGAACGTCTACAACAGAGGGAGTCCAGGAAGTGTATATTTTCAGCCAGGTTATACTACACCACAATACGGGGTTGAGTATGGAAAAACTTACGGTGGAAGCACTTATGGGTACGGTCCAATTAGCCCGTATGAAAGACCATTTTTAAACTACAACAATGATTATTGCGTAAACAGATCTCCTCAGAACGGTATTTGGATCGATAGTTTGACCGGGATGTGGTATGGCGTAGAGGTAATTCAACATTTGACTGGAGACGCACGGCTCGAATATTCGAGGTCCTGTATTGTTATTCATATTTCCGAGCCGAATGACGTGGTAAGCTTTTAATATTTTTTATCTTAAAAAAAGTATTATTTAAAGAAGGCATAACATTGTTAAATAAATATTAATATCAAATATAAGTCAGTGGTGGTGTTAAAATGTTTCTTTTTACATCAAAGGGATTAAAATATATAACTATCAACATTATTTTTTCTAACGTACCTATAAGCGAAAAAAACGTTAAAAATATATCGGTTTAAATTTATATAATTAAATTTGACATGAACCGAGCAAAGCACATGTCAAAGAGATATTTAAAATTATACATTTGTGATTTAATAATTATTTATCTTATTTGATGAACCCTCGATATTGCCATGTAAAATCACCAAAAGGTTATTGAGGTAATATGGTTAGGTAATCTTTTTAGATATCAATGACCAACTTTATTTGGAAACTAAACTTAATAATTAACTATTCACATACCAATATTGAAAGTGTAATGTAATGTTACACATATTTATATGTTTTTAACACAATAGTGCAAAAATAATTTCCTCATAACATTTAGCATGTACGCCCAACGTACTTACGTGACGTATTCTATTTTAGGTTAATACCTTTTCATATTTTTATATAACAAAAGTGCATTCGTTTATCTAACTCGTTATGGTTAAATAGTTTATACTGTAATCTAACAAAGTCCTTGTTTTACCTACGATTTTTAAGAAATATTTATAAAATTAGAGTCATATAAAAGTACGAATAGCACAATATCCACTTCATTTTCGGCTACCACGTTACCTGAAATATAATCGCATATAGGTTAAGATCTGTGGGACTTCCAAATGTGTTAAGGTCCGGGGTTAAATAAGATAACATCAATCGGAATGAGTCAGGAGCCGCGCGCGCGCATC
>JADANM010001663.1:5977516-6015073 GCA_026213755.1 Eurema hecabe | reverse complement strand
GCAGTCGGGTATTTTGTTTTTTTAATAATAATTACTTGTTAACATAGCGCCATCTAGTCTCACGCTAAACAAAGATTGTGGTATGGCAACTAGATAACCCCAAAAGATACAAACGTAAATTACATTCCCTTAGCGCAGAAGGCAGTTGTGTTGCCACTGCACAAAGCGATCGTCAAATTATGTATTCATTTGTTTTCAAACTCCTTTTATAGACATTCGATTGTTGCTTTCAAAAATGTTTAAACCATTCGGTATAATACATACTATCCATACTAATATTATAAATGCGAAAGTCTGTCTGTCTGTCTTTCCATCACGCTAAAACTACAGAATCGATTCGAACGAAATTAAGTACAAAGATAGTCTAAAGCCTGGGGAAGAACATAGGCTACTTTTTTTAATCAACCCCCAAAAAGTTGCGCGAGGAGTTAAAACTTTTTATAATTGTACGCTTTCAAGGCCAAACCGCTGAACCGATTGTAATGAAATTTGATACACAGATGGTCTAGAGCCGATGGAGAAGAGATGGTTTTAGCTGGAAAAAGGGGTTATAAGGGGTTAAGTCAGTAAATCAAAGTTTATATGAAAGTCCACGCGGACGCAGTCGCGGGCAACAGCTAGTATCTACATAAACAAATGAAAAATACTTACAAAAATATCTTCGGTAAATACACAGGGGTTGTTTTGTTCATAAAAAAGGACTTTCTGCAGATTATGTCTTATTATTTCATCCGTCGGGCGGGCTTCATCTATATTTTGTAAGTTTGTAACGAGGCCCGAATTATTCTGTTTCACTATCAGACAATTGTTTGATTTCGGTATTGGGCCAAAAATAGCGGTGTCAATGAATGTACAATATCTATTTTCATCTGGAACGTTTTCATTTTTCATCTCATTACTATACATACGCTCGCCTACTTTAATCGATTCTTCCTGTCTATTATTGCCGTTCTCATTTTCAGTATCTAAATAATTTTGATACAATTCCTCGCGCTGTATTAGGCTTCTTTTATTTCTATTTTTAAACCTCCAAATCTTTATATAAATATTTGTAACGAACTGGAATTTAAGTATGTACTCAAAAATTTCGGCTACGCTCGCTGACCCACTTTTCTTGCCTTTGCTGTGCGACAGACACAATTTTTGCGAGGTTCCGCCGTACTTCGATGGACCTAAAGCACATCTTAAAGTTTGAAATCATTTTTTTTAAGTTACTGAAAGAAGTCAATTACCGCCACAATATAACAAATAACTAACAATGAAACAAATAAATATTGTTGGTGTACGTTAATTTACAATAAGTAAATTTTCTGTCAAATAGTGGCAGATTGAAAATTAACTATTTATCGATGTACTTTATGCAGTAATCTACTCAGTAATGAATTTATGAAATTTACTTAGAGACAGCATTACATACCACTTTTACCATAGCTCGTAGTAGGTGTAATTAATGGAGAATTTTCTGAATATTGATAAGGCGGCGCACTCCGAGCCCTGCACAAGTTGTTGCTGTTCCAAGAAGTGTCAGTGTAGGGCAGCGAGTCCGTTATAGAATCCTCTTCGTCGATCCATTTGGAAGTTTCTCGAAGAGAGAAGAATGTAAGGGTTACCACTCCCTAGAATAGAAAGAAAAGGAAAATATACCTAATAACATTGTGTTTCTTTGGTCTAACTAAAGGTATTATAAATATTCAACAAAATGCTGCACCTTTCTTTCTATCACAAAAATTGAAAAATACTGGTATTTACTTAACTGAGATTCTGTAATAATAAATATAATATCATTAAGCTAACATAACTAAATATATCATGTAGTTAAAAGTACTTTCAAGGAATATAATTTCTAAATTTGAAATTATATTATCGTATTTTAAACAAATACCAAGGGACTTGTACCATAGTAAAACAAGCAGCAGCGCATAGGGTGGCACAAAAGGGGAACCCATAGACCTCTGAGAGCACGCCGCCCAGCGCTGGGCCCAGTACTTCACCCAGCGAGTAGCAACACGACCACACGCCCGCCACCGCACTGTACGTGGCTATCGCTTCGGGACAACCACCTTCATAGCTGAAAAGTAATGGATAACTATGTTATTTTTAATGAATTAATTCGTTATTCGTGTACTGTATTTCTAATTTACCAAATTCTACATATATAATTAATAAGCTTTTTGCAGGGAGAGAAAGAGAGACAACAAAGAGATAAAAATATGGTCCTATGGCCTGTAAAACATTTACTAATATATAAATGAAGTATTTATTTCCGACTGAAAACTATGATATTAAAAATAAAGCGGTACATTTAAAAAATATAACTTACATTGAACTAGTTAATACACCTTGAAATGTGGGTAGCAATGTTAAAGCTACTGACATCCCCAAAATGCTCAGCGCTACGAGATCCAGCCATAAATCTCTGAAAAACAATAATACTTCTTACTATCTTTCACATATAGAAAAATAAATATTAAATTATTTGCAGTAATCTTACGCACTTTGGTAAGCCAGGGATGAAAGGGCACGGTCCAAGTAGAAGCAATCCAACAGTCGACAGGAATAGTCCCCAAACCATCATACACCAATGATTGTGAACTCTAGAAATTTTAAATTAGATATTTTTTAAGTTCGAATTTGCATACGACTACAGTAAAATACTCCCCAAATGCGAGTAACAAAATAATAAAATAGTATAACAGTCTGACCTGTCAGCAACCCAGCCCCATATCGGGCTAAATACTCCATACAAACTTGATAGAAGTAGAAAAATCAGTCCAATCTGTTTCGTAGATAGCGAAAATTGACGTAGGTGAGGTTCTAGTGTTGGGTCCAAGAAAGCCCATGTGTTTGAAACTATGACTATCACAAGACCCGTTATAATAATTGATGGAATTTGGAAGAGACGTAAAATAGAAGCTGTCTTTGATCCCGCTACATACTCTGAAATAAATAGCATGATAATATAATGATAAATTATTAACGAACATATAGTAATTACTAATTACGTAAGCAAAAAATTATCATTTATATGCCTTATTACCTTCGCAGTCTGGAAGAAATATAATGTTTATGGGTACAGTCAGGACCATAACGACTCCTAGGGCGTAGAATGGTAAACCAAAGCCGCCGATCTACCTGAAACATTTATTCATTTTAAAATTTGCGTATAACTTTTAAAACTCTTTTAGATAATCATATATGAGACGTTATGCAATTCAGTATAATTAATAATAAGAAAGATTTTGAATCAAATGCATACCGAATATAATAAACCACCGATAGCCGGTCCGACGGACATTCCAAGTCCAACGAATGTTTCTAAAATGCCTAGTACCGATCCTATCGTGTCCGGGAACACGTTCACGACATATACATAACTTGCTGTCGAGTAGGCGCTGGCCCCGAGTGCCTCTAGACCTCGGACTACGAAGCATAATACCAAAAACGTTGTCGTGTTTTCAATAAGGGCTAATGTACTGAAAAAAAAATCAAAGCAATTCAATAAATATTTTTTTATTTTAAATATACATAAGCCTGAAACTACTTACAACTTGAAGGATATTTTCAGGATATAATTATTTAATATTATTCTTACCCAAATATAACATTGCATGAACCAGCAATGAATAAACCGGCGGTAAACATAAATTTTACACCCATCATGGGCAGCTGAAATTATAAATTAATTTTAATTATAAAGATTGCCTACTTGAAAATCTAAGTAGTACTTTATTGATCTTCATACAAATGTGAAAGCAACTTACAAATTTTCCAAACAAGGGCGACGTTATAAACATGATGACTGCATAAAAACTAAAGACAATTCCGCACATTGTGTAAGATAGGCCTTTCTCCGTCGCTTCCCGCGGGAAAAAGGGCGCCATGACGCTCATGGAGCAAAAACTCATAAAATCAACTAATGCTAATGAGAATAAAGTGAGCCTTTGTGAGTTTGAGAAATGTCTTACGGCTCCGGGGCATACTTTGGTTTGTGTTCGCACTAATCTGAAAGAACAGTAAATAGTAAACTACACAGCAGAAAAATACTACGAATAAAGAGGCAAAATCGCCATGATTTTTGCTTATAACATAATAATACTTTGTAAAACAGAAATACAGTCCAGTTAAAAATAATAAAATATTAGTATATATGCTATGTTCTAAGCCATTTTCAAGGCGTTTTTAACAATAATTACAGCTTCACAATAAGCTGCACTCATGTTGCGCCAAGCACTAAGTAGGTACCATTTCGCGACGCTGACACACTTGTTCCGGGCATCATTGTAAAGCCTATTCTAAGCGCTTAGTTCTAAATCTTTTTGTGAAAATGCATGAACGACCTTCTTATAAATATGTATATGAAATTTGCGGTCAGTTTAAATTGACGGTCCTTTATAAGCTAAGGTACAGTGAATGCGGTATGTATCAAATGACGGGGTGTTAGATCGCCTTACCTTCATAAATTAATAACAATAATGATGTGACGTCGTCTAAATATTTTAATTATATGCATGTGGCATATAATTTTCACCAACAATTATCACAATACATAGGTAGTTATCGATGATATAATATGATACTATTATTTATATTTACGATAAGTGTAAGTGTATAATACACTATACCCAAATGTCTAGCTAGTGTTGGGTAATTGACGTGAGGACGTATGGTGTCCCATTTTCTACTGAAATATGAATATTTATTAACAATCTTAAGCAACATCATGCGCGAATGTTAAAGGCGTTGGTTATTTGAAAATTATACGCAGACGAAACCGCAGCAAACCGTTTGAATGTGATATAATCATTTCGCGCATTTAGTTCGATAAGTACCGATATATAAAGCTGTAGTATTGATATAAATACCATTAATTGAATTTCATGTTATCAATAACAAATCTATTATACGTTTAATATGCACATTGTATTATGAGTTTGTATATAGGTATAAATAGAATAATTAAAATTACTTTCGTATTTAGGTACTTATTTACGCTCAAATATTTATAAAAAAACTAGCTATTGCCCGCGACTCCGTTCGCGTGGACTTTCTTATAAACTGTGACCCTCCCTTTCCTCCCTTACAATCCTCGAAAATTGTAGCCTATGTGTTATTCTGATGTATAAGCTATATTGTGGTAAAGTTTCATTCAAATCCATTCAGTAGTTTTTACGTGAAAGAGTAACAAACATCCATACATCCATACATCCATACATCCATACATCCATACTTACAAACTTTCGCCTTTATAATAGTAATAGGATAGGATTTAATTGCGAAAACAGAAAAATAATTTTTGTGAAATTTTTATAAAAGTACTTTGAATTTTCCACTTACCGTTCTCGTAAAATTCTAATCTTGGACGTGACATCGTCTTGCGGGCCGCCAGACCAGGAGTGTGCCCTTCTCAATCTACTCGAGTCTGGCAGGGAGTATCTCCCGCCCCACGTGGCGGCTATCTCTTCAGCTTGCGTTGAGGTCTTCATTAACTTCGTATCAAACACTATCGTATCATTCGACGAAGCCATATTATGTCCGATCGTAAATCTAGGCCTTGAATCATCTGACTGACCGCAATCGTCGGAATCCTCGTTCTCTCGGTCCATTATAAATGCACTTTAATTTAACACAAATCGGTAACTAGCGTGTTGATATACCGCAATCTTGCAACTTACTACAATGTGCGCCTACCTCACAATTTATCGATATCTTATCGGGTGTAAATAAAAACTTCCGATGGGAAACGTTTGGTTCAACTTTGAGGGCTTGCTAATAGTGTTTATTTAACTAGCAATAGCATTACCTACTTTTTTGGACTTCGGTTCTATAAACGCTACATAATATTTGTTGTATCGATTTGAATGCTCGTTGCGCGATAGTCTATCGATAAGTTATAATTAATAATATAGTTACTCGCAGACGAATAAAAAATTGAGTAAATAAACATCGAAAATAGGCAGCGGGTGCACAGATAAGCACAATCTGTTACAACATAGCATTGATATGTGTTGTTCTCAACTTTATGGGATACATTTGAAATATTCTTGATTTTGGTTTACCTCAAATCCCGTTTTGGTTTAAATATGAGATGATTAAATTTCATCAAGCTTACTTGTTTCCATCATTCCCATTTACCTCTTTAGTTACAAAATTATCGGATCAAAGTATCTATTACAAATATATTTTGGATGGATTTAAGGAGTTGAGAATAAAATTAGTGAGAAAAACATTATTACAATTAGTTGCAAATAATCTTAACAAGATGGAGGATATTCTTATAAATTCAGTATGTCCTTACAACCTTCGTTACTATTAAGAAATAGTATATGATTTAAAAACTATAGTAATAATTTAGCGTCTTGTTTTAGTTTAACTAAGAGGTTCTATTGCATCCAAATTTATAAGTAAAATAACTTTCATAAATATTTAACTAGCTAGTAGCTACATGACCGGCATGAGCCATGACAATATATTAAGTAATTATTTTATATCTATATTGCCTTTTGAAATATAAATAAAACCGCTGGTAGGTATATAATTTTACTTTATTATAGATCTTGATCATACATAAGTTTCCGTCAGTAGCAAGCAGAGCGAATACTTGCTTGCGTCTACAACAGTATATTAAATGTACATATTTAAAATAGAAATCTATTCAGTATTCCTTATACATTTTTTTAATATTTATATCAACCATAAGTATTAAGTATAGTACGCGTCATTCATGTTTAGCGATTGACGAGAAAGACAACACGACTGGGACAACCAATCAACGCTCGCGCACTCGACGATCACGCGCCCCGCGCGCCGCACCGCTACCTCGATTACCTTATTTTTGACTTCTGCGCAGGTTTCGTTCAGCGCTAAAGATTCGTGACGCGTACTATAACATATTTTAAAAACACATCAGGTAAGTAAAAATTTTCAATTTTTATTTATATATTTTTTAAACTTTAATCTTAACAAATATTAGAATAACAAAAAACTGTAAAAAATGCCATCGAACAACGTATTTTAAGAGATAAGTTTATAAATGCGTATATAAAACTAAATGTTTTGGAGCTGTGAAGCTTAGCTGTAATTAAACAAATTAAAAAAGTAAAATTAAAACAAATAAAAAAAAATAAGTTTTTAATAAAACAGTACTAATAACTTCTGATGAATGAATATTTTGATTTTTTGTACAACACACACGAAATGCGAATAAATACACATATATTTGTTACATCATAACTTTAGTTGTTCTAGTTCTTGCAGGAGAGCTGGTTCGTTGTCGATTTTGGCGAGTTGATTGAGCTCCAGTTGCTTGCCGGCCGCCTTTTGCTGCTTTAGCTTGTCGATATCATTTAATTTCTATAAAACAAGACATAAAAATATACGTATATTATTTACTATAGTCCAAGAAAATAGAGCTTAATCGAATAGTGAAAGTTTTTTAACTTCATCCACGAGAACTTGTGTTTAAAATTTTGGGAAAACAGTAAGAACTAGAAAAAAAATACCTACCTTTAATGAAATTTGTAGAACATAAAACTTTTCATCAAAATTAAGTACATCATTATTTGGCTAAAATTAAAACTAACCAAGTTACCGTGGCTAGAAACTAACATTTATATGAATAGGTATGATTTGTCAAAGTTATTATTATAATCCGTAAGCTTCTTTCAAAGTACATAATATCAAAAATTCAAGTTTATATCTGAAATTCGTATTTAAAGCTCTATTTTCCTGGACAACTGCTTCTTGGAGCTGTGTCAAGACAATCGAATCAAGAATTACGTGACACGTAATTTATACATATGTAATTTGAAAGTAATTTATGACTGACCTTGTTAATGTTTTTAATTTTCTTATCCTTCTCAGGATCGCCAGTGGAGACGAAGGGCGCTCGGTTAGAAGGAGTCGGAGGAGGCGTGTCTCCCCTCTCCGTTGCTTTCTCCTCCGCTTTTCTTGCTTTCCTCGCTTCCCTCTTCTCTTTCTGCTTTATTGCCTGCTTTGACGGGGCAGCTGTGAAACCATTCCAACCAAATTAAATGTGTTAGGCACATCATATGCAGTAGAAACTTCTTATGCCAAAAATCTTTTTAAATCGGATAATATTTTAATAAATTAATGTTTTATTTAATTATTGATAATACGTTAAATAAATAAATTAATGATAGTACGTTTAACTTTATATATTCTCGTTACAGTTACGTTTGCATTTTTAATATAGTGTTATTTGAGATGGAAAGGAGTGAATGTTAGAAGTATAGAACTTAGTTTATTTTCCTAATGAACCTCAAAGGCTAAAACCTAAATAAGATAAAATAGGTTTTGATTATTCATGGTCGAAGGTGCGAATCTAGTATACAAAATAGTTTGATTAAAAAATATTCATACCATCGGCGTTTTGTCCAGGCTTATGCGGTTTTTCGTGTTCATGCAGCGTAAATGTAGAGGGTTTATTTCTAGCTGCCGGAGGGCGGTAAGCTCCAGCGGCTTTTGGAGTACCGTCCTCGATGCCCTTAGGAACTGTCTTCGAGAGATCACTCTTGGGATAAGATCCCGGACGCCAGCTAATAGATAATAGGTTCTCTTTATCGACACACGATCGTTTGTGCATAAGTACCCCGGTGTAGTGCCATATCTTGTAACTGAAAAGGTTTAAAAACATTTATTAAATAAATAGAACCTACAAGGAATTTCGTTTTGGTACATTTTAAAAGTTAGTATTCTACTGTACATATACTTTTTAATCAAATGTTTAAAACTATGTATTTTTTATAGTTTTACTAACTTTGGACAAAATATAAATAGATGTGGTAATTAAAACAAAGATAATATAGAATTGATATCATCAAAACATTGAAAGTTGTATCAAATTTCATAACAATCTGCTTGTAAATGCATTTTAACGTATCTATTACACAATGATATATTATCAAATTGTAATACTATATTACCATTACTTTAACAGTTAAAAATTTTGCTAGTTCTACGTGACCAATAAAAAAAAATGAGAACATAATTTTTACATACCCATTGCCGACTGTAAGTCTAGGATATGTAGTAGCCGTAAGGAAGGTCTCGCCCCTCGGGTCCCACTGCAAGTACGTGGTGTCGGGCGCCTTGCACTCGCCAAGCTTCTTGTAGCCGCGCAAATCCCACACCGCAATGTGACCAGTCGCTATATTCCCAAAACCACCTAAGAGGACTAGTGCAACGGAGTTAGGGAACTTCTTTTTAACATAACCACAGAAATTTTCAAGTGGAATGATATTTATCTTAAAATACACAACAAACAGATAGTTGCTCTTTTAAACCGAAGAACTATCCATACTTTCATACTAATATTATAAATGCGAAAGAAACTCTATCTGTCTTTCCATCACGCCAAAAATACTGAACCGATCTGAACTTAATTTGGTACACAAATGGTCTAGATCCTGAGATAGAACATAGGCTACTTTTTAACTGGAAAAAGGGGGGGAAGGGGGGGGGTGTCAAAGTTTCTATGTAAGTCCACGCGGACGGAGTCGTGGGCAGCAGCTAGCATTATATATACTGCATATTTGTATGTTGTGTTTATGTTGTACCAACTTTAGTAACAGAATAAACAAAATATAATAAACCGAAATCGCATGCAATGTGGGTGATTAATAGACTAATTAGATCGTATTTGAAAAGGATATTATTTCCCTCTGGTGGAAAATAGATAGCGTTCCAAGCGCCCGTTCCAAATTCGTAGAGAGGGTCGCATTTAGCATTAAAAATCGTGGCTTTAGCCGGAGCGTGTCCATACACAGCCACCCATTCGTTCCAATTGCCTGGGTTCCACTCTATCGCGTGAATTGGTCCTTCTTTACCTGGAAATTAAAAAAAAAATCTTTTTAACTATTTTGACAGGAATATGTCAACAATTTGCATCATTATACAGATAACGACATAAAATTCTTCATTGATTTAAGAAATATTATTTACTTACTGAACGTCATATTTCCACCATTCCCTTTTGTGTCTCCATATGATAATGCTTGTTTTCCATAGTAGGAACCACCAGTTTTATCTACCTGTTATATAAAATTTAAATGACCAAAGTAAATAAAAGTACAAGAAAGTTCACTCCAATATTCTATTGTAAATAAAATTCATAGAGTGCATTGAAAAAATCGTACTTCTGTTTGCGTCATAGTGAAAACATTAGTGCCACGTCTATTCCAATAAAATGTAGCCTTATCTGCTTGGAATGATGACCGGCTCACAATTGCATTGCTTATATCAAATTGTGGGAATTTGAATATACGCCAAAATGAAGGTTGACCGGATTTACCTGAAAAAAGAAAAACTTTTTAATACCCAGGTTTTTTGGGGTTATTCATTTATTAAGTTTGGGGAAATCCTTTTTAAATTAATGTCTACCAAAGCCCTTACGATCGCACATCATGTCTAGATCATACAACATACTGCATTTACACAGTTGCCAGGCCTCTCTTCCTTATATATATCAATTATGAATATGTTAATAACTAAATAATGCGACCTACCTAATGTAAATATAGCCATATAATACGAGGGGGCTGGGCTAGGAGATATACTGTAAGCCTGCATCTTCTCCGCTGCAATGTTGTGTACATAGCGATCCAACTTAGCATCTTCATAGACAAGTATGCGATTATTGGCATGTATAGAAAAATACTTCTCATCTGATGACCATCTAGGTTGCCTAGGAATTATAATTTCTCCATATAGTTATTAATATTTCTAACACTATAATCATAAAGTGATTTAATTCTGTTTTTAATTAAAAGTACCTTTATGTCGTAGACCAAATATCATTATCAAATAAGATAATTAAAATAAAGTAATGATAACTTACCAGCCAATTTGATTTTTTTGAATGAAGGACCCAATGTTTTCCCCTGTTATTGAATTAAAAACTCGTAAGTTAGGTTTACCCTGTAAAAAGTACAAAACTTTTATTAGTGTTTATTCTATAAGATTTAAATAATAAAAAAATGCATGTCGTATAAGATACCTGTGGATTATCTTTAGTGGTAAAGAACATTTCCCAAGTGATGAAGTATGTATCCAAGGGAGAGAAAAACATATCTTTTACATTGCCATCGATAGACGCTGTTACAGTCCAGTCAGAACATTTTATTATTTCAACCCTATAAGAAAGTACTCACAATTAATAAGCTAATAAAATATATGATAGTTTATATTTATGTCTGTAAAGCGAATTTAATACATGATAGTAACTAACTAACTTACTTCTTATCAGTTCTATATGCCAAAAAATTTCCCTTCGGACTGTATACAAGACTCCGTATATTTGGTGTTGATTCATCTCGCAAAACTTTTTCTGTGTATGGTTCTTGGAAATCAATCAAAAATAAGTTTTTGTTCGTTAAACCTGAAAAATATAGAACGCTCTATTACACATACATGCTAACAGATTACTTATAAAAAAAGGAAAAGGATAAATATATCTTCATCTATTTCCTAAATGTTCTCTTGTATAGATATTTATGTATTTATCTAAAATATTTATGGACAACAGCTTCATCATCAGCTGCTACAACCGGAATAAAACCCTCTATAACAATCCTCAGTAATTGTGAAAAAAGTTTATGCTTAATTAAAAAAAAAACAATTACCAGTAATGTTCGGATTAGAAGTCATTTTGCTTTCGTAGAAAGGGTCGTTTTAATATGTTTTCATACTTATTCAAAATACTTATAAGACAGATATAACCTACAACTTTCAGTTGTAGAATCAGCGGTCAGCCGATATCTGACACTTGACAGAGACAACTTGACAAGTGTTTATTGTGAACTGGTCAAAAGCATGTCAGATGTCTAGTAATGACTAATGAATCATTACAAAAGTTACCTAAGCTATAGCCTCAGCCTTCAAAAAAATTTTATCAAAAATACACTATGTGTCAGTGCAAAGGATATTAAATACAAATGTAAATATTTATACATCTGTGCTTAGTTGCCAAATTTACCGTTCTACGATCTAAAATTTGTGGAATTCTGTTATAGTCTGTTGCTATTTCCTTTTTGCTTTTGACAGGATCTGGGGAGTTTTGGCGGGAATTGTGCGGCGTCTATATGTAATCTCGATTGAATATTCCTTTTTTGGTGCATAAAGTGATTTAATGTATGATTGTGATAGTGTATCATGCAGTAAACTAGCTAATAAGCGTCCAAGAAATGAAGAATTCATTTGAGAGCGCTTAGTAGCGCCGTTCCGATTGCTCCAAGATTCGTCTAGGTTCTTCGTAAAGTTCACTATCACTTTACGAAGGGCAGAAAGAAATGAAGTGAAGTGTAAAAATAATAAATAAGATATGACCTAAAGGTCTTTGTTACCAGGTCATTAAATTAAATAAAAAAAAAATGCTTTTGACAGCTATTATTGTATAATGTCTTTAACGATGTCAAATAGAATAATAAATAACAATTAATATTTTTTCTTTAAACAATTCAATGTGTATTTATTAATACATCGGAAATGTTAAGTGAATAATTTTAATATATTAAATAAAATAAGTTCTTCCAAAAAACCAATGTTTACGAGTCTCTCTTACTTAAGGAAACATACTCCTCAAAATGGCACTGACCGTGAAAGTTATTTATCACTTCTTGTAGATGAATACATACATTCAACTTCTTACGGTATGTTTTTGCTTGATAATTATACTATTTTTTTTATGTAAGATATTTCCGACGATTTTAATAACTGAAATTTTATTACCTGTTACAGATGCGAAGTGCCAAGTGCTTGCAAATTTAGCCAATTTTTCTTATGACCCTTTAAACTTTGGCTACATCCGTGATGTCGGCGTTTTAGATATTTTTGTACATGTAATTAAGAATGAAACTGATTCTAAATTACTCAACTATGCTACAACAGGAATATGTAACTTATCTCCTGGTAAGTGATATTAAGTTAAATCTCTTATTTTACTCTTTAAATTTAATTCAATTTTAAGTGTTCATTATGGAATCTTTAATATTTGTCTTCCCTTGAAGGTTAACTTGAAATAAATCAATAGGTATATTGTTTCATATGCTTTTTGTTACAAATATGTCAATTTAATACAAATACTAAACTTTTTATTTTGGTTTTACAGATCCTCTGAATATCAAGTATTTAATAGAACACAATGCACTTCAATCATTAAAAGAATTATTAAAATCACAGCACAATGAGATTGTCTCCGATGTCCTTAGTACATTTATATATCTATATGAAGAAACAAAACATTCTATAAAGGACATTGAAATCATTCCTCAAGTACAAATATTAAAAGAGTCTAACAACAAAATCATATCAAATATAGCAGCTATACTTTTAGAACATACTTTAGAATTAAAGTGATTTGATATTGATTAATTGATTATCAGTAATACAATTTTCAAGATGAATAGAATGTTGTCGAACCGGTTTCCATACATTGCAGTAAATAACAAAAACTACCAAAAAATATGCAAATTGCACACAACATCATTCAGCCGAGCAGCTTTTAAGGCTGGAGATAAAATTCGTATTCAAAAAACTCTGACACAGAAAGACTTGGACACATTTTCTAATTTAACTAGTGATCACAATTACTTGCATAAAAATAATGGAAATAAGAGACCTATTGTTCACGGAGCGTTTTTGAATGGGCTTGTAGCTGGCCTAATTGGCACTCATTTGCCAGGACCTGGTACTGTTCTTGTTTCGCAAACTATGAAGTTTCCAAACAAGTGTTTTGTAGGAGAGAAGTTGACTATAAGTGTTGAACTTGTTGATGTACGGAAACTGTTAAAAGTCAAGTTCTTTTGTGTGGTGGAAGAGGAGAAAAAGGTTGTGTTTGAGGGAGAAGCAAAGTTAATGCTCTCTAAGGACTCTTAGACTAAGTTTAATACTTACAAGTATTTACCTCTTACTCAGGCTGAATGTTTTAATTTGTATTAAATACAAATCATAACTAATATAGTACATAAGTTGTACAAACAATCATTTAGAAATTAATATGTAAACACTACATGATTTTGTCACACCAATGGGTACAGTTGGTCACACACCACCAGTCAGTTGTTTTCCAAAACATAAAAAATATGCTTCAAATATGTGTCTTACTAAAAACCAGATTGCCTGTAAAACATTTTAACATACCATCCTATTTATTAAATAATTATTATTAATGTGCGTCAAGGTATATTGTCAATTACATTATATACTTGTTGCTGATGCTCTTGTTCCTTTAATTTTTTGTTACATGTTTTAAAAATAAATACTGTATAAAGCAAAGTGATGATAGATAAATAAGTTTATCCATAATAATATTGTATGTAAGTGCCAAATAATTTTAAAAACTATGTATATAAAATATTTTAGTGTATTACATTCTAAAAGTATTCAATTAACTAAGAATAGTCTTCAAAGTACAATTTTTCAGTATAAGCTCTTGTTGACAATGTTATAAAATGTTGTGGTATTAACAAATCTGACGCATTTACTAAGTGATAATGTACAGTAAAGTAATAAAGTTCTTTTATTAATTTATTAATGGATTTAATAACTTAAGTTTGTCTTTTAATTACTACGATTGGAACATTCTACACATTTGGAAGTTCAGTTTTCAATAATATTAATATACTTACTATTTACAAAAAATGTGAATGTTCATGACGCCGACGGTGTATGGATGTTTTTTACTCTTGTATTTAAAACTACGGAATAGATTTTGCAAAAATTATAAGCATGCTAATAATTTAGATTAAACCCCGAATAAACAGTGTTACCACTGGAATATAAAAAAGATACCTAAGTCAAAAATAGACCTTTAAAATAATCTTTAATTTATTATCCTTATCATCCCTTAACCGACCTTGAGTTTAATACATTGTTAAGCGATCTAAAGAGTGATTGTCGAACTACATTCGATGTTCAACCAAACCACATCCTAAAACGATTGAACTATACCTAACCTCTTTCTTTCGGGGTTTGTAATTTGTTATCATCACCCCGTTGAATTATTAAAACAAGCATATAGAATTTATATTTTTACTTTTAATTTACATTTGTGATTCCCCGTTCCCAGTCCCAGTTAAGTATATCCAGCACTTTCAAAACGATATAAATTTATCATTAGTTGATTATCAGTTATCTTTACGTTAGTGTAAATAATATATAATTATTAGAATCTGCGAGGAGTTATTGAAAATCGTTATTTTTATGTGATGGAGGGCAACTGAGTAGGTTTGCCTGATGATAAGGAAATACAGAGTCTGGACGAGGCGAAAACTGTCTCATGAATGCGTTGTCCACCTTCAAATAGGATAAAGGAAAGAAGGGAAGGGAAAAAGGGCCTCTGGTATTCCCACTTGCCGGACGATGAGATGAAACTTGACGCTGATTTTCTGTGGGAGTGTGGTATCTCGCATTGCGAACCGGCACAATTAAGCCTAACGGAATGGCTCTACCACCTTGAAAATAGGAACAATATTTAAAATTAAAAATCTAATACAGTCAAAACCCCACTCTCTGATGGTTTTGATTACTTTAATACCCTTTAAGTTTAAACATGAGTAGCAATCGTTTACTAGACTCTTTTTATTAACTCAATATTTGAGACCGATAATTCATTTTACTTTCTCTATTCCATGGGAAATACACCTGTAACGCTTTTTGATCCAAGTGGTGGTGGTTATGCCTCAAAACGTTTTAATTTTTTTTTATGTCTTAATAAGTAGTTTTTAAAACATTTCTTATGCTAATACTTTAATTTGTCGCTAAAATATTACTTTATTATTTGATGTACTGTTTGATTTTCAATTAATTAATTGTATAACGTCGCGTCGTTAAATAAAAGTAGGGTTTATTTGTATTCCCTATGATTTATAATTTTTTAATTAAAATATCGAGCTTTAGAATCAATTATGATAAAATAAAAATAATAAATACATAAATAAATAGATAATATGATATATTTATTTATAACCACGTAATACAGACAGATATTTTGTGGGTGATCTAAGTTAAAACTAGGCTATTATTTTAACACAATAGAGCTTTTATATTATTTATTTATTTATTTATTCATTTATCCTTTATTACATATACCACAATCACAAATAACAAAAAGTAAGCAAATATCAAGAAGTACATATATGTAAATGACGGCCTTATCACTAGACAGTGATTTCTGCCAGGCTACCAGAACTTGCATACACACAAAAAAAGAAGAATTAAATATTATTATATTTTTCAATTACTGTCAAAGGTAAGTATGTGATATACCTCCTCATTTCTTATCGATATCGTACGTAAAGTTATTTGTCTCGACGTAAACGTTCAATATCAGAGGGTGAATAAGGCACGTATTGCAATGCTGATGTGACAGTTTATACTTCGTGAATGACTCGGTCAAGATTAACTTAAATAGCCTCAAACTATCTAGAGTAGGATCATTAGATATGTAACTGTGATGAAGTGATTAGTATTACCAGGGGTTTCGGAGTATTGAATACACGTAAGTAATTTTTTTTGTCGTTTGTCAAGGAGAGCTATTAACGGCCAAATACTCATACGCAAATTAAATTTCAGGACGCCTTAAGACTCGTAATTTTGACAGAATATTATGGTGAACTGTTAAATCGGACGGGTTTAAGATGTACTTAATTTTAAGTTGCGTTTCAGTATTCCGGCTTAAGACACTCATGCAGAATTAAAGAATTACATTTCTCGTATCTTGCCGTGCTGAATTTAATGTTGAAATTATACACTATTACAAATTATTTATTTAAGTATGTTTTGTTATTATTTTTATATCAGTAAGTTTCTTATACCTACAATCAAAAATAATTTAATAATACTATATTAAACACGGTGCTAATAGCGGTGACTTATAAAGTTATAACTCATATAAACCATTAGATGACAATGATTGGAATGCGGTTGTTGGCGACGGTGGCCGCGTGCTTGTGGTTAGTTGTCGCGATCGACGCCAGGCGCAAACTGAAGCGAGACCACGACGAGAGCTTGAAGGCCTTCGATATTATTGACTTCGATGAAGATAACAGTGAGGTTAATCATATTTTTTTTCTCTTAAAATATTTATAAAAAGATTTAAAAAGGCCTTAATAAAAATATATAAAAAATAATAACCAACTAAGGTACTTAGGTAATCATTTGTTATCGTGACGGAGTTTTACTCCGCAAAAGAACAAATAATTTAAGATTTTTCAGCGACTGGGACTTAATAATAAAATAATATTTTACATATAGATAAGTTTAATTATTATTAGAAAAATGACCTTGCAAATTGCTAAGAAATCAATTTGTTTTCTGGTTTCCTCTGCAGAAACCACAAGTTATCTACTTAAAATGCATCTAGATGGCGTTAACGTCTCGCTAACTGAATTATTATAATGTTAAGTCTTTGATTTCATAATAAAAGGGTGTTTTGCAGTATGTATGATTGTTCTAGTAGTTAACTATTTTAGGGTTAGGTACTTACAAAATTTTATTTAACAAGCTCCAATTTATAACTGCAAAAAATAACTTATCCTTACATTATAGTTGGAGCCATGTCAATGCGGAGTGTTTATGTCTCAACAAATGGGCTTTAAAGATGGCCGAAAGACCAAGCCCCGTGGTCCACCGCAGGGCGAGCCGGTAGTCACATACGATACAGATGGGCCTATTTTACCCTGTGGCTCTAGCGGGTTTAAGCAGTGCATTTCTAAATGTCTTGATGTGGTGAGTACAAAGTAACATTTATAACGTTAAGGATTACGGCAATAAAAAAATATATATCACAGATTCGGTTGGATATTCTATTATCATGATATAATGGCAATCCAAAGAACCACCATATTTAACTTTGAGCAAATATGTCTGATTAGGCAGCCATCTTTAGTAATTTTTTTATTAAATCGTGTAGTAGCTTATCGGCTAACATTACTTTTTAAAAGGCTCTTTTTAAATTCCCTTACTGTTGGCGTTTAAAAGCATGTAAGGTATATTGCAAGTTTACGACATTCTCGGGGTTGGAAACAATCGTTCAATGATTTTGTTTGCTTACTTCATGTGTTTAGAAAGTAACGGCCGGACAATAAAATATGTAAACGTCGTAAACACTGACGTACTTCCTTCAAAGATTTCCATTTCAATTAGTCTTAATGTTGCTGCAATTACTACGAGATACCGCTTTCCTAAGTATTAGCTTCAGGAGACATTATTCGAAAGGTAATAATAACTCGTCTTTATGGCCTACAGAGTTCTATATCTTTACATAGTGACCTACACAATTATTTTGTTTTAATTGATCCGATTGTAGGTATATTTTTTTACGATTTACTCCAATCTTGAACATCTCACAGTTGTACCAAATCTTTCGTAGTTAATTAACGAAAAAAAAGTGCATCTAAGTAAAGCACAAAGAGGAAAAAAATAAAGCTTAGATCAGAAGAAATGGGTATTACATAATAATATAAGCAATCAGTTTCCGCATGAACACTAAGTTAAAAATCAATTTTAAAGCGAAAGTATACGAGTGATCCGTCATTAGTAACATTTTCGGTATACAATACACTTAATTTCTTGCATTAGTATACTGCAACTTGCAAATTATATTATTAACACTACTAAATTAGTAATTGAGACTATTGGCAAGCTTAAACGAATTGTTTTAATAAAAGGAGCTTCGACGTGTGTATCCTCTGGCTGCAAACTATTTTTAATTGAAATTCTATTTTTTTTAAGATACTAAAATATTTGCCACGTGCCGGTCCAGTGATTTGCGGCGCTGTGGAGCGCGACGTGCATCGCGAGAAAGCATTCCTTTTTATCAGGAACTGCGGCGGCGATTGGAGTCCGACCAACTTCTCTGCTGGCAAGGAGTTCTGCTGCACCGATGGACAGCATCATAAATGTTGAAAATCTTGAAGACATAAGCTGAAACATAAAAAGCCTTGAAGACATACTAGAAGAATGACTTCTAACTTTATTTTTAATTATAGCGTCTGCCATTTTTATAATTATTAAGTAGTTTAGTGGATGCTTTTACCAAAAATTGTAATGTTAGAGATATTTTTTCTTGACATATGGTTAAAGTTGTATTTATATTTTGTACATCACATTATAAGTGTATGCTGTTCTTAAGATAAAATATATATTATCATCTATGGTAATGTAAATATCCAAGTATATTATTTTAAATAAATTTAAAATGATTTTTTACTTGTAGGTACCTTTTATTAAAATGATCGCCTCCAATCTAATATGTTTTTTTCGTACGGAAATGCGCATGCATTCCTACAGGCCTTTTGAGGTCACGTTGTTCCATTTTGCCGTTTTTGACAGTCCGCAGGTACCTTTGCGCTTTATAAAGATACAAAGATACCTGCGACAAAGTGGCCAGCTTGCTATGCTATACGATAGCTATACATACTAGATATATTCATAGAACAGATAGACTATAAGGACACCACAAGAATTGTTCTGGTTTCTTTTTCAATTTAACTTATTGCGCGGCGCAATGGCGCTCCCTAGTACCTGATCTATAGGTATCCACTGCATCCACCACAATATATCTACCTCCCTTCTTCTAATAACCTGGATAGCACCAAAAACTACTTAGCTAACATTAGCTGCCAGGCAATACTGTTCATACAACCCAGGGGTTGGATGTTATCCAATTTCATATTATTGCCTTATTGAATTCATAATTAGTAAGAACTTGGTATCACTAAATATAATATTAATGAGATCTATATATTTTACGTACCTATACCTACCTGCAAATTCTATAGGACAAATTATTTGTTATTTCTACTAAATTGTTTATTATTATTATTAATATGTCCCACTTTCAGTTCATTTAACTTATAATTTGCTTATGTAAGTAATCGTAATAAAGTGTGACTAAATTGGTCTTGGTTGATCTGAGTATAGCCATATTTTATATAAACCTAACGTTAAACTAAATTTATATTTTTACAAAGTTCAATTATTGACAATTCACAGTCATAGTTACTATATTCATTTCGAGGTTTTTATTTTATATTAACTGTGGTTTTAGTTCTAAGTACGTAGACTTCTATCGCGTTACTTAAAATATTGCACAAAACAACACATAAGAATTCGAAAAGGTGAATTAAAAAGCATTTAATTAGAAATAACATAAGCATTATACTGCTTATGTTATTTCTAATAAAATGAATGGTTTTACATAGTTTTGCATGCGGCTAGCGAGGATCCTGCGTCGGATACAAATAGCTGCATTGTTCTAGCCAGACGAGACGCACAGGGCAGCGTATGTCGTAAATAGAAAAATAAGTCAATCAATTTGGCCTAGTTTTAGTCTGCGGGAGTGTATCTAGTGTCGCTTCAATGCGGGTGTCGAACAACCCTATTCAATTGGTTAAAATTAGATTGATTTTATTATTTTAAAAGTGCTTCTATGAATTTATAGGACATTTATGTTGTAACTACATTTATTATTATAGTTTATAGCAGCTTAAAAAGCTATGAGCAGAATTTAAAACGTCTAAATTAAGTAACGAACATGTAGGTCGTTATAGTATATTTTAATAACAATGTACGTTTTTTTAAGTTAATTGGGATGTCGCTGCTATTTAGTAAATGTCATAAAACCTTTAAGAATGAAAATGTTTAATAATATTAATTGCTTTTTCTACTTTAGAGGTTTTAATCATAATATAATTCAGTATTATAATATGTACCTACATCGGATTAAAATGAAGAATATATTAGGGTGTTTTCTTATATATGTGTAATGCTATGAGGTGAATTTACAAAGAGATTACTAAAAAAATTGATTTTCCCAGTAGAGATCACCGCTATCATTGTCAGCGCGAAACTTATCATTTACGCGTGACAAATATCGAAGTAGTTGTCCTATATATCGCAAGGAGCGCCTTATCCGTCGACCCGCTCGATGGTGTCAATGGAGTTTCCTTATCAAGGGCTAGTAAGTAGCTAGGTGCGGGGCGCGGCGCGCGGGCGGCTGTGACCCCGATCGCGCAGGGTGAACAACCCCGCCACGTGCCACTTTCTAAAAAGAAACGAGAGAGCGTCGCTTGCGCATCCTTCCATGGATAGCTGGATCTCTGGCATACAACCGCAGCGTTGGCTATCCGCATCAAAACGTTACGTACCTACATTACTTAGAATATATTTGTAGTTATAAAAATACATATAAATAAAAATACATACACCTGTATCTTTACATCAGGTAAATCATAAATTTACCTGATGTAAAGATACAGGCCTAATTAAAGTGCACTCGAAAAGTGCAAAACACCAATCATAAATAAGTTATAAGTTATAACTGATTGATTGTTATGTACATTACAGAAGAGTTATTATGACAAGTACGTGTTGTGACTAATTGATGTAAATGAGAGATGTAAGTCGTGTGTCCAATTTAGTTCCTTATTCATGCTAATTAAATTTTGTACACTGTCTCTAGACATTAATGACTATTTTATAATATATGGTAGAGCATGTCATAAATATTTTATTTTTAATCTTGCATTCCGAAAGTTGATAATGCAAATATAAATTAAAGACATGTTAAAATTACCCTGTTGCGACTTATATTAAAAACGGCAATTCAAATATGATTAGCAAATCGTTCGATGAACGTGACAATGGTTTGGTATCACCGTTCCCCGAAACGGCGTGGCCGGCACATGACCCCTGCGCGGGCGCAGCCGAAGCACGTAATGTCGCGTTATTGTAATGCGTTGCGCAACTTACCCCGCGCGCTGGGTAGACCGCTGCCCTCCAACTAACTACAGGTCCCTTGAAGGCTTAATGTACTAACTACTACCTAGCCGTGACCTGGGGCTTTACCTGTGCTCTTCAAAGCTTACAAACTAGCCATAATATAAAACTAAAACGATTTGTTTAAAGACTTTCAAATAAATAAAATTGAATAAATAATGAATTGCGAAATCTCGCGCAGTAACATTATAATACAGTGGAATAAAGGGAGAAACAAAAGAAAGAAAAAAATAATAATCGACACATCTAGTTATAAAAAGTATGATTTTATATCTTTAACTTAAGATGCGATTTTTAAAACGTTCTTAATTTTTATAATAGCAACACACTAGAATACAATATCCTAAGAGTTCTTGGAGGTTCTATCTTTTAAAAGCATTAAACACAGGTCCTATAATATTATTAATAAGAGTTAATTTATAAAGTATTCTTCGATGCACTTTGATTTTCCTTAAAATATAATTATTAATAGTTAAAATGAAAATATACAGGTTATTTATGTTTAAATTTTGTCTAAGTGTTCAATTAACTTGTTTATATATGTTTGGTTTAAGACCGAAGTTGATTGCTTCATAGAACGCAATGCACATAGGATCGCTCGAACAGTCTTATCTGGGTTTGTTACTGACATATATTCGTATATTTGAAATAGTTGACTAAACTCCAACAACAATGTAGGAGCAAATTGCAATGTATGAAGCCATTGGGCGTTAACTATTCGACGGTTGTGACTTCGTAGGAAAACTATAAAATGCATACATGGATGTTTTCCAACGAGCGGGCGGAGGGCGAGGGGCGAGGGGGGGCGGGGCGGGGCGAGGGGCGCGGGCAGCGGGTGTAGTCGACACACTTTCTGAAGGGCTCTAAAAGTCGGGCTTTGTGACCACCTTTACGAGCCATCTATTTGTGTACCTTTGATTTATCACAAATGCTAAGAAACATTTACAGTTACGAATTTAATACGCAACCTTAATATAATAATGTTTTTTGATTAGGCTCGTAGATCGTCAAATATAAATTTTATTACTTACGAAATTGAAACGGTAAGCTGTCTGTATTTTCAGTGTAAAGGTATTTTGAATTTTCTATCTTTGAGTCATAATTATTAATTTACAACATTGGGAGAGCATCTGCAGCAGTACCTAACCATTTTGATATTAACGAAAGATGCACATGAACGTCACATATCAGCAAAATCAGTATGGTACAAACTGTCTTACGTTTTTTTCGTGTTAATCAAAAGTAGTTTTGGTTAAAATTTAGGTGTAAATCGATCCGCATAAATATATGGGACTATTTTAGGCGCCCTTATGCATGCTACAAGCGCTACAGCACTACAACTGTAGCTACGGTTATCTTTATTTATCGCGTCCACAAATTGTTTCCTAATTCGAGAATGTCTGCGTTATATAATTCATATCTTCATAACACTTAGCGTAACTAAAAAGTTCATCAAAATTATCTCCGTTTACTTTGAATGACTTTTTTTTCCTGTTTAAGGTCCAAAACAATTTAAAATTAAGTATTTGGTTAAACGTTAATCAAAATCATAAAGGTTAGATTATATAAAACATTGATTGAAGCCTACAACTTTCAGTGCATACAAAATTACAAATTCTATCATAAAATGCTGTTACTTACATTAGAAAGGTGATGCTGCAGGTACCTTATAATGTCTCTAAGACTTCAATAAATAATACTATGCTTTATAAACATACGGCACATAAAGGATGTAGGAAATAGAATAACGGTTACTTCTAGCGCATCACAAGAAGTACTTAATATCTTAAAACCGTTTCCCGAGAACCAACAATGTGTCATTAAAACACAACCAGTTTGCTTGACCCACGTCGCTGCCCCCATCGTCGTACAGTTTGATTAAAAAACGGGAGATATTACCGGAGACTAGAGGTCTCGATACTTGGGTGGTATGAATGATTGTCGATATCACTACGTCGTCGGTAACTCTACCGTTCACAACTTTTTGCGATTGCTAGTGGAAACTACATCGACAGTGGGGTGAATTGAGGCCGCTACCGCCTGCGGTTCTGCAGAATCGAACGACATTAAATAAACAATCTGGAATATCATTTCATTGCTTGCAATTATATTTTCTCATCAATATAACAAAATATAGTCCAAAAGCAATTAGGCTGTTATATAAAAAGATGAACTTCCTGTACAAAACATCTTCAAATTAAACCGCCTGAGGTCGACGACTTCTAAAATAAGGTAAAATTTTTCGAAAGTAATCGACAGACATAATCATTTATAACGCCTCAACCAAGCGTCCACGCTAGACACAATTTAGAATAAGCTCGCAAAAAGATCAAATGGCAGTCTATAAAAATAGTCATAATTTTAAAATGCAGCGGGTCGATCGACCGTTTCGGTTGGTCTGAACTCCATTTCATCCAATAACACCGTGTTAGTAAACTCAGAATAGACGTTGGATACAGTTTTATATCGATATTGAACTTGACTCTCGAATGATAATAGGCAAAACACGTTTTTAACTTCCTCAAAGTATAGTCATCGAGGGTACTGGCCGTGCGGCGTAAACACGGAATGCACCAGTGGTTGCGCAATCACCAACGGAGTTCAAACGTGTTACACGAGGGGGACATAAAAAGAAATATTTTATTGCCGAGCCACATCACACAGTTCAGCGGGAGATAAGCATGGAGTGGGCGAGAGTAGTTCACCCCGATCGCCTCTTGAGAAACACTTGGAGTCTGATGAAAATCTCGATTAAGCTACGACTATTTGACCATGTTCTAATGCTCTTACACGATAAGAAAGCATTTTGTAAATTATAGTTTTAATTAAATCTTCTATGTTTACGTTATAGCACGTATTTTAGTCGGCGAGTTTAACATGCTCTGATTAGCAATTTAAGAATTTAAGTTAAGTATATTATAATGTACTTGATTTTAATATTTAAAGTCAAAGTCAAGAGCATACAGCTGTGAATCAGTTGTTCGTGCATATTATGTTTTGTAACTACGTAATGTACTTTACCTAAATAACTGCTATCTAGAACTGTGATTCTCATATTGACTCGCAATTATACAGTATTCCACTTCCGTTACTCCGCCTTTTGGTACTTGTAATACTTGGAATTTTCTAGACAAGAGAGCCTTTTATGCTCCGTGAGGAGTGAGCGAGGAAAAAATTCTTCGATGGGAATTGATCTCACGGTTATAATTGTAAAGAAAGCGTGAAAGCATTGTGCAGTAAGTTGGAAATGGATCAAACCGTTGATTATTATTATTTTTTAATGTTAGGCTTCTTTGAGGCTCCGGCAATTGCAAAAGACCATACAACTAACTGAAAAATTAGATTGTAAAATGTATAGAGCAGCTCTAAGATAATCAAGTCTACCTCTCATATAAAATATTATTAATTATTATTATAGATAATTACGCTTAGGTGCAAGCAATAATGATAAAATGAATCAGCATTTTTTATATAAATTTGTAAAACTTCAAACCGTTCATTTTCTTCAAACTCGTCGACAACAAAAACACATTCTCCCAAAAATTGAGTTGACAAGGGGATAAAATAATCCTAATACATATTATTTTTTTCATAATACAGGAACATTTCAACCAATGAATTATTTAAGTGTGAAGAAGTTTGTAATGTCGAACGTGTTAATATTCTTTAATCGACGACTGTACAAAATATATTTGCAGTAAAATAAGAAAATTATTATAATATTACAGTTCAGTCCATAAAGATATTTAATTAGTAAATGCGAATCAGCACATACTAAGGCTGTCCTAAGGATAGTGTATTCATCACGAAGGTCATTTGACGCCCACACACAATTCAGTAAAGTGTTGAATTGTTTCACGTACAACTCTTTGGTTAATACAGTCATAGTATAGCTTAAAATTTATATATCTATAAAATATTTTTCATTGATTTCCAAAACGTGTCTGTGTTAAGTATTAAAGAAATGAAGATTATACTTTGACTTTAGAAGTAAAATTCTTAAATGAATTGTGTGTTTACGAGTATAATATTTGATACTAGTAGTAACAGTAGGAATGTTATGTATAGAAATGTACGTATGTAGTACGTGCTTGTGTACACCACACGCCGTGACATTAGATACCGACTTTATTTGTCTAGCGAGCTCCTACAAGGAAGAGACGCCGCGTGACAACTTGTTGCTGCCTTTTGAAACAGAATACCATAAAGGCTCCATTATCGAAACGTTTTAGTGTTCTGATGATCAAAGTAGTGTTTTGTGTTTGTTAATCAGTTTAAAGTCGATGATATATATTTATTGTATTTTATTAACTTTAATTTTGCTAAACATGAATGTTGTCTTTTATCATAAATTATTTTTACTTGGTTTATTTATATAACAGTTATGTTAGTAGTAGCTGTAGAGGATAATCGCTCTCCGGTCATTAAAGTATGTTTCACCGCTCAGCAAAAATGTTCCTTGCAAGCGAAAATTAAGAATTTTACGTAAAAAGCAACAAAAATTCGATTTGGGTCATCCGCCGCATACTCAGCGAACTTGTTAAAACAACCTACTTTACAAATTGTGAATCACTGTGACAGGCTATGCGAGAATCAATATCGCCAATAACTACGCTGCAACATATACGAGTATGTAGCCATCTATGTGAAAGTTTAATTTGATATAGAGGCGTGCCTACAAATACTGATTTATAACATTGGCAGGCTTTTGACCATCAACGCATAGCTAATAACGGTAACACTGGGTTTGATTACTTTGCAGAACGTAAAATAACTTTCGTATTGTTCCTTTTAAGAGCTACCAATACAACTCTAAATACTGTAGGCCTTGATGATGACCGTAATTATGAGTGTTATTCAATCATGTTTACAAGTTTTAAGGTCCCATCTCAGTTTGAAAAATCATTGTTTATTAATCTAAAGTTACAACAACTAAGACAAACGTTAATATTTATGGAATATTAAAACAGTATCTAAAGAGCTGCAGGGAGCCAGTAGCATCTGCACTTAACCATAATATGCGAGTGTCCTAGAACGACTAATTGTCGTTTATTAACAAGACGATGTCCTCAATAGTCAATGCCGAGTCTGGTCGTCGCCTCGCACCACCCCTAAGGATGCTCATTTCCTTGTCGCTGATGACGGCTCTCGGACTAAAAAAGTACAATCATAGTGCTCTCCGGCGCGGAACGCACTGTCCTCATTTGAATACAAACGCACGCGCATTGCGCACACACCCTTAACTGAACACAGCAACAAGCGACGCATCGGACAACCGACTCTGTAACGCGACTCCGGTGGGTTCAAATTACTACGGCGCAACAAAATACGTGCCCTCTTTTCAAAGTCAAAAGAAGAGGGATTCTCGTAGGTGAGAAAAGGAAGGCGCTATGCTTGAGGAGGACGGAGGACGTTAAGGGCATTCACCCCGTACCCCGTGGGTTGCGGCTAGAGGAGCTACAAATGATGTACATAGATGCCTTTCTCTATTTAGGTGCGCACGAGTTTCGAAATAGTGGCCGTGGAACTTTTTGTTGGGAGGTGGATCCTGTTTGGGTTGCGTCACCGCGTGGCGATAAGTTCGGCTATTGCCGCCTTGAGAATGTCTACGTACAGGTGTGTGCTTTTGGTGGCTTCAACCTTTCAAATTCAAAATACTCGTCCACCTCACTGACTTTATGGCTACACTCGCATCTGCTGGAAAACGATACTCCAATATTTTCTATTCACTTTAATGTACATCTTACTCTTAATGTTCGATAAGAAGTTATTAATAAGTAACAACAAAATACCTATTAAGATATTTTGTGGTTCTTGATATTAGACAAATATAACTTTATTTAAACAACAGCGAAGTTCTAAACCACAAAGAGCGTTTTAATGTCGGAAAGACTTGTTAATGTTTCAATTTTGTGTGCACAACAGGAAACTATAGCCACATGGTGTTTGATTAAAAGCGTAATTTCGTTTTAAAATTAATTATAGTAAATTTATACCTTAAATATTGTTCATATTGGTCTACCTTAACATGTCGTAGAGAGCAATCGAAAAACCGAATTTTCGAAAAATAACGGTACCAGTTAAATATTATGTATAATATATGAAGGTGTTAAGATTAGAACCACGATACAGTAAACCGATTATACGGCCGTCACATTTTTATTGCTTTATCGTAATGTTTCTTATTGTACAACCTTTACTATGGTACATATTTTCTTTTATTTTACGCCATTTATTGTTGTCCTGTTGCTAATAAAGTGGACAAAAACTTAATTAATAAATTAAGTTTTTGTAAACAATGTGAACATATTACAAGCATGTTTTATAGACTTATTATTTTTTGTTATAAAATAGGGCAACGTTAATGTCTTTATTTATTCGTAGACAATGAATTCGACAGACCAGTAGAAGGGAATAAGGATGAGTCGAGTCATAGCCAGTTAATTGGCTTTTCATGTTGGTAGTTTTCCATAGGGTATATTGATCGCGCAGATAAATTTACGACGGGTGGAAAGTGTTGTCCTGGTTGGGGTGGTGCCTCCCCCTGCCGATAACACCCGCATACAACTATACAAATTTATACGGGGTGGCGCATGGAATAGATCAGTGTTTGCGATCATTACATGTAAATAAATTTAAATGTACCCATAAAAATAAGTACTGCAAGTCGGAAAGTGGTTTTGTTATTTAAGGCCTCAAAGTGAATCATTTTATTGCAGTTTTGTACGGTATTAATCGGTAAGCTACCACCACTAGCCAGGCTGTAATCAGCCGTCACACAAGTAAGTATCTTATGTCTTTGATTGTTGATAACAGGCATAGCTGGCTCGTAGTTATTATTATTATATTATTCAATAGCAAATTTACTTATATGCGTTACATTGCTAGTGAAAATATAATAAATATGTATCTCACACGATAGCAACATCAATGGATATTATACTATGGATAGATTGAAATATTACTACAGTTTAAATATATATTTTTGAAGACGATTACTTAGAACAGTAATTCAGTGAGAAGCTAAGTAAAAAAAGAAGTGCAAGCCGGTCATCCCCATCGGAGTGCAGCAAAAACAACAAAAAGAGCTCGCCTTACTCCCTCCGACGACTCGTGGGAGATTCTTAAGATTACCTTTTTTATTTCTGGCCACACGCATAATTAAGGGTGCCGCGGTTGCGCTTGCGCACCCTACAATCTAAGAATAATTCATTACTGGCCAGTTACAAACAAAGATATACCTTATTTTGTGTGTACAAGAATAATTGAACAAAGCTTTTGTATATTAATTAATAATTAAGTATAATTTTATATAACAAGGAGAATTTATTTAACTGTCTATGTGTCACTTTATAAATTTTCTTTCGTACTTGTATTTTAACTTTTTTTATTTTTTAACAATTTCTTTGTACTCCCAGATTTAATCTTAAGTTCTGTTATGTATGTGTATATTTTTTTATTTACATTGCCATTCTCTGTGGGCATTAGACCAAAACGAAAATATGAATGAACGCGCTCCCCATGTCGGAGTCGTCACGTGACATGTGACTCTGTGACGCGATATAATACCGCTGATATATATCTACTAGATGTGACTCAAGTTTTAAATGTATTTTCAAGCGTTCTCTCAATGGCCAGCAACACGTCCTTGACACCTTAAGGACTTTCGAATATAAGCGGTGTGTCCTACCAGGTGATACGAAATTTTTTGTGAATTATAAAATAAATTTACGAAAAATGGTAACTATTCACATACTACAGTCCGTCTGTCTTAAAAATGAGTGGTCAATTTAATTTTTTGTCAATCAATTAATTATTTATTTATACGAAGATCAATAATATTTATTAATTAGAAGAATACATAACAATTTGTAAGTCCAGTTTTTTTACATTATCCCCGCAAGCTTTCCAACAGGTTGTCTAATAACAATCAAAACTAAATGAATATCCGATTAATGTAGCTATCATATATTTTTTTATGTAATCATTGTATAATGTGCAGCTTAAATATAGATATGTACTTATAAAATAATTGTAGGTACTTCCATAAAATAAAAGCGGTGTTGAAAGCATGGGCACTTGTCGTTTGACACCGCGAACTGCGATAAGCGCCGAGGGGCGCTTCAGTTACAGGTTATTAAACCTCGCCCCGCCCGGGAACATAAGGGAATACGCATTAATAACCAATCGTTACCATACAATTGTGTTATTATGGAAACATGAACACTTTTTTACCAAAAGCTTCTTGTCACATGGAAATAATGGGATAAAATGTATCCTATGTGTTAATCCCAAGGTCTAATTTAGCAATTTTTTTACGGAAAGAATCGGACATTCATCATTAAATAAGCCCTAACGTCTAATTCAAACAATCGACAATATTTCCAAGTTCCATTGGTTCTATGATGACATTTCTTGTAGATGACAACCCTGATCAGTAAGTACATAAAGTAATATAAAACAAAATTTCTTATCGCCTATATTTTGATGACATTTTTTTTAATATAGGATGATTCAAGCAAAAGGATTTTGTCTATAAACCAGTCATAACATATGGGTACGAATACTGGGCAATTCGTAGTTATCTATAATAGGATTTTTTCAAAAAGCTTTGAAAAAAGTCTTATTACTACTATGTATATGCTTAAATAGGCTTATTAACCCTAATGCCTATCCTGTAGGTTAATATTGTATTCAATTCTTCTTTTGTAGTGATAATTGAAGGTTCAAGTATTATAGACGTATTATATTATAGGGAACATTCAAGGGAATGGAAGGTAAGGAAAATCTTCAGTGCCAATTGTATATTAACGCCTTAAATTTATTGAAATGGTTTCAGAAAAATTTAATCCCATTATGCAAACGTATTGAAGACTTAGACAAGTCTAAGAGTTCCTGCTATAACGAAATCAAGATACTTTACCAGTTTCTTATAACTCATATAACCCCTGTAATATACTGACATATAATTATAAATAATAAAAGAGGCGACTTACTCATAATTAATTATTTTTTATTCTAAGTCAGTTCCTAAGTAGCCGTTTAAAAATAATTATTAGTAGGGTTGGAAATGAAGAAATCCCCCTTAAAGTAAGTCAACTATGAAATGAAATATACCACGAAAGTAACGGACAAAATAACAACGGAAATTGTTTCTTAATAGGTAAGTATCTATTACGTTTTTATGGTCAATGATAGTTTTTTATAATAGATAAATATTTCCTTACTGTTTGCAGTTTCTCTTTGATCTAAGCACGCTTAGGAAATAATAAAAAGGTATATAGCTAGCTATTAACTATACCTACTAGGTATTGAGGTATAGAAAATTATAATAAAAACTTTCCCTTATAGTTACTTATTTAATAAATTTAATGTGGTGAGCCTTTGATTGAATTTAAGAATGTATGATCGTGATATGTCTACATTAAATAAACAAAGACAAATTGATACTAATTTTCTGACTAAATAAATCTTATAAACTATACCTACTTCAAGTTAATAGCACTTGCGCAAGTGTATATAATTAATAAAACCGAAAATAAAAAAAAAACACTTCAGTCTAGGTTTATGGATAGCTTTTAGATACAAATCATATGCCATTAATAGACTCTTAGATTTAAAATCCAGTCAGTATTTAGTTGTTATGTTAAAGGAATATTCTAATAGGAGTTGAAATGTTTAAATTATCCTTATTGAAATTATTCAGCCATTCAGTGCTTGAACATTAGAAATACAGCATAAATACGCACGTGCCAACTTTATTACCTTAGCTCTCTTATGTGCCCTTAAAAATATGTATTTTATAAAAATATAACAGCTATCCGAGATATAGTAAAACAAAAGATTAAAACATATTTTAAAATGATCATAGGTACTAAACATTTTTAGTTCTATTATTCTTAAATTTACTCTTTGTAATACTTAAACAATTCCAATAGTAAGTCTTTAATAGAAACAACCCTCATGGTGATCACCCTTGAGTACAATTAAGTGGCTCTATAAACGGTGTGTTCAATTGATAAAACCTATGACTTTATTTCAATGGTGGAGAGTTCAAAATCGCCTACTTTTTCGAGTCTTAAATCGTCTAAACATACTATAGTTCAATGTACAATTTGACACGATTGGGCTCCTTTGCCGGAATGCGGGTAGGGTGAGACATATATTTTTTAATTTTTTATACAACCATTCGACCGACCCTATATTGAGGGTGCTTTATTGGGAGCGACATTAAATTTTAAGTGCTTAAATTACATCAACATCAATTGTCTAGGGGTTAATGGGTTTTGTGGTCATTATCATAATCGCAGTATGTGTAAGGTTGGCAATTGCATATAATTAATGAATAATTATTGCTTTCAATAATCAGGTTACTCGGAATTTCATTTAATAGATGAAGTAAAATGTTAAGTTTAGTTTTACATGACATATATTAGCAAAGTGACTTTACACATAAAAAGATACAAGCTAACGTCATTACTATTGCCTGGCTGTAAAATTTCTAACCAACTCAAATAAGTACAAAATTCCTGTTCTTGAGGTAGCCGCTGGCCCCTCGACTTAGAAGGTATTTCAAAACAAAGAAACAAATGGAGTCCTTGCCCTCACTAGCCCTTCTCGGCGCACAAAGGGCTGTGATTGAGAGGGCCAGCCGGCGAGAGGGAAAGCGGGGAGGAGGCAGGTGAACGACCTTCGGCCGGGGTGGCCGCCCCCTGCGTCTGCGCATGCTTGGGCGACGGTCTGTAACGTCCCTCAGTGTATTTATAAAGATCTAAATTTCTCCCCACTAAATTGCAGTTTTGTAGCAATAAAAGCAGAAGCCGGATTTGATGATGTGCCACACATATAAGATTTCGTCCGTTTTAAATAAATATAAGGAATTGAAATTGAAATATGACGATAAATTAAAAAAAAACTTAATTTGTTTATTAGTCGGAACTCGGATCCATTTATTTGTTAGTAAATAAGCTAAAAGCACTTTTTACAAAATATGCTAAGGAATTGAAAACTTTTCTTAATTAATGTCACCAACACTGTAAAGTTTAATTAATATGCCTTCTTGAAACCAAGACAACATTTCTGTTGTATTGAAAACGACGAAGAAAACGAATAAGATATTGTAATATATTTAAAATTAAAATCATATTTATGTATTAATTACGTACAGTTAATGTTTAAGACTCGTATAATAGTTTGGTGGAGATTTATTCGTTTTAGTAAAAAAAAACATTTAGAATACCCGTTCAAGCGCAAGTCACACTAGACCATCGAATGTTCCTTACGGCTTACCTACCTAAGAAAAATATAATATATTGCTGCAATAGTGGAATTATATGATGACGAACCTCTTTAATATACGTAAGGTACCTATCTACAATGATATAAACTAAAATCGTATTAAACAGCATCTAAGGCCTATCAGAAGCCTACAAGGGTAGCCTTATTTTAGTTTTCAATACAAGCATCGGTTTCTTTTAAAATTGTCTTAGCAATATTCTTCATACAATTTCACGCGTAACGCACAAGGGTTTCAAGTTAAAGAACCCCATAAGATATGATGAATATTTATAAAATCATAGCAACACCCCTCACCTGTTGCGCCCCACACAGGAAACAGGATATTAGCATAGTAATCACATAAATTGAATTATTTTCACGTAGCAGTAACTATGAGTATGAGAGCTTGTTGACTCCGGAATTTATACATAAATCGCAGTGGACTGATATGACAAAACAATGTTTATATTTATTAGAGGTTTTCATAAGGTTAACTAATTATATATATACTTTTCGGTGAGTACTATAATCTGGACTAGGTTCACATTAGTATTTATGCACGAAATCTGATTGAAGTTTTGCTTTATTTTAAAACTAGGGGACCCGTGCCCATTTCATTGGGCATAATGTTAACAATCCTTTTTTTATATAGCCTATATATATTTCAAATCGGTTCAGTGGATCCCGAGGTTACCATTTACAATTTAAACAAACACACACACTTTACTTTTTTATATATTAGTATAGAAGTATAGATATACAGATGTACTCTGCAAACTAAATTAGTATTTTGATTGAGGTAGAGATTTTGTGTATACTTTAGAACAAATTTATGTTTAATAAATTGTTTTAATAATCTTTAAATATTGTCAGTAGTGTCAGTGTTGTTTTTCATCATCCATAGCGTTGTTGAGTGTGTTGGAATCCACGTGTAGCCAGGTGTTGTCCACCCACGTGTCAGTAAAGGCAACAAATTATCAAGTTTTGAAGTAAGTGAATAATCACGGTGGCACGACCCCCACCTGTTACGTCCCCCTCGGGCGGAAGCAGGGAATTTGCATTACAATCAAATAGTACCCTCGCTAGCGCTCTTCCGGCCTGCCCTCTGTGCCCTCCCGATGACGCGACAATCCGACCCCGATTGTAATCTCATGTAGAGTATCCGTTCGAAATCAAAATTATGCCATTTTCGATAAGTGGGGTGAAATCGCGTGGGTTGTTAGAGTTTGACAAATTGAACTTCACTCCACACCCTGACTGTCTGAAGCTTCAGCCAAGGGTTAACTATGGCAAAATAAATTACGTAGGAACTATAGGAAACTAACAAACTAAACTAACGAAACTGGTAAAGGGTCGGTAACGCAGTGGTGAGGCACTTAGTTTTGTGACTGCTTATGGCCAGAGAGAGATGGTTAGACACCGCCTCTTACCATCAGGTGAACCGCCTCATCAATTGCTCTCCATCAGATAAAAAAACCAGAATTTTTTTTGAATCAAATACAAAAAACTGTAATGAATCATTTTGATATCAGTAATCTGATATCAGAATGTACTGAATTGTTTTTATTTGTTAACTCTATAGTATACCTACTTACTTAATGCTTTCTTTTTTATATGTACTCAGTAAATCGTAAAATTTAAAAATCATTGTCAATAAAATAAAAAATATGTGCAAAACGTCAAAATGGAAGCTAAAATGCCATCTATCTCTATGAATGCGCCCGAATACTTTTGTCATTGAAATAGTTCAAGAACTTCGCAATGACTGGAGGACAAAAAACAGTGACCTAAATAGGAAGCCTATTTAGTTCGGCGATGCGCTAAATTCTACGGTCATTTTTTATATTTTTCTCATAATTTGTACATATTTCAAAATTTAAAAGCGCGTCTGTTTAATGGGAGTATACGTAGGCAATGGGGCAAATAGAACCTGGGTTCTATGATGGTGGGTTTAATTTCCAATAGACCATTGAATTTTTCAAAATAAAAACAAAAAAAAATAAACATGCAATCTAATCTACGTATATAATGAAACTAATGAAAATCTCGGCAAATTATTACAGGGACATTTTTTACCTCCTCTTAGTAAAAACTTGAACGTAACTAAGCTAATATAACATTACATATAAAATTGTTTAAATGTCTCCGATCCTAATAAAGTGGTTAAGTAAAATGTTAAGATGTAAGATGTAAGATAGAAGGTTGCATCAAGTGAGCTTGCATCTCGGTATCATCTGAGGCACGTTTTTAGAGTTCGTTATATTCGCCTTTCAAGGGATACTTTGATATTCCGCTTGAATAGCATTACATTGTTTAATGCTTAGTCAAATATTTCAATGTACACCATTAAAATCTCCTTTTTAATTTTTAAATTATGTTGTTAACTTAAAATGTTTTAAAAAAATAAATACAGGTAAGTTTTTTTTTAGATTTAACCTACATACAAAAAATAATTGAATAAAAACTATTTTTGACAATTGCATTCTAGGAATAATAACGTATGAAATATAAATGAAACGTTCATTCATCATTTTCATCAAATTCTTTTATAAAAATTACCAGTTACAGTAAAATTGTCAGCTATGTCCCGCGGTTTTACCTGCGCAGTTACCGTTCCCGATGCAATACCGGGATGTGATATAAGTTGGATCAAACTACATACGGTGTGCATATTTAATTTAAAATCGGTTCAGTAGTTTAGGAGTCAATCGCGGACAAGCAACGTGACACGTAATTTATATATCTTAAGATGAAATGACCGATGATTTCTTTAAGTTTAAGAATATATTATATGCTACAATATAATTAATAATAACACAGTAATTATCGCACAAATATATGAGTATAATCCTACAAAGCATTAAAGTTAGTGGTCTTATCATCGTAGCCAGAAGATCCGTGACCTTCTGATATAGTAGGACACGATCGCCCCTCACGTCCTGCAATCTGTTGACTCATAAAACTTAAACAACTATAGTCATGCTCATATATATAAATAATAAATTACTTCACATTTTTTCCTCTAAAGAATATATAATATAAGTAACTATTTGTGAAACAGAGATAAAATGCAGACTTGAAACGAAAATTGCGTTAGTTTGTACTTGATTAATTTTTAAGATCGTTCGTTAGCTAAGAAAATAAATTGGTGGTGTTTTTTATGTAAATATCCTGCACTGAAACAAATTGGTCCTTGTAATTTTAAAGAAGGTATATAATAATAATTATATTCAGGCTTATACAATCAACTATTGAAAAAATCTCATCTTGGCCCATGAATGCAAAGATTGAATTCATTTGCAAATTTCGTCACTTACTTTAATTTACTAAATACTTAATACTTCGTTTCTATCTTGACAACAAAGATAACGAAATATTTAACTATTTGAAATAAGCAGACGTGATGTACATCTAGAATTTCATAAAGATATTATGAGTAAAGGTTATAGAAGCGTCTTAGATGTAATGACATAGCAAACCTTGCGACGCATGGAAAATTACATAGAACATAATAACTACACACTGAACCTTGTACCACGCAAATGTAAGGAATCATTTTCTTGATCACACGATACTAAAGTGACATAAGTGTTATAATATGTATACAATTTCCCGCGTGGGGGCGCATAGGGGCGTGAGGGTGGAGGCGGCGGGGGCGGGGAAGGGGGGCAGAGGGCGCGGCGGCAGCGCGGGCGCACCGCTCACCCACCGGAGCCTCTCGTCTGCAAACTCGCCTGAGCCCCACACAACAAGGGCTCGGGGGATTTCGCTGTCAACTCACCTTGAGCCGACGCAACGCAGCGTCACCTTCAATCTGAATCTCTCAACACAGATCGCCCTTTCTCTAATTAAACATTCCTAGTTTACGAGAGGCGCCGCAATACTCGTTGTGAAGTAGGAAAAATAACGGTACGAATGATGAGTGCGCCTTTCGGATGCACACGTGTGGGAAGCGTTTGCGGAATCGCAAGGCTATGCTCCCAAACTGCTATGGGCGAAGTACCGTGGAAGAGAAAGGCAAAATTCAAGAGACTCGGTAGGGCCGAAATTTTATCTATTTCCGAATATATTAAAAGATTGAAGGACTACCCCTAAACTAAATACGTAATTATGTATGTGTTCAAATTATAGACTCTATTTGTTATGAAAAGTAGTATTTTCAGTGTAACCATTGAGCGTGCTGAGGACACTGCTCTGATTTATACCGTATACAATTTATCTTTATCGGTACAGAATCACTGCTTTAATTAATATATTTGCATTCGCGTCAAAGTTCATACCAGATTTCGATTACATTAAAAGATAAGCCAATAAGGAGTCTCAGATGAATGAATAGATAGCATTTATCATAATATTGGGGGTGATAAAGTTTGTATGAAGGTCATCATTATCATACAATGGTCTGTCGACGCGACTACGTTGACAAATGTTATGTAAGCAATTGTTTTATATTCCTTACGTTATCAATTTTTTAATAAGTATCTG
>JADANM010001663.1:5932604-5943910 GCA_026213755.1 Eurema hecabe | reverse complement strand
CCGTTGTACTTATTTAAATACTTTCCGAAGTAGCCTGTTAACAAGAAAATATAAATTATTTCAAAATAATATAAAATTAATGTAAATGTAGTTTGTACAATAGACAGGATACTAAAAAATATTTTTCTTATTCTGTAACAAGTACACCTATTCCAATTAGTAGACTTAAGGATACGCGAAAGTCGAATCAAATTTAGAAATAGAATACTATTATAAATTTAAAAATCTAAATCACGGTTTATTAGGTTTTGGTTTGGTTATCTTTATTTTTAAGACCTTTAACCTCATTAGAGGCAGATATTTATCGATCCCATGACACCAGGAAGCTTCGCTCCTATTTCAGCGAGGTCTCTGGAATTTCATTTCGCCCGACCTTAATCCCTTCACGGACGTTGACTGAAATCCCTCACCCCCTTTATGACCAGGAGCTTGGAAATGCATTTCATTCTATTTCTTAATTAAACGTCAGAAAAAGTTTGCTGAAGCTTGATGACTAGCTCGCTATGATTCGTAGGATTAAACTTTTAATCAAATTAAAACGAGCAAGCCATTATTTAAAAACATGTAAATATATTGCCTTAAATTAACTATTACCTATTGTAATTAAGAATGTTGCGTGTTGGAAAAAAACGAAAAACATGATTCCAGTTTGTAATACAGATATAAATCAACTACTACGAGAAAACAAAGAAAAATGTATTCCGGTGCTTGTCTACAGAACAGTAAAAAACCGAATGTTAAACTGTAACCTACTTCCAATTACTTTTTTATTTTAACGAGCCAACGCAGTGCTTAACCCACATCGTTGTTAAAAACTCAAAAATTTTGCTAAGTGACACCATTTCTTGAATCTGTTGTCACCACGTAACGAGCTCACCTAACCTCGGGGCACCTTCCCAGCACAATCTTTGTTACCTTATAATTTATTATTTTAATTAATTCCTCTCAAACAGTTCGCAGCTCCAGCTTCATTCACCATGGAAACTTTCAATGGAACGTAATAAATGATGGTTTTAATTAATAGGTAGTTTAACTTATTTTTTCTGCTTTCGTATTTTCATTCTTAAAACTGTATTTTTAAAGTTACGAATTGTCTTCTAAATAATAAAGGTAATATAAAGAAGATGACAGTGAGTAATTAGGAAAATATAATTGGGTGTTGTGTAATTGTATTCTTTAGTTATAGACGAACAAACATCTTTGGCAATCAATTTAATATTAAACATCGATTAATCACTTCCACAGCGCTTGTTCCAGTGTTCGGTGTAATGTACGGCTCCTTAATGATAATAGATATTCAAACCAATATTTTAAGCACTACATTTATATTATAATGATTACTTTATTAGAAATACAATTCTTATCATTGTGCGAAGTTTTGAACCATTCAGTGTAATTTAACATATTATCTATGTATAATCTCCGTAAGCCAGTTTGCCCATAAAATATCACGTGGAGTTAACCTGCCTTTGGAGCTATACTCTGTACTACCATATTACATATAAACATGATATCATAATAAATATGATAAACTCATTAAATCGTCTTGTTTCCATTATTTAGATACTTATGAACAAAAAGATGGCGGTATTGCAAAGGCTAAGCTTAAATGTGTTTTAATGTTTTCTATCGAGTAATGCTATCAATTACAATCGATCAGTGCGATAACTAACAGTGAAATAACTTAGATATCCTGGTGAGTCAGTCGAAATAAATATGTCAATGGTTCGCCACTTATCTTTCCATTTAAACGAACGTGATGTCACGCGACACTGCTTAATTTACACAATCGCTTTCAGACTATGGTAGGTCTAGTTCTATTATTTTATGAGTGCTCAATTCTGTTAAATGCGACCAAGTTGTTCGCTTAAGCTTGATTCGTTATACGCAATAGAGTACTTACTATGTCTTTACAAGACTTCGGTCGGTCTTTATATATTATTTATAATGGACCAAGTTATTTTCGTATTTACTGATCAAGGATATCTCATTACACCCAAATTCCTTAAGGTACAAAGACGATTTAATAATTCAAATAAACTCCCACTTACATTAATAATCTGAATAACTTAAGTACAAAATTATTCAACTATTTGTGTTATTAAATGATAACTCTATGACAAAATCGTGAATGGAATGCGCGCAGGCAGAGAGGCGCCGAATCGCCCACGTTCGGGCGCAAGCGGAATCAATTAAGCCTTTAAAGCTTCAGATTAAGAGTCTTCTATTATAGAACCGCGTCACTTCAAATTAAGAATGCTCTATTATTGGATCGCGTCACTAAGTACGGAGGCGATGAAGAGGTTTTTTATCTGCGTGGACTTTAAAATAACATTGAAATTTGTCATAGAATTAAAGCTTTAGAACGGCCGTAGATACTTTAAATTATTTCCTTGGCCTAATTGTAGGTATAGAAGAGATATGTTTGCTTATTTTAGATATCATAAAATCAACTGCTATGAGAAATTGCATTTAAATATTATCAATAGCTTGATTTAGATTTAGACACGCTTCGGCAAGCTTTATTAACTTCCACGATTTATTTTTGTTTACGCAACATATAAAAATATGAATGAATGATGTCCACACCTATGTTATGAATGGATAGTGAAGTGCCACGTGCCCCACCCACGCTTCGCACCATAGCGAGTTGCTTTAAGTACCTATCTCCCGGCAATCTGGCTGCCGACCACATGGGCGTAAGCTATAAGCTATTACATAAGATTATACAATTTTAAATTCCATAATGAAGCATAGTACAGAAGGTTGGGGTTTATTAAGTGTATTTACCATTCAATGTGTTAAAGTTTTCTTTTAATAAAATATTCGGGAATGAATAACAGTATAATTCGAACGCTTAGCTTAGCTTTTTGATTTATCTTTTAAACAATGTAGTGTCTATAATGTAATGTTAAATACAGAATTCCAATTTAATTATTTCATCGCTTACAAAATAATCATGAGTAAGCTTGGACGGTTTATAATAAAGTTTTTCTAGAAGAAAGGACTTAGGTATTTTAGTATTTTCTTGGAACAGCTTAATTTTCGCTGTAATCAAATATTTTACACCATACAATATAAGTTGCAGCATTTGCGTGACCTACGTGGGCGTATCAGCCTCACCGTCAATTATACAAATCTATGAATTATTTAACAGCGTTCGATGTCGAAAACTATCGTCAGGCCAGTCTTATACATCGGCAATCCAATAAATATTTATTGATATTTAATATTTACGCACTGTTTACTTTTACGAAAGTTGAACCTACTGACTGGCCTAATTATCGTTTAAACCATTGAAAGAACCATTGAAACACAGGGTTGAGGAAAGAAGATGATATTGATCGAAATAAAAGCGTATTCTTATTCTCCCAATAAACAATCTCAGCTGGATTTACTTGACTATAATGGAAATAAACGAAATCAACTCCTAACGAGCTGCCATCGGCAGTGGGTGGCCATCGTAACAAGATCAAGTCAAGGACGACCATTGACAACTTAATTGGGCAAGGGTACAATGCTCCTAATACCATAAATAACAGTAAAACCTCATTGAATTAACATCGAAAAATCATCCTTGTTAAAACACTCCGTAATGAAAATTGTAACATGTTTTTAATTAAGTAAATGACAAAATGTTTAACTACAGTATAATTAACTCGGTATATAGACATCAAAAGATAGAAACCGCACCAATATACGGTAACTGTTTTATATTTTAATAGTGTAAGTTATAAATGGCTTCCTCATTTTGCTCATTATTGTCATAAAAGTAATTTAATAGTTTCTTGTTAATTATAATAATTAGAACGAGGTTACTAGCTATATTTCGATATGATATCAATTATATCACTTGAGTTTCTGATTAATAAATAGAAACATTTCTAATTAATAACTTCTATAATAAGAAAACAGATAGTGTAATTTATTTCCAATATCAACTTAATACTTTCATAATAATAAATAAGCATGATGCTGGAAGGGTTAATGAAGTAGAAATGCGTAGGCGAACTTGTATTCATTCATTTACGTTTACGAATGAACGATTCAAACTTAATGGAAACACGAACTTAATTAATTAATTAACTCTGTCAAAGCAGATCTGAAGCTAATATATTTGATGTGAAAACAATGTACTTAAAAGAAAGTAAGTCTCATTCAAACGCATATTCGCAGTAAATGAACGCTTGTTCGGTTTTAATCAGGATATCCAGGCTAAACATTAACATAGCTCAATTGAAACAAACGACACTTTAGTAAATTACAATAAAAAATCTTCGAGCCGCGCTCGTAATTATGAAAAAGTAGAATTAGATTCAATTAGTGATCTCTGCGATGTAATAGAGTCTTCCTTGTGGTCGTATCAACGGAAGAAGTTTTGAACTTTTATTGGCTTTAATTTAAGATTTTTTATGAGATGATTACGGCCCTCCAAAAAATTTATTGACCTTAAAATTTACGGTACGACGCTACACATACCTACCTACTTATTAAATTTTACAACTTATACAAATTGTGTGGAATGCTTATTTATATTTAATTATAGAATGGAATAAAACACCTTAAGATTACACAATTTAAGACTGCTACTATATAAGTTGAGTTGAGATGATTTTCATTATTAACAAAGTCGTTATGTGTAGAGTATATTTATATTTCCAAATGAAGGCGTTATAAGTTGCTTCTTTATTTTCCGCTCAGTTATTTTGGGAGATTTAAACAGTTTCCAAACATGGCTTTCAGTACATTTCTCTATGAAAGACTTGAGAGTGATATTTTTAACGTAGCGACGCCATTCATCCAGTGAAAATGGTTTGTGAAAGGAAACACATGGTGACTAACATTCCAATTTCGTGGGATTTATAGATCGTAGAAGTTATGACTTGTTTTTGATTTTCTTACTTTTCACGTATGTTTTATTGACTACAGGTATTTGAGTTAATTTTATCAAAAAAACAATTTTATCATACACATTAAGATCTGTTGTAAATTTTCTACTTATTAAAGGTACTACTAACCTTTAGCTTTACCTTTAAGTTGTAAATGTTTATTAACAACCTTACTAATATTAATTATCTATAATTTAAAATAAGTTATGATCTATCTGTATGGTCGCAAATAGCAAATCAAAAGTAAAATATACCTTAATTGAATAAAAATAATGTATTCAATTTAAGCAATTTTTAACATAAGTTATGTATGATGTATACTGTATAGGTAAGTAGTGACAAGCTCACCTACTCAGTAACAACTACCTAAGTGGGCACTTAACTCGCCTCGCCCTCCGCAACATTTCACAATCAGTGTTAAGAATTTGTTTTACATAATAATAAGAGAAACATCTCTCCCATCTCATTAATATTATTAAGAGGTACCAGTGCTCGTGAATTTAAACCCACAGAATTTGTGGGTATAATGGCGTATATTTCGAAATAACACCAAAGAAGTAGAGTTACACATTGTGCATGTACTTAATTTGATATCACGGGACACAGCTAGTTTATAATAAAAAGAAATACCTACCTAAAAGCGCAAACTTTTAGGTTACACGATTGCAGGAAGTTTAGGATATTTAATATCCTAAAAAAATGACTTGGTGATTAAAAAAGGATGCAAGTCTAAAACATAGGAATGGGTTTTTGAGCTATACACATCTTTAAGCCACATTGCCACAGTGTCTACAATTCTTATCGGCATTTTAAAGTCCCTACTATCAGTGATCGTACAATTGCCTACAAAAGTAGATGTTGTAAAATGCTTTCACGTCAAGACTACTTTATTGGTCTGTCAGAGAAAGCGGTTTAGTCTGCTAATAGCCCCCAGTATGTGACCTCTAAACTTTGTAAGTATGCGTTTTTATGTGGCCGCAATAAGCTATAAAATTTAATGTCATGTTTGCGGCCGTATTGGTGGGTGATTAAGAAAAGGTTTAAAATGCCAGCTGATTGCTGCCAACGCATATACACTAGCTACTCACGGTTTCATCTGTGTCGAAGACGACCCCGCAGTTTCGCCATAAGGTTTATTTTTTTCAAACTGATCGAGTTATTTTAGCGTAACACAAACTGACAGAGCTGACTTACTGATTTCCTTTACGTAATATTAAGGAGAAACTGTAATTAATATTATTTCTGGATTAATTGTATTTCCCTGTAATCTTTAATTTTACTTCATTAGTTATTTACTATTTATAGAGAATTACCTAATCATCAAAATTGGAGCACATTACGGTTTATGTCTGAAATAGTCTCATCTTATTATACGCAAATAATTTGACACGGTGTAAAATAGTAATGGACACTTGCGGTCAGCCAACACACTTACGTTATGCGAAGCTCGATGTTTTTGTGCAATTATAGAACTAGCTAACAAGCTGACATGATATTTATGTTCTAAGTTATTGATGATTATATCTAAGTAGCCGTTAAGTTAGACGTTGAAGCGTTTGTTGAAGTACCTAACTGCGTTAAAAAGATGTTTGATTCTTTTTATTCTTTGTAAGTATTTTGAACAAGGTATGTTATTCCACAATCTCACTAAAAGATAAAGTCAATAAAGTTTCCCCAAACCCGACAAAAATATGTTCATACTAGCTGACCCATGCTCTCTTCGTTGGGCATAATGTTAACAATCCTTTTTTATATAGTCTATAACACTCAGCAATAATGTGGCTTTCTACTGATGAAAGAATTTTTAAAATCGGTTTAGTAGATCCCAAGATTACCCCTTAGAATTTAACAAACACACTAACTTTATATATTAGTATAGATATAGATTAATCAAATTTCATTACTTTTAGTAACGTTTGACATTATTTACGCATCAGACAAATCACATCATTTACACGCATAAATTAAAAAAATGCTTCTGAAATAAAAAGGAAAAGAATAGGAAACAAAAAATACCACGACAAAAATATAAGAAACGCATTGTCATCGCTAATAAAATTGTATAAATACGCAATCGTAATTAGGTACACATTATGTGCAGACATACCTACTATAGCTGTTTATATTGTCAACGCCAATATTTATTTTGTCGATCAAGGAAAGAGCCGTTATTCTGTATTCTTTATTTATTAAGCCGTAAGAAGAGGTTGTTGGAAGTCAAGTTCTTTAATGTAATGTTAATAGCCCATAATGCGATATATCCTAAATAATATGGTAAATAGTTAAGACCTAACGAAAAACACGCGTGGAACTTATTATTTGTAAGTTGTCGTGTTCGCACTGAGCCAGTGTTTATATTATACATTTTCCATAGACATTTGAATAAATGATATATTTGGTAATTCTAACTCGATACTACCACGCTCTTCACTAAGGCGCCTATAAACAATGGTTATCAGGGAAAGGATTATAATTAGTCCAGCTATATCGGATTTCTACCGACCGAAACCCCATTGTATTAAAGTAGATGGTAGGATTCACCTTCGCAGACTCACCGACACATTCAGACATTGTGTATTCTCATAGCACAAATGTAACCCAACGACTTCAATAAAATCAAGTGACTTATAGAACACAAGCTTGCTAATAAAACGTAAAAAACCATAACTTAAAATCCGTCGGCTTTCTATTTATATTTATAAAGTTAATTCACTATTGGGAACGACTAGACAGCATGGCGTCGCCTGCGCCCACGCATTCAAGTTCACAAGAACATATTATGCTGTTTCAACACAATTTACATAAAGAAAAACATGTCCGAGTTATTTTATAGGCAATTAAAGCAATTATAAAATGTTCATTCATTTGCGACAATTATACCGATTGCAGCTAGCCGTTTTGAAAATCTGTTTCTATTATGTTATTCTGTGATATTATAATGATTAATTACTTTTTAATTTTATTTTTTTCTGACAACTATGATACCGTTAAAATTTAAGTACTGATGGATCAAAATATATTACGTATAAAATTCTTTATTGACTCTCATTTTCTACTTTATATCTATATACCTAGAACTCTTAAACAGTTACTGCTCTTCTGAGTGAAGGGAAAATATTATCTTACTTAGAAGAGCATTTTTGTTATTTTTGTTTGTACGATGCATGTATGTGAAATAAATTGTACGATAATTGTTTTGATGAGGCGGCCATTTATAAAAACTCTAGACTAAAATAATTGTAATATAATGTTTATTATATTTGAGATTTGAAATATTGTAATCGTAAATATTTGTAATTTAACGCATGAATTTACTTTTATTCATTTATCTATATATAAATGAATAATAGTGAATTATAGCTTATAGCCATAGATAGCTTGTTTATAATACTCGTGGTATATATTATAATCTAAAGGTTTCTACAATTTTACGATGAAATATACAACGAGATAAAAGAAAAATAGAATTCAAGGTTGTTACGAGTTTTGTCACTACGAGATTGAATAGAAGATTGTAGTTGTAATAGCAAGTTAAAGTTCACTTGAAGCATAGTGAATTCCATCATATATTTTGTCGAGATGGTATCGTTAAAGGTGTGCCTGACCCCTCAGCACAAAGGCGTATAAAGGAGCCATTCCCTTGCTCAGTGGAGCATGACGACAAACTGTAAGTAGGATAATTTTGCATAATTAAACCTCATTCAAGGCTTTGCGTTGGAATGAGAATTTTCTAAAAATGGTAGAGATAAATCGTCTCTAGTTGTGTTTATATGTTTCAGTTAAAATATTCTTTTGTTTTAACATATAGTAAAGAAATATCCCTGTCCAAAAAATAGCTAAACAGCAAAACCTTTCAACTTAAACATAGCCTTGTATTTTAATAACTAAGATGTCTATATGATAGTGCATCTAACAGCAAAATGTGCACATGTTATCCTCTTGTATAAATGTAGAAAATCACCTAAAGGTATTTTACTCAGCTTTGTTAATTACATATTGCGCATGTAATACGTAAAAGGTTAACTGTTTCTAGACAATGCGACGTTAATTCTAAAGGTCCACCTTTACAAGCTTGAACAATATGACTTTAGCTCATGGTTACTAAAATTACTAAGAATTCACTTGTGATTCTGTTATAACATAGCTGTTGTTGAATTAAGTTGTTAGAAATGTTTGCGACCTTCGATGTAGGTACGATGAGATATAATAATTTAATATAGGTACTATTTTTATTAGACATTTTCAAGGGTTTCAGATGCCATCTAATATAAAAACAGAAATGGTAAAACAATTTTACGATCTTAAGTCGGTGCAAGCAAAAACAAACATGTTCTATAAACAGCAACCCACACACTTTCATCTGTTAACGGAAGCAGCAATCTATGAGATTAGATTGAGCAAAGAATCTAAAATACTGGTCTTCCCTCATGTAGGCGTACCCTTCGCCCACATGCCAGCGCGGAAGGGAAAGCACAGGGCGAATTTATTATAGGTCGTTTGGAACATAAATTTACACACTAAATGGACTCTTTAACGGCACCGTGATAAATCGTCGACACGTGCTGCGTGTCACATTGAGCACTTATTTAAATTGCATTTGGATTAACGAGAGAAGTTTCAATTACATCAACAATAAACTTACACATTGCGCTATAAAACTCTGCCACTTTGATAAAGTAATCCTAAATCTGGCTTGTGTTCAGCGAACACTGTAAGATATCGAAAACTATTGGTCGCGTGCCACAAATTCCTTATCAATTGAAACAATAACCCTCCAATAAATCGCAACGTTTATTACAAACGATTCCTTCCGTTAGGACCCAATAGCGATTATTCATATCGTCTTCGCCGGATGGTCTATCGGTCACCCCAAATGGCAACAAGGACGTTTCTATCTGTATTTATTCATTCGTGACGGTAACAGTAGGTACTACAAGTGTAATGTGATCAAATGACCAGCGTCCGGCGACCCACGTGCGCCCACGCCCAGCCTCTAATTATATTTAAAACAAATCCTAAAGACTTGTGTCGGTTACAATTGCGTTATAGACTTATGGTCCTTTGTAATGTGCGAAGATTAGATAACAATCGAATACGCGTGAAGAGTTTATGTCGCTTTGTGCTCGGTTTTATTGTCGTACATTTGATAAACTTGACCGTTTGCTATTTCTTGAATTGCGAACATAAATCGATTGCATATCGTCTTGCAGGAATAGCTGGAATGATATGCCATTGAAATACAATACGTCCTTTACACTCACATGACATGTTTGTTTTAGATTTAGAATCGGATTTTTAAGCTCTTATTTTATGAAAAATATGCAAATCTAGAGAAGAATAATACAGTAACTGCCCTAGAATTTTTAGTATGAGTCACCTTGGCTCTAGATGTTATGATATATTTTTTTATTATTAAACTTGTTTTTGCTGGTTCTCGTCTAAAATCTGACAGTCTGCTGTGTGATGTACCTACCCGCTATAAAGTAACTAACAGCACGTTTCAGGAGACAATATTATACTGTCATTAAAAACCACTCTCTTGCTAGGAATGTAAGCAAAAAAGCAATTACTTTTTTATGAACATAATACTATACGTATATTGAACATGGTTCCGTTAAAAAATGTATCATCTTGTATTGCTCTTTTTTGCCAGCATACGTCACGTCGACACAAGTTACTTGCACAATGCAACAAAAATTATGTTGTAATTATATTGGTTAGAATTTATTAATGATACCCAAAAAACTTAACACAAATTCTAATTCTGATTCCTCGTTCATGCAAGGGTGCGATAAAATGCTAACATGTTATAAATGTGCTAAATATTGACGTTGAAACGGAATGTATAGCATGTTACGTTTATAATGCCTCGGTGAAACGTGAAACATTCTCAGGTGCTGTCAGTATCGTGTATCTAATGCGTACAACTCTATTGATAATTTAAATCAATAATACTGTAACAACGCGTTACGAGGAAAACACCATATATGATTTCATAGCCAAAGCGAAGGTCTCTTTTACACTATGCCTTTTATTAGCGTCGTAATTTCTGCAATAGTTACAAGATTACAATAGACAATACTGTACTACAATATTTTGGTCTATCTCGTAGGGTTTAGCCAGCGTTTGCAATATGAGCGCAAAAAAACGTTCTTATTCACGACATCACATTAGAAACCTCTAAATTTATCGGTTTTTTTCTACTATATTATGCATGTATTATCACTCTATCAATTAAAAAAACTGCATCAAATCCCGTCGCGTATTTTTAAAGATCTAAGCACAACATAGGGATAGACAGACAGCGATAGCGACTTTGTTTTATACTATGTAATGTTTCTATTAATTCCATACCTAACTGGTTTAAAAAATACATCTTCCGTCGTGTTTAAAGTTAGAACTAATTCAAACACGACA
>JADANM010001663.1:5906259-5918765 GCA_026213755.1 Eurema hecabe | reverse complement strand
AATACTAAGTAAAGCAGCCCATATACCAATACAAATTGTACAATAAACGTTTTTCTCCGTTGAAACAATTATTTTATTTTGTATAATCATTGTTCTATTTTATGGATTACTTAGTAATTTTTTATATGAGCCTCGTTTCTCTACACTCGTATGCAGTAAACGGACAACCGACCATGACATGCAATCAAGTATCTAAGTAGGACGATATGGACATAAATTTGATTTATTAAATGTTCATTCATTTATATTGTAGATGTATCATTACAAATTACAATACAACTAGACTTAAAATAGTTCCAATCGTATAATTATTTCCCTTATTTCTCCTAGATAGGCTAGTTTTTAATAGTCGAACAATAAGACAAGATATAAGAACAATAAGATAAGACAATAATTTGGATAAGTAATAACTTTTTAAATATTAATATAATATGGAAATACGAGGCACGCATAAAAAATCGAAATTATCATTCTAGCTTTATCAATAACATCGGAGTTTGTGCGATCAAAATGGTTTTTAAATATACTTATATAGTTTATTAATACATATAACTTTGTGTGAGAAAATTGGCACCAAAGTTGAGTTATATCAGTCGGATCACATCTCGAATTTTCCGATACATTTATGCAAATATATCATTAATGAATACGTATCCGTGCGCTGCACATGTCAATACAGAATCCGACACGCTAATGTGTTACAATTGTTTTCCTTTTCGTGCTCGCGTTAATCACGAAAACAGATTCCTTTCTTGTTGTGACGAGATGCGTAGGAGAAACGTTTTTATTCGATTTCTTATTGGATCTGCCTCATCTTTTTTACTTCCTGCGATTGAACCGTCATCTAAGTAAAAGCGCACGTTGATATCACTTGATTCAATTTAATTTTAAGATTTACTTTTACCTAATTTTTGGTTTACGAAATTAAATATAAGTATGTATATAATAGGTAAACTAATATATTTTTACATCGATTTACTAAACCGTATAATAGAGATCGTAGTTGGTTGATACAGTCAACAGCCTAAAGCATCCTAATTTAGAATGTTTATATATACTTGAAGTCAAGTGAATGTAGAGGTAAATAAATAAGTGTAAAATAATGTTTACTTTTATATAAAACAAATAAAATATTACTGTGTATTACTTCCGATTTCGCTGAATAATTTCGGTGTCATGACAATGAAATTATGCATAATTGAAGAGCTGCAGTTTCTCCAGGGAAATTATGTATTTGTTAATTATATTTCCCGTTACAATAATAAAATGGACATTTACGAATCGTGACTAAAAATCGATAGCTGTTAACATTTATTCAGCCTCCCAATTTGAATGGACATAAAATTTAATATCATTTGTATTGACGTCCATCGATTCATACAATATATGGTATTTAGTGGAATATGAACGTGGTCGAAGGTCGACTCAAAGGCGGTGCCGACTCGCTCTTGACCGGTTTTTGTAGCATGGTGCAGTGAGCGCAGCAGTGGACCGAAGCGGCTTTTGTCATTCAATCGTCCCATTGTGGTCAGTCCAACCGACAAAGGAGGGCCTGAGCCGACCATACCCTACACGGCGACAGGTCTGAATACATTAGATAAATGGTTATAAAAATCGAGGGTGAAATCACGTGAATAACTTGTTTGCTGATGGTACACACTGGTATATGGACTTTGACGTTGTAAAGATTAAAACTGACCTGACATTCAATTCGAAAATATGAAAAATACCTAAAACATAACTTCCATATCTAACTAAAGATTACTAATGTCAAAATATATATTTTACATTTTAATTACACCACTTACAGTTACAATCCATTAACTTAATATTATTTTCAGAGCGTTAAAATAAGAAAAAATAATGTATTCTCAAAAAGATATTCTCATTTGAATCAAAAATGTGTGTGGGAATTTCGGTAAATGTTAAACTCGTTGTTATTACGATAAACGGATGTACTAGTTCATAGTTTTCGAATTACGAACTGAATACAGAGACTTTTTTTTTAATTTATGAGACCGTTAAATAACCGAAAAACAAGCGCTAATAGGCTGAACATTAAAGCGTTATTAGGAACCTAAACTTCTTGTTAACTCGTAACTCTTTATATTCGGAATTTATATTCGAAATAAGTTAAGTCTAAAAAAATAATCACGATAAACTTTTGGTATTAGACCGCGTATACGCTGGTTAATGAGTATTTCATTACAATTAAATATACGAGTAAGTTAGATAAATCGTTGGATCATTAAATGCCGATAAAACATAGATAATCATAGAATTGGCAGCAACATCTTCAGTATTCAAATCTAGAATCTTCCAGATACAGCACCAACGAAATGAAGCACACCGTTATTTACTTGTTTTACATAAAGGTCAAAGAGGACAAATATTTTAAAACGAAATATTTAAAAAAAGCTGTAAACTGTGTAAATATGTATTACGTTTAAACGAGATTACTAAACGAATCCTGGTTTATTCATGAACGCTCCTGTTCAGGTTCAGGTCATCGACATTACAATAGAACTTTGAAATTGTATTTACATGTACCAACAACTTGATTCATTAAGTTCACTTCAAGTGCACATTTGTAGTATGCAGTTTTATTGCTGGTATAAACTGGGCAGTGCGTATTCCGCATTCTAATAAACATGGGAACTTACGAGCATTAGAAACATACTGTTCATACCAATATAAAAAGTATAGAGGAATACTATACTTATCTTATTATATGTATGGAATAGTTCTGATACACGACGATATCATTCAGTAATAGAAAATAATTTGTATCAGTTAATAATTTGTTAATATGTCCTATCATTCACAGAAACAGAACAAGAGAATATTGTCAACAAGGGTGACATGGGCTAATTTATTCTCTCTGCATGTAGGTGACCGAAAATAGAAAAAAATGTGGACTGCGAAATCAATACCGCCAGAGACGCATCATCAGCGATATTTATTGTTTAATATTTATCTTTATATCGAAATTTATCTATATATTGTCTTTATATCGAAGTAAAATAAAACTTTACCTAACTTTCTTAATGACCTTATGCTACTTCTGCGTCATAAAATTGAAAGTTTTCGCCGGCTTCTGTTTTAAAAATTAACTAAGTTCGAAAAGTTAAGATGTACATAAGTTTTTTCATGATTAATGAGTTAATTTTTGTCTAATCTTTAGCTATTCGACCAAGTTCAAATATGCGAAATTTGGTTCATACTATTTCTGTAAGGCATACTTTTAACCAACTTTGAGTTAAGCAACTGAACTACTATCTATTAATATAGAGTCATAGTAGGATTACTTCTAAATTATCGCAAAATTTTACATTTTAAATTAATAAAGATATACTGGCCTGAAGGAATCAAGTATTTTATCTATGGAAAATATGGTATTTGTTTTTAAAAATGAATTAATTTTGGTTTTAAAAACAAGTATGAGATATACCTAAGTCAAATTACAATCTAAATAGTTTTATCGGATGCCGCCGGATCAGTTACTAGATACATTAAAATAAGACATTTTAAATATCATGGTTAGCTATGGACAAACTTCTTACAAACACGTAGGTATCATCTTTAATTATACAATCGAGAAAATAATAAATCTTTACTAACAATAATTCTCATAGCAACACGTTTTTTTAAAAAGGGTATTTTTTATATTTCAACTACACGCTGCATCAATAAATTTTTATCTATAGAGATAGGTATACTCGAAATCACATAACAAATCAAAATCTATAATTGTTTTATTTAATTTAACCTACCGTCATAGTAACATACAAAAAGTGAATAAGATACTAAAAACTAATTAATGGGTAGCTTACTATAGTTGCTTACTTACTTACCTATAGTTGAAATAGTTGCAGTTCATGCAGAATTAAATGAAAATTTAACTGAAACATTTACATTGAAATTGTAACGGTCAATTATTTACTAATTTAGAATTCGGCATGAGTGTGTTTCCTATCACAAAACTTTTATTTCATCTCTTATCGTGATACGATAACGGATGCGTCAACTACAGCACACATATTATTATTTGCACACCCATTAAAATAATAAACGAATCAATCATCAAAGCGGCAAGCTATGGTTCAATTGTATAAAAAATACTCACTGTTTAAGATGCAACAGGATCTTGCGCACACTCGATTCCAAAGGTTTTCACAAAATTCAATGCACAAATTTAATCATGAAAATAAAATAAACTTATACAAATTACTTGCTATAATTAAAAATTAATAACGGCTTATTGTCATTTCAAATAATGTTTTTAATATGCCAGACATTAAACCGATATGGAGCACGTAAAGTTTTTGACGTTTGAACTTGTATGTGTTTAGGATGTGAGTAATGCGGTCGGCCGCTAACTGAGCCGACACGAGACTGTTTCGCCGTAGCCGTACGGCGAACTGTACTCCCGGCCCGCAGCTTTCGTACTCTTCAGTCTTCAAAACGTGCATCCCGCTCTCGCAACAACTCACCTGCCGGCTAAAAAATAAGAAGCCTCATATTTCGGCGAAATACAAACCAAATCAAACAGCACTTTATTCATGAACAGGTACAAGGGACCGGCGGAGTCGTTCACGAAACAATACCGACACCCCAAAAGAGTGCGTTAGATAGATAGCTCAGTTTACACATTCCCTCGCAGCTCGGACGTTATTACCGGAGAGGCCGTTCGCACGCCTCGGCCTATAATTTGGATACATTATCTATCATTCAACATCTCGTAAATTGCCTCAGTGGAAGCACAACGCGCGACTTATCGAATCGACTCTCGAGACTCTCGAGGGAACTTTAACGTTCTATTGATAACAAATCATATAAACAAGCTGCGTGTTTTAGCGGCGAGCATGTAATCACTGATACAAACTAACCCGTGTTTAAAATTGGACTCGGGAACGGCTTAGTCGTTGTTTTCTCCGTTTATCTCCCAGTATACGCACATCCTAGGTCAATATTGATGGATCCAAAGTAAAGTAACCCCACGATGTTTTGTTTGCTCACCCCATTGTGCAACCGCTGTGTGTTATTACTGTTACGCTACCACATATTTTATATTACATGTTTAATTTCAAGAGTCTCTGATATGCTAAATTGAGTCTTTCATCCATGATCTTCGATATTTTTTGACGTTGCCAATTAAATATCTTATACTATACACTCCTAAATTACTAAATACATATTTTTACTTTTACAGTTATGTTTATAGATGATGCATGCAGTGTTTGTGTGCAATCATTTTGCTATACAATATATTCGTGTGAATATATTTCAGTTAGGCATTACATAAAGTAACCAAGCAGGACATGACAAAGCACTCACAAAAGCTTAAAGCAAATTCAGTTTGAAACCGCCAAGTAACGACTTTTAAATCCTGTTAGATTCTAAGCCACGGAAGTGCAATCCGCCGATTTATTATTTCAACAGTACAATTTTCATAGGAGACATTTAGTTCACATTCATTATAATTAAATAAACAATATATCAGACGACGAACGAAAGTGTTTAAAAATATATAAGTAAATATTAAATAAGTAGTCTTATCAATGCAGCTATAAATCAAACAGAAACTAAATTACAAAATAAAATACAAATAGTTATGACAATTCGTAACAATATATATACTCAAAAGCTCATACAATATGATAATTACTGTTTACATTAAATCAATATCAAGTACAAACTTAATATTAATGCCATCCTCGTATCAGTAAATAATTATATAAGACTTGCCTTATTAATTATAATTAACAGTAGGCTATTGATGTGTCTATTAAGCTAAAATAAGGACAAAAGGAAGGTAAGGCATCGATGGACATATCACATAAGCAATTTGAATCCTGGAAAAATGAGGTGCTTAATTTTTGGGCAAGCGTATAATAAGACGCCATATACAAGAAGAGTATAGTCTTATCTTAAGTTACATATTTTGGTACGATAGCTACTACATACTTATGACTAGTAAGAACTATTAAAGGCTAAACTAATAATTCTCTATTCTAATCTATTGCGACGAGCTTCCTTAATAGCTTTCCCATTTTTAACGGAACAGTTGAACCTATGTGGATTTTATAACTGAATCGTGAGCAAAGAGAACAACATTATTCTATTATTGTTTCTTAGAAACGTAATGAGCGGTACTCATACGTGATTATGATATACGATATAATGATATCTGTCAACATAACTGTATAAGAAGCAGGGTCGGCTCCGGCCCGTGAAGCGACCTTGCGGAATCAATACGCCTGCTGCTCTTGTATATTTATAAAATGCTATGGATTAAACTATATCGATAATTAATCACTAAATGATAACTCGAGAAGTACATCATTAACAAGTATTTCATTTATGTTTAAGTAGCATTCGAATATTATGAATGTTTTTATAAAGATATAAACGAATATGACAACTGATGATGTGATGATTTAATGTAAAATAGAACTATCCACACATCTAAAAATATATAAATCCCTTTTCTCTGTCGAATGTTAAAGAAATCTCATCGTCTTGAAGTTTTTATGTGTGAGCTCTCAACTTCAACTCGGAAAGAGGCTGGCACCCTCTAACACTTGGCTCGGAGGTCCACATACGGTCTATTGGTAAGAAACTGTTCTATGAAAGATCCTGTGTCATTATGCCGGCTATCTATTTAATTTTATTTTCATTAAAGCGTGATGGACGTGATTAACGCAAAGTTTTAACTATTGTTCCAGTATGAACGCGCACTGACCTAAGATATTTTCTATTTATTCTTATGTAAGAACTATGTGGTCTTCAGATATAAAAGGATGTATAGAGCAAGTCTATTGCCTTAATTTTGGATATAAATTTAAGATTTCAAATATTTACATTAACGTTGTAATGTAGGTATTTCATTATATAAAACAAATATCTTTTGTTTGATGATCACAAAGACCGATTTTTTATCATAAGTTTAAGTCAAGCGAAACCGCTAAGAACAGAAATCTTTCCAATTGCAATACATTCACAAAATTGCGGCTTGTTACTACATATATAATTTATAAAACATGTATGCTTGTATTTAGCATTGTCTTTGACTGATATATAGATATTATAATTTCGTAAATGAAACCACAAAAACAAATATATTTCATTTATTCATGCAATCCACTTCCTGGTTTTGTGTACTGAGCACAAAATAAAAACAGCGAACGCGACCGCACGGTTCATCTGTCTACCGAACTGACTTTTTCGTTTTGTATTCAGTACATAGAAACACGCTTCGCGGTCTTAATAAACCCACCGTCTGCACAGATTTTATTTTAGATCTTAAGCGAAGGGGGCAAGGTGGATATCAGCATTTTTAAATGTCTTTATTTAAGAATACCTTCAGGTTTAACTAGCTCTTGAATTACTTCTGTTAGCCTGAGGTTTATGGATGGGTGGTGCCTGGACGGAGTTAATACAACAGTTCCATCCATTTGTCGTTTCGCTAATCTGTCCTAGCTCAAACGTTGAGAGTATCATTTGCTTTCAATTGTACTTAGTTACAAGCAAAAGATTTGGAAAACTTGAAAATAGTTTATATAATACCATTTTAATACACAATTATAAATGTTTTTCAACAAAGTTCATTTTAATATGTGTAGTAAATATATCAAAACAAAATATACAGGGTTAAAAAGACGTTATTCCAAAACAGTAGATTATTTTCCATGTTCATATTTCATCAGATCATTCATTGATTGACAGTAAAAACTACTCTAGACTTCAGACTTGATCCTGATTTGATTTTTGCCAGTTATTTGATGTTTTAAACGTATTTCCTATTTCCCGTATAACAATGGATAACAAACACGGATGCTAGTGGTTTGTTTAAAATACATTGCTGTAGATTTAGTTTCAACTTTCATGATCTGAAAAAAAATAAATGGACAAAATTGAAAACCAACTTTTCTAGTTCTTAATATATTATCATTATTCATTAGAATCGTCGTCTGAATGCATCTTCCAAGTATGTGGAATGAAGTTAAATGAAGGAGGTTTTAGGTTTAATAGTAAATAATTAAAAATATAATTCGATGACTATAATATCCATCAAACATGTCAAGATTAAAAAAATAATACACGTGTCAACTAATTTCATATAAATACCAAAATGTTTACCAATATTTTGTAAAATATTTGTCCATTGTTTTAGATTTATTTATTTCTTTTCTCGTACATCTATCGAATTAAGATTTTGTGATATATTTTTTAACAATATCATTATGGCAGGTAATGATATCTTCCGTTTTGAACCACTGTATGCCATTTATGTAGGTTTATATAATACGCTTATTAAATTACATGGCTCTTAAATCGTGTATCAAAATAAATAATGATTTAAATTTAAGTCATTATTATCGTACAAAAAAGATTAACACAAAAAAAGAAAAAGAAAGAGAAGAGTTTTGAACGAATATCATATAAAAAAAAAATCTGATGCATTTACAGACGAAACAGCCGTGCTTTTGAATATCAGTGAAATGATAGATTTAGCTATCGGCACACCTGAGGTAAATTAGTTTTCTTATACATAAATATGATAATATCGAAGCTATTATTCATAGGTAATATATATAACATAGTTTTCTTTTAGTAAATACATTCTCAATTCAAATAAGATATTTTGTTTTATTTTTTAATAGCTACCAGCTCGCATATATTATGCTGCATATATTACACATATAAGTTTTCTTCTTGAAACTATATTTAAAAAAAATTAAAAATTTGAGCATACATAGGGACAGACAGAAGAAATCGACTTTGTTATGTACTATGTAACGATTCAGCCTACAGCCTCAACTCTAGTCATATTAATCAGTTAATGAACACTCATAGGTAGGTGTCGTCGATTTTTGCATGCTTCAAACGGTGCTACATTGCCTGGCTCAACAGCTGCGCATCCTGGGCAAGAATGTTGAGCTGCGGGGCAGCGTGGCCGCTCTGCCGCTCGGACGAGAGAACTCACAGACCATCGCTGTCAGCGAATTTCTCGTTGACACCGATCAGGTAGGGATTGCTTTACCACGTGTGTAGGACGCGAATCTTTAGCACTGAACGAAACCTGCGCAGAAGTCAAAAATAAGGTATCGAGGGGACGACGCGTGATCGTCGGGTGCGCGAGCGTTGATTGGTTGTCCCAGTCGTGTTGTCTTTCTCGCACCAATACGTCAATTACGAGCGCGATTCTACCGATGCGCAGCTATTCTCGTCCAGCGCTAAACATAAATGACGCGCACTATAATTAAATTTTAATACACTAGCCCTCATGGCTTTACCCTAATTGTTTTCGTAACCCTGTCAACATCCGTTATAAAAAACCATGTAGGTCTTAACTTAATTCTTTTGCGCTTTTCTCGATAAATTTTTGAGATAATAATTTATATTACTAATCATTCATGTTTCACAGGACACACAAATGAGAACTATCAAAAAGACAGAGGGTATGTACAATCGCACAATAAAATGATTTTCAAAAATACAGTCTATAAATTAGATTTTTGATGTTTACAGTTGCCCCGCTCCCAGCTCCTACCGAACAAGAAACTATTTTAGTAGGTGAGTACAGACTGTAGTATGCAAATATATGTCGATTTATAATCGTCCTATGATGATAAACTAAGTAGAACGCGCTGTCAATACCGACGTGCGCATTAACGAATAACTTTCAACCAATTAAATTCATGCAATTAGTCAAATAATGTAAATGATGCGTTAGTAGCGAGTTAACGTTATAATTAGAATTACAATCTGCAAACATATGGTTTAACGTGTCATTATCACATTATTTATTTTAAAAATAATTCCTTTTAAAATAGTGAATGATGAAAAATCCGATCATCCGATGGATAAATATTTTTGCTGCTAGCGTTATTTAATCATTGCGCTGTGTTTTTCGGGCGCTGGGTAAATTTGATCTTTAGATGAATTAAATATATTTTTCGAAAAAGATGTTTTTTGAATAAATTTTAAATTAGACGCAGAAAATTAAATATTTCAAAAAATCTGAAACGACAGTCATGACGGTTATGTTACTTTCATCGGGTCATGTACCTAAGATAACTCACAAAAAGTGTAATATTATATTCACTTTAAATAGTTAATTAACAACTCCATACACATTTAATTGAAAATATTTATCTTTCCAGTTGAACGAGTTAAAAGAGCCGACTCACCGGGTAAGCTTTAATAAGTTATTATTTGATCCTTTCAGGCGTAGACACCCGGTAAAGAAGGTAATTGAGTAAAAAATTACATCTTACATAATAGACTTTTGCCAGCAGTCAATTCACGTACTGTTTTAAGTACTTGTGTACCTACAACATTGCTTTTTTGTCTTTTTGTGCCTTTTTTACTATAAACTACTTTATTATAAATTTTTCTTTTAGTAAACCGAAGCCCCCCACGAGCTCAGTCGCCGCCGCCAACCGCGCCAACCAGAATAACTTCCTCAGAGAAACTGTCATTGGTTACTCTTAGTAAGTTTAACTTGCTAGAAAATACTGTAGAAGATCTTAAGAACAGAGTTTACGGGAGTATACCTAAAAATGAGGAAATACTTGAAGAAGTGAGGTAAATTGGGCCGAAACAATTTTACTACTTTGTTATATATCATACATATTATATTCTTGTTCTAGATCTCAAACAAACCTAAAAGCGATAACAGATATGTGGACGTCCCTGAACGTTTCTTCTAGACTGGAAGCTGCAGAAGCCGGCATCGCCAAGCTAAGCTCATTGGTGCAAGACATTATATCTGATACTGCTGGACTACAGCAAGCTTTAGCCGCTCGTAAAGTTTCTAAGCCGTTAGTATCGAGAAAGTCTTTATAAATATCTATCCTGTATCATATTATTTGTTTATAATAGTACGCAATACGTTAATTGGGTCGAATTTTATTGAACTTGGTTTATTTTTGTTACATCTTTCAAACTTTAATTGAAGACACCGTATTCATTCCCAGGGCTGAACCGGTAATAACGACGATAGTAGCTCCTCCGGTAGACAATGTTGCGTCTAAAGATGACTTGGCCTCCATACAACAACATCTAAACCGAATTCGGAACGACCTGGATAATCTCACCAACGCTTACCACACGGCCATGGCTGAATTACAAGCTGGACTAGGTAAATCTTTGTTAATTTATAGTTTCGGCTGCCAAACATTTTTATATATTTTAAGAATAAGATTAAAATTGAATTAATGTTCTCATTTTCAGATGCAGTACCTCCGCCTCCTGAACCTGGTATTATGAAATTATTTACTTTACTTATACATCTTCGGGATTTCTCGATAAAATTCATACGCGAAACAATAAATTATCCCTAATAAATAAATAAAATAAAACATAAATTACATACATGAAAATTGAGTACAAATTACATTTGTTGATATGTTATTTATAAATAATTTCAGTACGAAAGGTATCCGAGGTTCCTCGCCGATCCTTCTCACAGATGACAGCTGGGCTTATGGAGAGAATGAACGATTTAGAAAAACGTCTCAAGGAATGTTGCGACAACCTTGGAAAGAAAGATGGAGCAATACAGGATCAGGTTTCGACCCTTTTTTGTTAAATATTTCAATGTCAATGTGAAATGTTTGTACCTCATAACTAAAAATCTACGCTCTAGATGAATATAAAATAAAAATTTCTTCAAATCAAATCAAATTCAATTTTTAAATTATTGTTATAGACACTTACTTCTAATTAGGTACTATTTGATTTTTTTAGATTAACTCATTCCAAGACCAAATAGAATATCTATCAAGACAAGTGGCTGCGTTGGCGCAAAGTCAAAACGCCAACGCAGTATCTCCTGATCTATTAAAAGACCTCCAAGGCAAGTAGAAATATCGATTTTTTATTTGCATTAAAAGAAAGTGAGTTTTTATTACCATATTTGGAGATAGTTAAATATGAGTTGAATGTGATAAAGAGGTCTTCACTTTGCAATAATTGATCATCTAATGAGCTAGATGGTGTTAAACTTAAAACTCTTATAATATTATACAATCGCAAAAAATAATAAATATAACAGAGAATATAAAGGTATATAAACGTATAATATTTTGTAATAATAAGAACTTATTAATATTTATATATTATTATCTAATTTTCATAACAATCACAGCTCTCATGTCCCTCTTCCAAACGGTGCAAGAAATGCAGCAGCAACTCAAACTAGTACACGAGACCGCACTACAGCTCGCTGCTGAAAAGGAAGATCGCCTCTACCATATGAATGTAAGCTTTATACTTGTAATACAATACGAACAAAAAATTATACATATAGGTAGTGTAGCAGCCCATCCTGGCTTCGGACGGGTTTTGTAAGGGTGGTAAATACGTAATAGCAATTCTTTTACACTTGGTTATTAGTAAGCTCACGTATAAATTAAACATCATTTTCATTTTTCGTTATTGAATTATACCGTATTTGTTTAAAGTTAAACGAATTATATACCATATGATGTAAAGAA
>JADANM010001663.1:5885052-5902033 GCA_026213755.1 Eurema hecabe | reverse complement strand
AGTATAAAATTATGAATTATTTCGCCATTATTTTTCTATATCCAGGAGGGAGATAGAAGAATAATGCCGAAATATACTTAGCCTGAAAAAGAAAAGATTTTTCTGTAACCGCTTCACCTCATTAGCAGGTAATATTGCAAATAGATAAATATTGCCAGTTAATAAAAAAAATTTGAATTTTAATAAAGGATATTAAACTCATTTCTCGGTAAAAATGTTAATTATTAAACCTACTTCGTAAAAATTATTTTATCAGCCACATTGATGTACCTATAACATTACTGTAGTACAAATGTTGACACGTTTTCTAGGTTCGACTGCTTGTTTATATTGGGTATGCTTATATTGATCCGGTAAGTGGTACATTAGCGATGCCTCCCGCGGCCGCCGTAATGGTTTCCAGAACCTTCTCGACTGTATCGACGCTCCTTTTTTTCGCGACTGCCTCGAGACCGATCTCGTCTGTCCCGGTCGCGAGACCATTCTTTGTCACGAGAATTTCTGTAAAGAATAATTCGTATACGATTATAACCAAACAAAAATTTACATTTTTTTTTTCTTAATTTTATTTTAGTTACGTACTACTAGAATGTATATAAAAATGATGATTCTTTCAAATATTTTTAATAATGGATGTCTATCAATTCTTCTCGTTCGTTAAAAAGAGAATAAAGCGTAAGGTATAGTACGAGTCATGAATCTTTAGCGCTGAACGAAGCCTGCGCGAGGTAACGGCGCGGCGCGCGGGGCGCGTGATCGTCGGGTGTGCGAGCGTTAATTTGTTGTCCCAGTCGTGTTGTCTTTCTCACACCGATACGTCAATTACGAGCGCGATTCTACCGATGCGCAGCTATTCTCGTCAATCGCTAAACATAAATGACGCGTGCTATACCTAGTTTCACCAGCGGAGCGTGAATCCCGCGAGCGACGGCGCATCGGCGCGCCCGCAGAGCGTGAGCGTGGTGAGCGTGAGCGCGGCGAGCGCGAGCGTGCGGAGTGCGGCGAGTGCGGGGAGCGTGCCGCCTTGTGCGCCGCGCCTGGCGACCCGCTCGGCGACTCGCGCTCGCTGTTCAGGTTGAAGTCGTCGAACCTGGATACAAATAAGCACTTTTACTTACACCCATATTGTATACCTTATAACAATGCCAGTTGTAATCTAACAATTGTAGCTATAAAAGCCCTTTTTTATAATATGAAAAACTTCATATCTACGGACTTAGAGAAAAAAGCGGTAGGCTCTTGTGGCCTAATATAATTTTACCAAAGCCAAGGAGATGTAGTAGAATAACTTACTTATTTTTCGGAGTGTCAGCATTAGTTGAGCTGTGACTAGAACTTGAGCTTGATGAGGAACTGGATGACGATGACGAACTTCTGGATCTAAAATAAATTGCAACCATTTTGTAACTTACAAATGCCAGCCTAAACATTTTTTCTTTTTAGAAACATACAAGAAATGGATTTGCTATGCAATAAGTTGAACTAAGTTATGATATGGTAGCGAAATTTAAATAATCATTTAATATTCTTACCTTCTTCTTTCTATTGGAGATTTTCTTTTATTATCTACTTCCTCTACAGGGCTCTTATTTTTTTCTGCACTATTCTCTTCAGAAGATTTATCTGGAATGAATAACATTATAGATAAATTGTCAAAATATAGGAAACTAATAGCAATGGACAAAAATAGAACAAATTAAATAGGTTAAGTACCAGGTTTAGATGAGTCATTTTTCTCGTCATCGCTTCCCCATAAATCGTATTTGGAAAGATCACCCTCATCGCCTGATTCTTCTTCGTCTTCATCTTCAACTGCTGCATCTCCTTCTTGCGTTGCAGAAGTGGTGGGCTAAAGCAATACAATGAATTATAGTGAAAATTATTCGAAAAGCAATGACGAAAAAATCTAAGACATTCTTAGAACATTTTGAACATAAAAGATATTATTTTTGTAGTCACATTGTCCGGCTAAATCAATTATCTATATTATCAGAAACTTTATGAATCTCTTTTTTAAGTTATATTTACAGTATAAGAAATTTTTTTGGAACTCAAGAAATACAATTTAAATTTATTGATTAAAAATAATAGCAGGTATACAAACCTTTTTCTTACGTCTTTTTCTTTTTTCTTCAGCTACTTTTTTACTTTTATCTGGTTGTTTCACTGTTAACTTAAGTCTATTCAGTATAACTGGTTTTGGCAAAGCAAAACTTTTAAAATTGCCTATCACAGGGGCGTTTTCATTTAATTGTGGTATTTGGATTTTTGATTTTTCATCTTGTTTATTAATACTGTTATTGAATTTTATTGAAATACTAGATGGCATTGTAATGGGACCTGGGTCAAATATGTCACCAAGAAATGGTGTATCACCAGGGTCATGACCATCTAATATTTGCAATTCCCTTTCTATACTTTCATGCTGTATGGATTCCAGCTCCCACTCATCATTAGTCAAATTAATGGTTTCCACATTTGACTCTTTATTAACATCTTCAATGAAATCATTCTGCTCATCTAATTGAACATCGATCTTGTTCTGTGGGTTAGTTATTTGCTGTAGATTTTGAAGTGCCAGTAATAAATTGTCAGTATTAATGTTAGATAAAATACTAGACAAATCTATTTGGGGTAGTTTCTGTGTCTGATCTCGGGATTTCTCAACACTATCTTGATAAGTTTCATTTTCTTGTTGCTTATCTACTTCCATGTTTGTGTGTTCACTGCTTTTTTGTGTCAATATAGAAAGGAGAGAATCACTTGGTTTAATAGTAATTGATTCTAAAATGTGAACTTTTTTTGCAGGACTTTCAGTTAAAGTTTTAGGTTTTTGAGATTCTTTTGAGATTTTCATAATGTCATTTGAATTGTCGACAGGCATGGGAATGTCCGATAGACTTTCTATATGAGCAATTCCTTCTGCCTTTTCAGTATCTAACTTATTATCAGTTTTAGTTCTTGAGGGATATACCATGTCTTCATCACCCTGTAAATCTTTTAATAAATCTAATAATTTATCACAATGCTGTTCCACTTTTTCCTTGCATATTCCTTTTTCAGTAACTATTTCATTTCTGTATTCATTGTACAACATACTTGATGTTGGACTCTGGTGATCAACACCAGGTACTGAAGTATTTGCTTCCTTTAAAGTTGATTTAGTAATATCAGATTCTTTGTAGAGTTCATCATCTTCTTCATTCCATTTATCTTCATACATTTTTCTGACATTATCATATTTCTCAAATGGATTCACTGCATCCGGACTTTTTTCTCTAATGTCATCAGTATTAAAGATATCCATAATATTTTTGCCCTTTCCAATATTATTTGATTGGACTACATCGAAAACTCGAATATTATTTTCAGGTAACTTTTGAGGACTTGGGGTTGATCCAGCTACTCCATCAAAGGATATGAAATTATCAATTGATGTAGAATGCTCAAACTCATCTTTGGTAAAATCATCATTTTTAATCTTGGTATTATTTTCTCCAAATGTTTTGTAACTAGCACTAATTCGGGAGTTTTGAGTTGATGTAACTGTTGCACATCTTCTGTATGAATTATTGTTACCTTTAGCCCAAAACCCTTTCCTTCTAACATTATTTTTAAAATCCTGATAATGTTTTTTTGCAGTAGCTGCCATCATTGTGGGAACATATTCTGATGATTGACCATCAATTTCTCCTACCGCAGTAGTATCTTGTGTTCGAACATTCATATTACGAGAATTTGTAGTGTATATACAGCCTGTAACTAGTGGGGATTTTTCAATCGCTTTTTGAGTAGTATAACCAGTAAAAGTTTGTTGTATATTATCAGGTACATAGAGGTTATCCTTATAAATAATATTCTTATTGGATCTTTTTTTTATTTTCTTATCACCATAAGTTCTTGACCTAAACTCTACATCTTCACTGTTGTATGATAATGAATCTGAATCACTGTCATGAGTTGACTGTTGTGCAGTTCTTGTAGCTGGAAAGCTTCTAGAATCTTTAGAGTTTTGAATTTCAGAATCTGATTCTGGGTAATTTGTATCATGACTATCTCTTGAGCTAGACCTAGTTCTATTGTGTGTGGAAGAAGACTGACTACCACAAATTTCTGTGCCATCAACTGTGCTTAAAGAAACAAGATTATTTTTTTGAATATTTTCTATTAATAATGTTTCAACACTGCCACTTTTATCAAGAAAGGGCAATGTTTTATTATTTGTAGGGAAATTAGGAGAAATTTCCTCTTCGCTATCTGAAGATACGAGAATTTCATCTGGGTTAGGTAGCTTGCAGGGCACTTTTTTAAGCTCAGTTGGTAATTTGTTAACTTCCTTAATGTTCTCATGATTATCAACTAAACAACCGGAATGTAAGAGTCTTTGCCTCCAAGCAAAAATAGTTTTAAAATCAGGTGCTGGTTTATCATATGTACTTTCAAACTTTGTAGTACTCACCAAACAGTTATTGTATACAATAGCATATGCTGCAGCTCGAACTCTTTCTTCAATAGAATATGTCACTTCAAACGCGTCAGTGGAAGCTGACCCAGTAAATTTGTACACAATATCATTGTTGGTTGAAGAAACTCTATTTTCCATCACAGGATTACGCACAACAGAATTGCCTTCATGACTTGATGAACCTGACAGGTCCTTATCACTCAAACTTGAATAATGTTTACGTTGATATCTATGATTCCTGGGCATAGGATAAGTTACATTCTTTCCATAGTTACTGCGATAAGGTTTATTGTTTTGATATGATATATTAGATACTAAAGGCATATCACAATTAGAACCATCACTAAGACTGCCGTTTGTTAGGCTAATTTCTTTTATTTTCTTCTGTCCCCCAAGGGGTACTGGCATAATTGAGTCCTTGATCTGCTCTGATGGTGGCAAAATTTTGTTTACAGGTCCTTCAGTGATGCCAACCTGAAGGCAGGAAAAATTATCTCCACTTTAATAATGATGTGTTTCAAAATTTAAGTTCAATAACACAATATTAAAACATCAACTCTTCTTAGCGTGAAATTTCCTTTATCTGCAGTTTGTAGAAACTAAGTAAATGATGACCACGTTACTTTGTTGAGCAGTGTTAATACAATTTAGAAAAACTAAAATATAATTATTACTCTAATAATACTATTATGTTAGTAATAGATACATACTGTGTCTGTGTTGTCTGATCTGCGTTTTCGTTTCTTTCTTCCAAACTCATCATATTCATCGTCTGAAGATGCTTCTCGTTTACGATATTCCACCACACCTCGTTCATTGTAGCCCCCTCCATATCCTGTTCTAGCTTCAACCTAAAATTTTTGTAATGATTTTAGTGCTAAAAGTCATCAAGCAACACATCTATTGATCAATAAATGTAATACTTAACGTACTTCACCAAATTTTGGTGCATTGCAAACATTACATGTTGGTCGCCGGGCCCAATTGACATTTGCACATTTATTACACTGCCAATCATCGGCATTAAATAAACCGCGAGATTTCTCTGCAGCTGATTTTCCTATTTCGGTTCCTAATTTCTTTTTAAACGGCTTTGTACCATTCGGACGCTCTTTGTTACAGCGATAACAAGACAATCGGCGAGCAAAGTTAATATTTCCACAATTCGGATCACTACAAATCCAATCACCGTCGTTCATTTTGTTATTATAGGAGATCCTCCATTTAAAACACTTTTCTTAGATTCACTCATACAGTTTTTAACTCAATACTGCTTTATAAAAATGATTGAGAAATTTATCAACTGAGAATTAAAGACAACACTTTCAGTAAAAAGCAAGCTTAATTGTTCAAGGCAAGCAAAGCTAAGTTAAGCATCACATTCAACGATGCCTTCGTGCCAGCCATGATGCCAATTTCAATTGCCATGCCTTGGCAAGCCTAAAGTGCACAGATTATAGGAAATACATACTTTAAAGTTTTGTACGTAAATGCAATATTTTTATAATTCGTTTATTATTATATATTCAGAGTTAAAAATGTGTAATTTTTCATTCTATACTTTTGGATCTATGTATTTAGCAATTTAATTCAACATCAAAAATAATTTAAAATAAATTACAATTTTCTAAAAAATCTCTACGACAATTAAATTGTTACCCAAACGAGTGTGTTGGTATTTCGTAAATCGTGTTTAACTTAAAAAAATTGTTTTTTGTTACTGACATAAGTTATAAAGTTTTTTCGGTATAGTATTATATTAATTATTATAATATTATGTATAAATATACGAATAAGTCTACGACATATTCAGTATGTATTATTATTTTAATATATTAGTATTATACAACGTTATATGTACAACACATATAACGTTTGCCAAAATTTAAATCTCTTTCGCGGAAGATTGCTTCGTTCGTCCTCAGCGAGTCCGTCCCCGCAAGGGTGCGCGACGGAACACCAGTGGGTTTTAGTCGGTAGAGGCCGATTTTCGGCGAGTCCGACATAACCGCCTCCTCCTCCCCCGAGGAGGACGCGGTATCCGTAAAAGGATTTCCCCCCGTAAAAAAAAGCTCTACACTCTTGCAAAGTTAAAAATGTCATATTTCCATTAATACCAAACGTCAAGTGGGTTGACACTGATAACGTTATCAATTCATTGAAACGTCAGTCATGTCATTTAAGAACACTTATACGTATATTGGGATTTGGATTGGATATTCCAAATAAATAAAAATATACCAAAGAAGTAGTTGCTGCAGTGTAGTAAATAGCAATATTTACCTGTTAAGATGTCTGAAAATGTAAATATAGATCTCTCTGGAGAGATCAATGCGACAACTGAAAAGAAAGGCTTTCAAAAGTATGTCAATGATTTGGAATTGTAAGTTTAATCATACTAACAAAAATATTTACGTGGAAGTTAATATTGAAGTAGTTATATAGTTTAATCTGTCTCGACTACCTTACTAGAATTTTTTTGTGATCATCAAATTTTTACCTGATATTATCTTCAATCACTCATTGAAGTTTTATGAGACTGCTGTACTTATTGTTGTTCTTACAGCGAGTTAAAGAATATCAGGTAGATGATGGAGCTATTACTATAACAGTAACCCGCAGGGTTATGTCGTACAAACATAGAAAATATTGGTGTCAGTTAGCTATATTTATAATTTTAACTTGTGATGTGTTTCACACTACAAAATTTTTATTATTTTTTTAGTTACAATATTACCTTCCACAAAATTATTATGATGTGTTATATTATTTGAAAGAATATATGTATTTTAATATCACTAAAAAATATTATCAAAACTAAAGAATAGGCTACTGAAAAATCATTGTTGACAATATGAATGTTGATATATCTTCCTAGAGAGGTTACTCTATTTATTGTAATGTCTTTAGGTTGCTGCAACATGTCCGCAGCGGTGCAGCTCCAGCATTAGTGATGAGTGTCCTGTCTACAAGAAGAGCCTGGACACAATTTGTAGCAACAGAAAACTTTAAAGTAAGTAATGCATGAAGATCTGGCTAATTATTTTACTCTATGGATGTTAAAATTATTGTTAATAAAATATGAATATATAAAGCCACTTTTACGTTAATTTGTAATAATACATTTGTATAAAAATATGTACATATAAGAAACTAGCTGTCACATCCTCACACCGTTGGGCATAATGTTAACAATCCTTTTTTAATACAGCCTAAGACACTCGGCAATATTGTGGCTTTCTATTGGTGATAGAATTATTAAAACTGGTTCAGTAGTGTTTTATTTGTATCAGTTTTAATATGTTTACTTTTGTTGTATTTAAAAATGTCTATAACATGGCTATTTCGTTATTAGGCTCCACCGTCAATACCGAGACTATCAAGGAGGTTTTACAGAAATGTTGAATACTTTCAAGCAAATTATTTAATGATATTTTTGGGTCTCTTTGCATATTGTTTGTAAGTATTGGCATTATTTATTTATTTTGTTATGTTGGTTCTCAACATCTAAAAATTTTTGTTATGAAAAATTCATATTATACTTTCAAAAGAGAATTTTGAAAATATATGAATTTCATTTAGGGGATAAAGAGTATAATATGTTATATTCCCAGATCAAGTTTACCTTCATCTCATACTATTGAGAAATGTTGCATGAACTCCTTGAAACTTTCACAATTATTGTATAGACTATACAATGAATAATTTGCATTTATTTTTCGTTTTAGGATAACATCACCACTACTTTTAATTGCTATGGTGGCTAGCTTTTTCGGATACAAAAAACTAACATCTGGACCAAATACATGGAAGGTAAGATAAATATTTTTTTTCGTAATAAATATAATTGATATATTAAATGAGTGTATATTTAAAATACAAATATATTTTTATTCATTCCAGCCAAAGGTAAGATTTTTCTGATTAATTTTTACCTTATCAAAGAAAAATTAATCCATATTCAATATTTTGAGTTTGAGTACCTCACAATGACTAAAAATATATAAATGAGTAAATATTTATTTATACCTAGATTACAATTCGCCCTTGTCTTGAGGGCGAGATTTAATACATATATGTATACTGTATAGTATGTTTCAATGAAAATAACATTGAAAATAGTGCAACTGTTTTATAGTTGTGAATTCGGAAACTTATCTGTCTTTAATTATTATCTCTTAGATTGGTAGTTGGGAGCTCAGCAAGACTCAGCAATATGCAGTAGCAGCTGGTTGTTCCACATTGCTCATGTGGATTGCGGGCGCTGGCGCAGTGCTTTTTTGGGTATTAGGTAAATTCACTATTAAAAGTTTCATATACCAAAGGATTTTTTTATCATGCTTAAATTTGGCTCTTAATAGCGCTATCTATAGTACTTAATATATAAATTAATAAATATATTTTCGCAGTAGGAATTACAATTTTTGTCAGTATTATTTTTTATACAATATGTGAGTTTTACACAACATTTGTTGTATTATACATGTGAGTATTATTATACACCTTCCATATCATTAGTGATAATATAAAACCATGAATCTTGGTATTAAGACATTCAATTGGAAATATATCTGTACTTCTATATACTTACTAATACTAATGTATAAAGCTGAAGAGTTTGTTTGTTTGAACGCACAAATCTTAGGAATTACTGGTTCGAATTGAAAAATTCCTCTTTTATTGAAGAGACAACTTATCGAGGAAGGCTTTAGGCTACATAATATCTCGCTGCGACTAATAGGAGCAAAGAAATAATGGAAAAGCAAATCAACGGGGTCGAAGTCGCGAGCAACAGCTAGTATAATATAAAAACATGGACCGAATCGCTAGTAATAGTTATTAATATTTAATTATCGCGATCGGCAAACGTGATTTTATGGATTCGATATGAATAGTGGCAACAACAAACAACACAAAATATTTGTTTGTAAATTTGCGGTTTTATAATTTTTTATTTATATTTTTATGTTTATAGGTGCAACGGTAACGGTTGTAGCGCTTCATGCGAGCTTCTTTGATGCGGAAACATTGCCCGTCTTGGATGATCCAGAAAAGTTCCCTATGATAGAACAAGTTTGACACAGTGAATTGCCCCTGTACATGTCATCTCAGCATTTGTCCCTCCGTCAAGATACCTGACCACATCATATTAAAAAAGTGATGACAAATCCTTTACAAATGGAGATTTGTGAGTTGTCATAATATTTATTTTATGACTTAAATTATTTAAGTAATGTGCATACTTACTATTTACGTTTTTTCGAGGTAGACATGTCCACAGTAATAGTCTTAGGGTAACTTATAAAAACAAAGTCTATATATTATAATGTTTCTATAAATATTAAGGATATGTATGTACTTTAAGAAAATTTTGTTGAATGTTCTATTTACTAAAAGTAAATAAAATATATATTAATTTTTAAGTTTGTACTTTTACCCCTATACATAATATATGATTATAATAATTATTATATCATAATCTGATTATTCTGATATTTCCATTGTATTTATTAAAGTAGGAGTATATTTAATAATTACTCAAAAAAATTAAAGGCTATTATACCTTTGCTAGCACTTTGTTGGGCATAATGATAACAATCCTTTTTTTATATAGCCTATGACACTCGGCAATAATGTGGCTTATTATTAGTGCAAGAATTTTTGAAATTGGTTCAGTAGATCCCGCGATTACCCCTTACAATTTAACAAACACACAAACTTTATTTCTTTATATATTAATAATAATATTATTTATTTACCAAAGAGCTTTAACTTTTTAAGCTGGCAACAGCAGATAGGAGGAACAATAATAAAACAATGGTTTCAAAATTTATCATATTTATTTAACAAAATATGATTATAAATGCATAATAATAAAGACAATGTGGCAAATTAGCAACAAGGTACTAAGTATTGTTCTTAAAATATATTATGTTTCACATTTGTTGTCAATTAACTATATAAACAGTTTAAGTTCATCACAAAATTTAACATATTTTGCAGTCATATTTTATGAATTATAATACTCAGTCAAACAAGGTTTATCACTTACATTGTCATAATCACATTATAAACTAAGAAACACTATAAATTTAAAAATTTCATTTATTTCACACTTATAAGATTGTATAAATATATTTTTTTATAAATACAGAAGAACCTTTTTAAGATATTTTAAGACTTTTGAAGCTTTATTATTGATGAAGAACAAATTTGCAGTAGTTACAAAACATATGCATAGAATATAATTGTCAATAGAGGTTGAATATTGCAATGTGTTACCCATAATAGGAAGACTGTACTTATTGTTTTCAATTCTTCTTATAGTTTAGTACTATGATAATTTACAAAAATAAATATAGATCTGTTATATGCAAATTGCACTAATGATAAAATTTATCTATTTGTAACGTTAATAAAATAATGTAACAAGCTGAACAATTTTTAAATTTTCACATTTAATAGATTTTTATAAAATATTTCATGGAAGACCACGGAACTAGTATACAGTAACATATACAGATAAATAAATATTTGTTAAAATGGTTACAATAGAGCCAACTAAATTTTTAAAATAGATATTAATAATAAACCTCATAAATTTGGTTGCCAATAAATTTATAATTTGGCAAATATGTTTAAATGCATGCATTTAACAACCAATGTTAATAAGAACTTACAAAGTTGAACCATTATTAATTCTACTTAATTCCATATCGGCAACTTGCAATATTTCATCCCATTTATGTGATGGTGTGTGTGGAGGAGTTGTTACACCAAGCTTTTCTGTGCTTGTAGTAGGTGTTGTGAACTCAAGCTTCCGTTTTGACTTACCAGCAAAAACATGGCAAGGTGTCAATTGTTGGGATCCATGTAAAACAGTTACTGGAGTTATTGGTGAAGGTGTAAACAAGTCCGTCTTATCAACCTTCTTCAACTTTACTCCCACATATCTAAATACTGGCTTTTTCAATATAGAGTTACCATAAACTTTTTCTATGAGACCAATTGAAATCAGTACATTGGCAATATCATAAAGCCTTCTCACTTTTGATTTATGTTGGCGATCTGCTTGCTCAGGTGACAGTAATGATTTACTTTTAGAATTAGTGTCTATGAGTACACTTACAGCCATTTCTAAATTAATCAGTCTATTCTGAAAACAAAACAAAATTAATGTGTTTAGTATAAAGAATACCTATAAATAAATAAATGACTTATACAAAACAAATGCTGAACTTACAGGAGGCTCAACTAAAAATAGCATAAGAAATCTTTGTGCTAATACTCCTAAGGTCTTGTGCTTGGGTGCTGGTGGTTTAGGAGCCTTACCACGAAGTACATCTGACAGTCTTAAAGTTTCTCCTTGCTTTTTTAACATTTTTAAAAATGAATTTAACCTTGAAGCTCCATGCCACAAATATGTATTTTTTCGTTTGTGAACAGCACATTGCATGGCTTCCAAAATATTGATTATATCGTACATTCGTCGTTTTTCTACTCCGAGTCGAGCCGCCGTGGTATCCAGTTGCAGCTCCACTGGGCCATTCCCATGCAATGGGTACAGGTCAAGGAATCTACGAAAAATTATTATGTTATCACCCAGTTATAAATAGATATTGTTTATAGTAAAAGCTAGAATATACTCTTACTTGTCGCACAATATTTGTAGAGACTTCTCCTTACGGTGTACTGCACTCGGCGGCGGCGTGGGATAGTGTAAAGCCACATTAGTCAACAATTTTAAATTCGCCGTTGGAGAAACATAATTTGACGAATTGGTTACTTCAGTAAGCACAAATCGTTTAGGAGTGGAAGTTATATTATCATCTTCATACATCGTGTGATAACATTATGTAAATAACCAATGGTAAAATATTCGCGTACTTTTTGACACTTTTTAATAAATCGAGTAGGTTGTGGTCTTAGACGCAAAAAAAGAAGTAAATAATATTAGTTATCATTCTGAAAGAGATTTAAATACTAAATAATTTATAAACCTATAAAATGCAACCTATCCGTAAACAACTTTGACAATTGACATAAGTAAATGCGCGCGAGTTAAAGGATAAAAATAAATTCACGTTTCTTTATAAGTTATAACTTGCATTGTTTCGTATATTTTAGAAATAAATATGTATAGTATTTTTATATTGCTTCTAATAAATATAAATACCTGTCCTACTTCATAAATATTGTAGCTTTTATCTTTGTACTATATACTAATTACTAACTGTATTTGGCCTTTGACAAAATAAAAGTAGGTATAACCCTAAAAATACTACACTATAAAATAAAATCACTAATAATTTTTGTACAATGTAGCTAGGTTTTTGGGATCTAGTGTTGGAGTTTTAAGATTTATCAAAGAGAAAATCTTATATACCTAATTAATATAATAAATTTAAATTATACACATTATGATACTTAGGGCCAGACTACATTGAGTCTTGAGAAATAACATAATTTTTTGCATGCCATATCAAAGAATGGATGTCTACATTTATAAAATGTAGTCTGGCAGAAAAAAATGCGTACGATACGTAAGTTAATTACAGTTTTTTTCAATTAAATATTGTTTTAAGTTACCTGCAAATATAGCTTATCCACATTGTATTAAATATTTTATTTTTAAAATAATTCTAAATCAATCGTTTAGCATCAATAGCATTAGAGGCAGTGCCCAATACCATTCCAGTTTTTGTTAATTTTAAAAATTACAGCCATATTTTTGTTAACATATTCCTAATGTTAATATTCTATGGACTTTTGTGAAAAAATTGAAACGTCAATGACATTTAATAATCGATGATGAAAAGTCCAGTGTCCACTGTCCAATGATGAATGAACTGTCAACTGACTTTTGTATTTTGATTACATACCTATTACCTACGTAGATCGTTGATACTCGCTATTCAACAAAACTCAATATTCTTTTAACGTAGTGTTGCTGTGTAATGTGTATATACTTTTTAGATATTTCATATTAAGTTACGGTAATTGCGATCCAGTATAAGGTAATTCTAAGTGTTTTTGCTTTAATCTTCGAAAGCCTTTTTGTCAGTAATGTATCAACGCAAAGCTTTGAACTCGCGTGTAATTAAAGTTTAAATATTCACTATACTTAGCTTGGGAATTTTATAATAAAACCCTATAATATAATAAAATAATCTTCATAAAGAAGCTCACAAGTAGTTATAAAATCATAATTTAAACTTACAAAATAAACATGGAAAAAACTAAGTAGAATTAATGAACATTGTATACTTAGTTATACACAGTAAAACCTGGTTATTTGGCATTTCAAGGAAACAAGGCAAATGAATTAATTATTGAGGGTTACCAATAATCCAGTTTTCTATTGCAGTAGGGTCAATATTAGACTTGTCTTCTTTACAGAGTTCACACTCACAGAGGTTGTTAATATCTATCTGTGGAAATTTTGCTTCCTGAAGAGAACTTCAGATAAAAAAAATTAAAACCTAATTAATGTCGCAATTTCAACCTTATTTAACCATCAGCAGTTTTTTGTAATACCATGACAATACAAAAGTGTTACTAAATATAGCCTAATTGAATAAAGATACTTGACTTTAGACTTTGTTTCTCATTTAACCAGGGATCACTTAAACAGGTTTAATTGATAATTTAATTTAAGTTTAATATGCATAATGGTTTGGTACTTTCAGTGTTCTCAAAGTAAAAACCTGATAATACAATGACTTCAATTGATAATGAAGACTTCCTTGCTCAATGTGAAGAAGAGTTCAAGAATAGGTTTACAGAAAAGGACGAGGAGTTTATGAAAGTGTTCAATTCTGAGCCATCAACACCACCAATTTTAAAAAATACAAGAATATACAATGATTATAGAGTAAATGACCATAGACATAATAGACAGTATGATCCTTACAATAGAGACAGATATCAGGATAGAGGACGAAGAGATAATTATAATAGAGAATACCAGGGAGGAGGCAGTAGACACGATTATAGGAGAGAGTATCAGGATTCAACTAGTAGAAGTTACCAAAGAGGCTATAATGATTATGACCAAGATGACAGAGGTCACGGAAACCGATATGGGCAAAGGCATAATTGATATTTTATAGTTTTTTTTAATAATAAAGACATATTTCTCAAAAGAATATATTCTCAGTTATTATGGCTTGATTTACATTTTAACAACTTAGAAATTACAATAGATCACCTGAAATAATACAGCTACAGCAAATAATGAAAGTAAAAGTTAATAAATAAATATACATTTCTCATTACTACTCAACAATATTTAATTATAATTTAAATTTAACAATTATGCCGATATAATTATGTTTTAAAATGAGTTCGATTCTTATGACAATCTGACGACAAACAATAATATTCTAAAGTATCAGCATGGACGCTTATACACATTAATTAGTGTCCGAATGAACTACCAGTTTTGGCCAATAATATACTCATAGAATTTTTAACAATAGTTTCAGCATAACATAGTTTCAGCTGGTAATTAAACCCCCAAATAGTAAGCTTCTTAGCTAAATAAGATCTTTTCATTATAACAAGGATCACTCTCTTTCATTTCCTCTACTAGTTATATTTCTTCACCACACTTTATATACAGATTATATAAACCAAAGATTTTGAATGAAGTAAATTATCTTTTAGCTGCAAGACCTACTTTAGTCGGACACTAAATATCAATGTGTTCAACAATGCCTCACACAAAACTTTCGATGCCACTACGACTATGAACAATTACAAATAATTACGATAATGCATAAAAATATATATCACCAATAATCTCATAGCTTAAAACTTTAGCCCTTACAATGAAAAGAATAGGATTGCCGATGCTTCTAGTTTCGCGATAGCTTCATGCTCTACAAGGCGAATAATTGACGTAATGTAATAAATAAGATGCCTTAATTAATTGAAGAAACTTATATCAGTGGGACCTCCCTTCACAATTACAGCTTTTTCAATTTCTTTGATCATTTAGGTCCGAATGAAATAAATTATCTTCAATATTATTGTGCCATCACTATGGCGGATGTGCCTATTATTTGTTAAACAGTAGTAGAATGCAATTTCTACCGTCCGCTAAAACCAGCAAATTACTTTATACTAAAATATTGCACAAAATTTTCAAGGTACTAATTATGGTTACATTTGTATATGCTTAACACAACGTCTAAGTAGGGCCATATATATGTGTATCTTTAATAACAACATACAACCAGATATCTGAGTAACATCATGCTATGTGACACAATTACTAAGCACAATGACGATTACATTCATTAAGCTTTCTAATAACTATTTTGTTTTCTAATTTATATTTCATTACATATTTAGTGGCTACTCATTTATGTACTCCAGCGATAACATCGTAAAAATAATTCCATATTATTACTTATAACACAAATTTAAATACTTACGAATGTAAATTTAAATACATTCCGGCTAAATATGAATAGTGTACCGACTAACTCGAAATAAACGGCTACAGATAATGTTTCGGTATAACATTGCCATTATACAATACAATAAAATGCCATATCAATCAAATCACAGTGAAGTGTAAACATAAATTATGCTCACCGACTTAAGAATATGACTAATATACAAACAGACATGAAACAAAACGAGTACTACTACACGAACTAAAGCTAATAATTACTGATAGTGTCACCAGTTGTATAGTTGCAATACAGATGCAGTTGATGATATAACGTGATCCAGCGCGCTGCACGTCGCGTGTACGTGTTTGGCAAGTTCGGACATCGAGTGGGCAACACCGACAGACACCGTCTAAACACAATTAACCATTTGTTTCTACGACCAATGAGAAAAGCTCGCTCGTTTGATATGCCTTTATATTTGTACCGTAGCTGGCTCGTTGACACTTGTAAAACGTTATTTATCAAAGATTATTTGGTTCCATTCCGCCCCTGAATGCTAGTGCTAATCGCGCACTATGTAAATACAAAAGTACTAAATTCATAAAATATTTCATCGTAGTGAATATTATGATGTCGTAATTGAAAAAAAATATAGATTCAAACGAAAAAAGAAACGCATTAAATGACTACAATAAAATCAAATAAAGTCTACTCTTCTCAGTCAACAGCCCTCAGAATAACCGTCGGTCACTTGCGTTGTATAAAAATGTAACAGTATTTGGTCTGCGTGTGGAATGAACCTTTTCTCATTGCGCCACCTATTAATATAAATTTCTACCGAACGTCATACATCGATTCTGTCATTACAAATATTATACGGTTAACAACGTTAGTACATTAATAATGAATTGACACGTATCGGGCCGCGGGGAGCCGCGAGGGGGCCGCAGGGGCCGCAGGGCGCCGCAGAGCGCCGCAGAGGGGCCGCCGGGGCCGCAGAGCCGGCGGGGCGCAGGGGGCCGCGGGGGCCGGTTTCCTTACATAACGACAATTGACTAGGAGGACGCGCGTCGGGCCGCGCCGCCGCTCTAGTCAGATTGCCGGCGCGGCC
>JADANM010001663.1:5856134-5884952 GCA_026213755.1 Eurema hecabe | reverse complement strand
CTAGGAGGACGCGCGTCGGGCCGCGCCGGCAATCTGACTAGAGCGGCGGCGCGGGCGGGGCGGGCGGCGCGGGCGGGGCGGGCGGCGCGGGCGAGCGGGCGGCGCGTGTCGAGGTCTCGTAGCGAATTTCATAAGACGAGGTGAAGCCGCGCGCAGCTCATATGAAGGTCCAGCACTCCATGATCTTGACGATGAAGTCCTCGCGCGTGCTGAGCGGCTCGTTGCCGTACGTGGTGCAGCGCTGCGTGCGGCCCAGGTACAGGTCGCCGTCCAGCCACAGCCCGAACTTGCCGCTGCCGAGTCGCAAAAAACACACATATTAAAACACACCACACATCATTTGAGACAAGAAACTCATACGTTGAGATGCCAGCTGTGCCAATTAAAAAAAATTGAAAACACAAAAGTTTGACATTGGCTAATCTTTAAAAAGCTAAATTTTAATCTTATGATTACACAATACAGTAAACGTGGCCCAAATCATTTATTTATTTCACATGTCTACTAGTGAAACACCAATCCAGTAAGCTAAGGTACGTGTTGTTTACAGCCTACAGGGCCCATAAAATTGAAACGATATCTTCAGGTGCCATAAACAATTCGTATAAAATAAAACTTAAGAGATTTAGATAAGGACACAATAACATTAAAGTGGGCGGGGCGTGATGACGCGGCGGCTGACTTTTTGACTGATAACAGTGTAACTGAGGAAATAAATGCAATATCAATACGTACTCGCCAGCGCCGATTGATATGTTGTCGTTGCTCCCTCGGATGAAGTACATGTTGTCCCCAGTCCAGCCCCAGTATTTGAACTTTGTTCTAAATGTTGGTTCTGGAAAAGGAACACGGAAAGACACTGATCAATATTCATCGTGTTTTGAATGTGTAGCTCCTACTACTATAATAATAATTAATTAAAACAGAAGATATGTTTATCTTTTACTGTTACGATAAACAGCCACTTTAAGATGTTGTTAATGCATAACTTAAGGCTTAACCAGTATAACCAATATAGTCCATAACTAACAATAATAAATGAGTCTCACACATTTTTATAGTAGAGACGTTGAGTTTTTAGCTATGTTTTCAATAGCATACCTATTTTTTAGTGATATTACATTGCAAAATAAACTCAGCCTCATAATCAAAGCGCAGTTTGATTGCACGTCACGATCTCATATTTATAACGACAAACAAAACGACCGCTTAGAATTCAATGTAAATACTTTGCATACATATTATCTCTAATTAAACACCAATCAAAGCGCCATTTAGCAACGCTCTGTTACTAAAGGTAAGTATGTACATTCCTTTAACGTACAGTACTAACGTCACGTATGACGCGATTTGAACTGTACTAATTTGAACGTGCGTGCGTAAAAATATAGCATTCGAAAATTGTATGAATTCTATAAGTAACGTCAAGAAACTTTAGCGCTGAACGAAACTTGCGCAGAAGTCAAAAATAAGGTATCGAGGGAACGGCGTCGTGTTGTCTTTCTCGCACCAATACGTCAATTACGAGCGCGATTCTACCAATTTGCAGCTTTTATCGTCCAGCGCTAAACATTCGTGACGCGCACTATACCTTCTTTTTCGTCTTTTTCCTCGTCAATTTTCTCCTTGACGTCAGCATCCTTCTCTTTGATGTCATCGGTTTTGTCGGAGGCGAGCCGGGGGCGGGGCTCGTCCACGCGCTGGAACGAGAACAGCAGCGACTCGCCCGTGCCGTAGAAGTGTTCCGACGGACGGAACGCGCACGACGTCAGCGCCCCGAATACCTGGAACCGATATTATTATCTTTTACCTTTAAATGCAAACCTACAATACTAATGGTATTTAAATATGAAAATGAGGACATAATTTTATGTATGCAATGAATGCTATCGCGACCAGAAATCTGTGGGGAATTCGCGAACGTTATCTATATATAATAGAAAGCGAGCTATTTAAGGATTGAATAAAGGTTTCTTCTTATTACTATCAATTATAAACTAAATGTAACTAATATCTCTATTTGCTATACATAATTGACTGATCTATTAGCAGTCATTACTTGTTTGAACCTAATTAGCAACTATGTAATGACAACGTGTATTATTTACTCGTTTAAAAATAATTCTTTGAATCTTTGCGTTATACTTCTAGTAGTTATGTGAGTTAAACTGTTTGAAAAAGGTCAATGTAATCTATCTAAATATTTTAAAATTACATATTAAACATATAAATAGAATATCTACCTAACAACTAAGTCTAATACCATAATCCGTATGGGTAGGTTATCTCATGTCAAAATGCTTGCATAGTGGCATATTATAATACAGAACCAACAGATAAAATTCCTTATAACAGACAAGTTTACTTATAGATCTATACGAAATACATATATGGTAGGTTATATTGTTTGAATATATAGAACTATCAAAGATATATTAGACCTGTATATCAGGTTTAAAGAGGTGCAGGTCGGCAGGTAGGTCAGGTCGGTCAATTTAAATATTTTATATAGCCTAAGTCTGAATGATCCAATTATCAGCTTGTGGAGTCGATGAACCTAATGCACATTTTAACGCTGCCTAGATTTTCTTATTAGAAAACATCTTCGACTGCCTATTTTACTGAGTTCTTTTAAAATCGTTGAAAAGAAAGCTGATATGAACTGTTTACTGAACATGGATATAGACACTTTAAAACTAGGTTTGGTTTCATGGACCAAAAAAATTCAAATAACATAAGACGTTCAATTAGTAATAATTTAATACATTTTGTTTACGTACAATCAGATAATGTGGGGCCATACCCTTGACCAATATAGTGTGATAGTACAATATAATAACGTTCTCAGTGACACATTTCAACAGAGCACATGTACATAACCCAAACACATAACACATTTCTCCGTGTAAATCTTTATCATTTATTGAAATTACACAATTAACTAATATTTGCGAACAATCAGTCAATCACATTGTTACAAAAACCCGAGGCATAGAGTGCAGTATTTACATAACAATTACACACGCAGCTAGAAACACGGCAATACACCTATATAGCCGACTAATACTCATTCAGGTGTTTCTGGAGTTCCGGTCGAATAAGTATTTATATAATAAAATAAAGAAAAGTATTCCATCCATGATGTTGCACGCATTGACTTAGATTTTAACTTTGCAGCGAACAGCCGCATGTTTCCTGTATCGTTGGTCACGTCCTAATCCTTAAGTCATGGAAGACTAAAACCTACTATCATTGAATACTGTTGAATGCTAGTTTTTACCTGGGTTAGGTAAAAGTTAATCAAATTAGCTTATTGCAAAGTTTAACGGAAGATTACACGTATGTCTAATCGCCTGTTAAAACAGTGTAAAGCCTTATAATAGTGTTAAACTAAAATACGTATCCTGTAACTTTATCCGTATACTATGAACCTTACAAAGTGTTACTTAAATGGACGTCTGATCTTCAAGTATTCTCGCGCGAGTATAGTGTAGTATCTAAGGAAACTCACGTTGTTGTCGGTGTCCTGTATGACGAGCAGCACGGGGCTGTCGACACGCTGCATCTTGCGGTACATGGAGGCGAGCGAGAAGCCGTGCTGGCTCGTGCTGAACGCCAGCGACCACATGTAGCCCTGCGCGCGCGCCGGCAGCACGTTGCACAACTTCTCCCTAAACATATTTATTACACAATTAATGCAAGATAATTAAAAAAATACACTCTATTACATACATAAATATACTTTGTAGTTCGCAATTCTAGAAATGAATTTACTTGATATTGAAACATCCATTTTTACGTTGTCAAATTATACCGAAAGTCAGAGAATAAGCCGTTTTAAAGCTCTCGTTTTCCTGTTGTCGTAAAGAACGACTTTCATAAATGTTATCAATACCGTTATATAAGGAAAATTAAAGCGAATTAAAAATATTGTCCATCTTAGCGCAATACTCCGAATTCTCTAACTGCTTGCTTTATTAAAGTCCAATTTAGCAGAATTAGGCCAATAATATAAATTTTAACATGTGCAATGTGCATGACTATTACTGTCAATTTTGCCCAAACTTTCCCTAAAAACAAATTTTTGTTTTGCTGTGGAAGAATCTGACATGGATATTTACAATTGTGAAAAGTTATGCAACTGTATTTCATAAACAAGGTATAGGCATTCATCATGGCCGCAACATTTTCACCCGCATCAAGTGGAAATGTTGTGATCCCTCATTACCGTTTTGATTTGTATAATATTTCTACACATAATATATCATCTTTGAACCTTCATTGTCTACACTCAGAGGTCATATCCCCTGTTGAATTACACATGTATGTTAATATCGTTTTTACGCTTCACTCGAGTATATAAAACGAAGCCACCGAGCGTAACTATTTACAGCAATTCCTCGTGCAAGGGTAATTAAGCACCTACTGATTTAGAAGTTTCTACGCGATTCTAATGTTTCCAAACACTTTGCCAATGTTAAGGCCCTAGTTACTCGAACTTATGTAAATACCAATATTATATGATATTTGAAATTAATAATGAATAGATAATTGCGATTATCTAATTGTGTGTCCACCGTGTCACTTTGGTATCGACAGTCGACTATTTCCTATAAATACGTATATTAATTAAAGTAATTGCTAATTATATTTTAAAATCAAATATTTACGATGAATTTCAATTCATAACACCATTTTACCGCGTTTTTATTGATATCATAACATAAAATATCTTTATTAATTAAAGCCTATATGTTATTGTTGTATAATGTTCTTCTTGGTTAAATGCCGGTGCTGCGTTACTACAATTTCGCCAACGTCTAGTTGAGTATAGATAAAACAAGTTTGTGGGTCGATATTTGGTTGTGGCAATCACCAACACGTGCTTTCAATACCACAGCCAAACATCGACCCAACGTGTATAATGTTAAAGTTCCTCTAAACCCTATTACTATTTTTTCTTCAAGTGTGAAGTTCATCCATCCTAACATTGTCTCTTATTCCATATCAGATTACGAATATAGTAAACACTTCTTACTGTAATGGTGTTGCTTGATCGTTGGTTATTTTTCATTTATACGTCTATGTAAGGCATGTATTACCTGTGTTCCATGGTGAAAATTTCCGATGTGCCAATGAGGTCGGGAGGCGAAAACTCCATGTCCACAGAGGCGCCGGAGGAGTACAGCGCTCGCCGCAACTCATCGCTCATCGACAGCACCTGTGGCACCATTCACTTATTAAATATATAAATATATTACTATAGATTAGTACGATAGATACCCATTTACAAGCTGTACAAAGGTTTATTTATAGACCGCTTGTAGGTTGTTTACGATATAAAGAATTCTCTCGACAAACCGGTTCTTTTGCTTCTACTTAAAATAGAAATATTAAGAAAAAATTCCATTGGTAAGTGTTAGAGATAAGTTAACCCGATTTTTTATACATAATATAGGCAGCATTTATTTGTCTTGTCATAATTGCCACATATCTGTATATCATAATATAAAATTTGACGTCAGGATATGATCCAGAGCTAAATATACCTTTTTTATCGATTTTTTTATGATTAAAGATACATACAAGATTGCACATTTACGATTATAGCTATATGACACTATGTAAAGTAAGGCGTAGGTACAAATTATTTTCCTATGTTTGGAATAATCAAAATATGCAATGGCAGGTACACATATTGTCAATGTAATCATGCAAATTATTATATTTATTAGTAGATACGAATTATCTTTGAATGTCCTCAAAAATTACTAATTTATGTAGTTACGACATGCTTTCTATGGGTGCGATGACAACGCTGCTAATGAACTACTGACACAGAAGGTGCAACATTGAAAACGAAATGGAACAAATAATGACAAAATGCACTAATGACATCGCATTCCCGACGCTACGGCCTACGGTTCACATTCAACATTCACGTTCGTATAACAACCCATCGTGCGTGAGTCGCGCACTACTTCCTCTAGAGACAACTATGTCGACAAACAGCTGAAACAATAAATCCGACGTCCATAAATGGATCTAGCGGAGTTATTTATTATTTTTGTGCATTTAATTCAATGTGCACGCTATATTTATACACAATCTACTGCCAGTTAAGACGACATACGACGCAATAATATTAAGCTTATTAATTAATATACTTACCCTAGATACCGCAACATATTATTACTGGTGAAATAATTATAATGAAATTAGTGCAAGCGTTGAAGTAACCGAATTATATTGACAGAAGATTCATAAGTTTGGACATGATATGAATAACCTCGAAAAACCTTAGCCGACAAAAAACATACAAAATTATATGCTTACATCATAATAATGGCCAGATGCTGACGGTTAATACAAAAACGATAGAGATCACGTCGTTTAATTTGCTATTTAATTTCAAATAATTTACTTAAATTCATTAATGACGTTCTTTGATCTCACCTCATAAATACATTCTAGCGTTCCACGTCTACTAGATGGACACTTCGATGACTTTTTCGTCTTTTTCAAAGTAACTTTGAGCTTGATTAGCGTATTCGTCTTTTCCACTTTCTCCGTGAGCTTTTTCGCTAACTTTCCAAGCATCGTGTATAATTTCACTTTCGCTTGTAATAGTATGTAATCAATTCTTGCAAACACGCGTTGCAATATTCGAAACGATGTAAGTAAGAAACCGACCGGTGTAATTTGAGATCGAAATGGTATCACCCGGCTTGGTAGTGAAGCGTTTCCCACACTACCTCGCTCAGGACTGACTCCTTCTCCACGTTCATGTAAAAGAGTTTTTCGCTATCTTATGTTGCCGTTATCTTATGTCAATAATTTGTATTTAATGCACTATATATTTATTGCGGATTAGTCGCTTATTATTAGTAATAAATGGGAACCGATAAGCATCACAAATCATGATATAAATAAGATACTCCATTTTTGACTTCAAATTATGCAATAGAATCAATCATAATACATATTTCTTACATATGAAGGGACCGCAATCCGCCTTGTACTTCGAGTAATAATAGTCTTAAGTTTGTGGTATTATTTTATTACAAAAAAAATCTAAAAAGAAATGACTTATAAATAAAACCCTAAAGAAATAATTGATAACTTATCATTCAATTGTGTTTCTACCGATTGCCATATTTTACACCACGTACCTGAATATCACACTTTGCAAAATAGATCACCTCCAAAAACCTGTTCAGTATTTTAGACAGTTTGCAAATAGCGTTGTCAGTCTACATCATTTAGTTCCACAACGTTAAATTAATCTGTACGGCATAATTATTTACCAATTACCTCCAAGTCCTAAACCTGTTTGTGTGACATTTATTGCAATACATTTATTTTTCTTACAATACAGGAAATGTAGCAAAGATAATGAGCCAAGTAGGTCAGAGTGATCTTTTTGGGAACAACTTGAAAAACAGATTGGTGATAAGGACGTTGATATAAGTTAAATGATCGGAAAAAATAATTAAGTTTAATGAAACATTTATTATTTAGTAAGATCTAAAGTGAGTGCACTAAGGTAATTCATAACCTTTATAATACCTACTGAAATTTATTGTCAGATAAGAAAAATAATATAAACAAATTGAGGCAATTATATCAAACATAAACAATATAACTCGATTAGCGAAAGTAAAACGTCTGAAGACCGATATGACACCAATAAAAATGTTGTTGTTGTCAATTTAAACAGAATTTGGCAATCTCACCTTCTCTGTGTCGAAAGTGGAAGACCTCTCGGGCGAGGTAGGCCCGAGCCGCACCATTTCTATCCATTTCATAGTCTGCATTTATTCAACGTTGTTATTCATAAAATTCGCGTACTCGCTTACTTAATTACATGCAAAGGTGTGCACGGGGACCGATAAACATGCGCGCATTCAAGCGACGTTTTTAGATTCACCCACACGATTACGCGGTTTCCAAGTTGTTCAGTGTTGTGAACTACGCGTCGACTCTGCTTATAAACAAACTTTTGCGTTTTTATTTTGCAATGTAATTCACTTCAATTATGTGCATTTGCTTTTGTACAACATTGCCTCAACTGCACTCGTGCTGAACAGAAGTCGGGCGGTCTATTAACTAAGAATTTAACAACGAATAATCCGTCCGAAAGGCGAGTATAGCGCGGCACCGTTGCTTGGGGACTAGCTAGAGGCTAAAGAAAGAACCGCGGCGTGCCACGCGACCCCGCCACTCTGACGACAAAAAGTGCACGTTCGACTGCTCACCGCTCCGACTCACTGTTTATCGGGAAACAAATTAACTCCCTACTTAACCAATTAACTTGGTTGCCTGAATGTGAATAAGAGATTAATTGACGGGCAAATGCGATCATTAACCGTGCTCGGTACCTACCTACTGCTTATCGGCATACTTATATAAACACACTAGCACATTTCATAAGTATTGCTTAACTTTCTGTTGGAATCGGCCTATTAGACGTGATATAAGTAATTATTTTGTATGAAATATGAAGTAAATGTCTAGATGAGCGGGATATGGCATTGGAATGTAAATGCACAGTGTCGGCGGCGGGCTGGTGGTCGAAGGTGACGTCGACTCACGTATCCGGACGTGCTAGGCCGCTCTCTTCCCGCGAAACGCGCCAACCGATATCATCGTTTACAATCAATACCAAAAACTAGACGATTATAACAAAAACTCAGCTATTTTTAAACACTTTTTTTAATTCCATACAGTCGGGTCTTTAAATATAAAGTCTCATGAATGCGTTGATAGCATTTTTCTTTAAATTCATTAGCAATTTATTTTTAAACACGGACAGTAAACTGTATTGAGAATTAATTAAATCACCGTTACGTCTAGATACACAAGGAAGTGTGTCTTGTTACTGGTGTTTATACTCATATTATGGGTATGTTCTTGACATCGACATCTAACGTACAATTTATTAAATCCTATATCGGAGCGGCAAGATTTATAGATATATATAGCGACGAAAAATAAATAATTATTAATATCTGTTCTACAGACAAATAAACGCTCCTCAAGGCGAAACCACGCAGGTGCAACTGTTTATTTGTGCTAAGAATTTTGTTAATTACTTAGCCCGTATAATTTTGTGATTTTTATGAATATCCAACAAACAATTTACATATTATAAGTAACTTAAAAAAGTATGACACTTAATAACAATAAGCTTTAGAACAATTTCCCGCGGATGTTGCCGCGTTAACCTGTCCTTCTTCAAGCTATACCCAATTTCAAATATATATTTCAAAATAAAGACGCGAAAGCACAAACAGAGTTCCTTTTGCATTAATAAAAAATCAATACGGAAAACCAGGAAGTAAAAGAAACAAATGGAATAAGTATAGCTTCTCAATGCGCTTACAAATCAGTTTCCACACATCGTAACTGCATTACATGAAATGAAACACCGATACCTACTCCTATCCTATCCTCGATATCAGATTGCATTGCAAACCTGGTAGCCGTGTCATTACAGTCCAATGATCTTTGTCAGTTCCTACACAATTTCCTATATCTTCATATATATAAACTAGCTGACTCGTACCCACTTTATTGGGCATAATGTTAATTATCCTTTTCTGTTTTTATATACCCTATGACACTCAGCAATAATGTGGCTTTTTATTGGTGAAAGAATTTTTAAAATCGGTTCAGTAGATCCCGAGATTACCCCTTACAATTTAACAACACACACAAACTTTACCTCTTTATAATATTAGTATAGATTACGTGTCACGTTGTTTGTCCGCGAGTGACTCCTAAACTACTGAACCGATTTTAAATTGAATTTGCACACCGTATGCAGTTTGATCTACTTAACTAAAAAGATACATTACATCATAATATATACGAGCGAAGCCGGAGCGAGTCGCTAGTAGTAGATAAAAAAGATTTCGCGTATTTATAATAAGTAAGTATAAGTATATGTATATGTTAAAACAATTATATGTAATTATTATTTATATAGTCATAACCTACATTCAGAACTATGGGTGTTAAAAATTAAAATGCTTGTGATGATTTAGCAAATAGTTTTAATTATTATCTTGGCACCTAGGTTTAAACTGAGGCGTCTTAATTAAAACGGTATCAGTATGCTAATGAAACAATGTCATATTAATTAAACAAATAAACAAAAGATTGTTAAGATCGTATTACCCTCCTAAATCCATACTAATATTATAAATGCAAAAGTAACTCTGTCTGTCTATCTGTCTTTCCATCACGCTAAAACTACTGAACCGATTAGAACGAAGTTTAGTACACAGATGGTCTAGAGGAGGACATAGGCCACTTTAGGGGGAGGGGGTTAAAGTTTATATGAAAGTGCACGCGGACGGAGCCGCGGGCAACAGCTAGTAGTATATATTTTTAATGTGATTTTCGTTTTAAAAATTGAGACAAAAAGAAAAATAGTTTCAGACAGTATTTTTATACGCTTTACATACATTCATTTCTCGTTTAAAGTGCTTACTCCACGCATCAATTAAAATAGTTGCAACAATAAAAACTAGAGTAATTTATGGGTACCATAAATATAAACTCGATCTCACTGGATATGGGAAAATGCAGCCGGTTCTCATTTATCTTTTATATTCAAGCAAGACATTATGTTTAATTAACCTTTCATCAAAGATACATGTTCTATATATTATATAGTAATCATTGCTTTGTTTTTAATTGTTCATTTATATTTACAATTTTATATAATAGAATTTTCGAAATCATTCTTTGATTCTGACACTCAAAGCTCATATAAAGTGTATCAAATCTAAATAAATACACACATAGGTATTTAATTATTCAATATCTTTGATTTTAATATAATTTTCTTACTTTATAAATGAACATAATATGTACTAGCATAGCGCGTAAATACACCTTTAATGTTAAACTCAATACAAATATGTCGTTTTTCGATAAATTTACAACAGTGGAATAATCCTTAATGTTGCGGACAAGGTTATAAGCGCTCATTAGTTTGTTTACTGATTTTTTTATCTAAAGCCGATCTTATATGAATGTCTATAAAATTATCACATACATATTAAGGCTATTTTGAAACTGCTAAGTCGAAAGTTGTTAGGTCAGTTTTAATTTTTAACCCCTGACGCAAAAGCAACGGGATATTTTAAGGTTAAGTTTAGGTTAGGAAAGTGTGTAGGTGTTCGTGCGTGTATGTGTATGTGTGTGTTGTCGAACGGATGAATCAATTATAAGGATTTTGTAGCTCAAGACGTAAATTGATAGAAAATTTTCTTAGTTATTTTTGATAAATTTCGTTCATATAGCCAGAAAATGATTTAAAAGTGATTAAACATTTTAATATCCTCTCAATATGGGTATCAAATGAAATTTCTAGTAATGCTCCTAATATAATAAAGATTTATATGTCCAAGCATTTTAATTATTATATTAAAGACACGACCTATCTAATTGAACACTCAAATGCAATGTTATGTAATATCAAACATTTTACCAAAAACACAATAAGAGTCGTTGTTTATTATCGTGTATGCAGACACCTAAAGCCTTGATAACTCGCAGCTGAATTAGCTAATTTCCAGCGCTACAAGTCATTAAGTGTTTTAGTTGTCCGGTCATTTCCAAGAGCATGCAGTAATTGGAACTGATTTGACAGCTATTGTCGTTTTACCCTTACCTGTATGACATCGAATTAGCGAACCTTTAGCGGAACAGATCGTATCATCGTTGTTTGGAGACCAAATATTACACAACTTCTATCGAAGCATGCGAGAAAAGTTATAATAATTATTGATGTATTAAATGGTTTTATTTAATGAAATCGATATCCAATTAAGTACTCGTTTGGAAAGATAATAGTTGCATTTGGTTGTTTATTACGCTCACTAATTAGTAAATAATTTGTCTTTTTATAAAATGGAGTTCTTAAACTTAAATCTATTAAATAAAGAGTGTACATAACAAATAAATATCCCGTTCTATATACTATTAGGTAACATTACCTATGTTCGATGAACGCATAATACTAAATACGTTTGTTCTAGGTAAATGCATTCAATATAATAGATGATATTCTTTATTTAAAGATTGATTATAACATCTTCCTGTTGCCAGATATCTCATATAAACAGCACAAAGTTGGTCACGTGTGTTGGAATAGTTTCTAAATTGGTCACGTTTGTCGCTGTGCATTCATAAATGTAGTATTATGTTACATGTTAATTCTTTTTTTAATCGAAACCAAAGAACGCTTCGGTCCAATTATAAAAATACTTGTAATACGATTAAGCTTACGACTTTTATTATGCATCTTGAATATTATCTATAGATACTGCGAAATGTTTAAACTTAAATGTCAGTTTAGAGTTATATTATTTACTTATTTATGGACAAATAAAACTTTTATTGACGTCATACAATCAGTAAAATGTAAGGTTGGGTAGGAGTAGCATTTAATATTTAAAGCTTATATTTAATATTATATAGAATTTAAATATAGTAATTTACGTAAAGTAATTCGTAAAATATTCGTATATTTGAGTAAATGTATAAATATTCCAATAAATTATAAATAAAACGAATAATATTATGTATGCATAAAAACATAACACTTATGTTTATACAAATTATCGTCATTAAATAAAAGTCAAATCACGGTCATGTGTCGAATTATTATTTGACATTAGTCCTTGTCATAAATGGGTTCAAAGCATTGGTGTATTTACTAGGAAACGTGTCGCGCAGCCTACGTGACCAACGCTATGTCGCCAGGAGTTCCTTGCTAACCGTATTTTGAACTAATAATGACGCAACGTAAGATGATATTTCAAATTTTACAGTCTCCTATTTTCCTCATAAAAGAGCAAAATCGCAATTTTTGTAAAGCCTATTAACAGTCCTTCATTCTTTAAGATACCCTTCATTGATTCAATATTGGCCGTTTTTAAACTCTAAAATGTTGACAACCAGATCTATACAAATAATACGTAGAAAAACTTAGCATAATATTATAGTCTTACAGGGTAGGGTACTCTTGCAAACCTACGGGATTGTGCAGAACAGTTTCTCTAAAAGTGCATTCAGATTACTGACAGGTCAAACACATCAAGGCTCGCGTGCATCTGTTTATATTTCAACCGATTATTATCCATTATCGTATAGCCGAGCCTCAGTCTATCAACAAAAAAATAACGGATGACTCATAACATTAACAAACACGAAAGCGATGGAACATTCGACGCGTAGGCCTTGACGTGTTGGACGAGGCGCTCCGCCGACGTCGCGTCGCGTCGTGCATTCTCTAACATCACTAAGAGTTGAAACATTCAATAGTACTGGCTTGCGAGCTTAAAGCGCTATGGTACCTCCGGCTGAGGTTCCTCCCCGAGCGAGTCGCCCAGAGCTTCGGCTTGACTCTTCATTATCGAATATATTTTCACGTAGGGCGCCTTCAGCAGCTACGCACAATCGCGTTACTCACTTCGTTATAGTATTATGAGATCGGCAAATATTAGCAAACAATTCAAACGTTTAATTTTCATCAATATACAGTGAATAGTGTAGAGTAACTGTGGAATGTATGTTCGCGTTCCCTAGATAAAATCTTAGTAGTACTCCACCAATTAATGATATAGCTAGCCCATTAAATCTATATCTGCATCAAAAACGTGTTATCGTAGAACAAAGACAGCGCTGAGACCGCCACGAATCAATTACCTGGTTATCGAAAACTTTTATCATCAATAGAAATATTTAATTTATTAAATATTTACTGAAAACAACATTTAGATTCGGGCCGTACATGTGTGACACATGTATATAAAATATCTATTGTATGTGTGATAGATAACGCAGCACTTTTCCATTTTCCGTGTTTCTATAGGCATACAAATGATAGTAAAAGTAAAGGATAAAATATTTAATTTGCTACATTATAAAGTAGTGTTTTATTATATTTAATTATCGTCAGCGCATCGTGATAACACACGCAACGCGACTAATTTACCTGCATTGTTTAATATGTTTAGTAATGTGGAATGTGACGTGTTAGAAAGCGTTTGGGTAACGTTCAAAAGATGTTTAATAATATTAATTAATAATATAAATAGAAGCAATATAAGTTAGTACAAATATTCTCTTACCTCCCAAGATTCTCTCGTGAGGTCGGAGACATCTCCGGTGCTGCCGGAGCGTTCCTGAAACAAAACAATAATAGTATTGTTTATGTTAGACGTTCAAAGCTGTTGTCATTTGGATTAATCTGTCACTGATAAGGTGCATTATTTTGCAATAGAAACAGACAAGAGTTGTTTTGTCTCGGAACCGGTATTGCATCAGTAAGTACCCGCCTACTGCGTAGAATCAGAAATAAACAAAATACCTACCTTATTATGCACACCTAGAATTGCCTTAGCAATTTCCAAACCCGTTTTTATATTTTTTGAATTTATAGCGAGTATAAACATAAACACTCACATAAAACTTTGTCTTTTTAACTTTTATTTCAATTTCAAAGATATTTTAAATCGTTCAGTATTTCTGTTATAGATCATAATATATAGAGAATACGTCTCAAACTCACTAATACTGAACTCATTCACAAATATGAAATAACTTTTAAAAGTAAGTATACACAAGTGGTATAATTATTTACTTCCGCTTTGACTCTTGTTATGATTTCGAAAGAACTCTATTGCTTTTAGTCCAAAGGACATACACTATACTAAGATACTCGCTTAAAATGTCTTTATCGTTTTTATGAGAAAGGTATTTTCGTAGCTGCTATAATTAAACCATAGATATAACATCTACGATATCAGAAACGGGAGCATTTATCTTGATGAGTGATGTCGAGATAAAGGCTCAGTCGCGTGTCAAGTTAATTGTTGATTTAGTGCGATAGACTTTGTACGTATACTAATATTATATACCATATACATGCCAGTCAAGGTCACGCGACAAGACAATATGGGAAACTTTATAAACTACACCTAGTAACAATTTTATGTAACCTTAATGTACCAAGTATAATAACAACACATTGAACGTTTTAAAACATCTTAACAATGAAATATTTGGATGTGTTTCCTACACTTTGAAAGTAACAAATGATATATGATTACTTTACCTTCATGTCAGGAAATTCATAAATTTAAGAATGTTTTAGTATCAAAATTATTTGTAGTTTTCAATGTGTAAATATACTTTTATAGTCGACTGGATAAATGATGTTATTTTACTTGAGGTCGTGGTATTACAGTCTATTTTAAATTGTTATTACAGTATATTCGGCATCAGGAGAGGACAAAACTGATTTTTACTATTTTATATATTTTTGTATGTGATCCCGACAGAGTTGTACGAGTTATAGTGGCTGGCAAAACCTACCGTCTATAAGTCCTCAAAAAAATTAAGGAGGGAAAAATGTTTAACTAACACCCGCTCTTGTAATTTAAAATTATAACTACCTACATTTAAATTTAAAATAATCATTTGAGTGTTACGATTAAAATCGATTTAATTATCGTTGCGCATTGAATATATTAGTGTGCGTAAGACAACTTTCTACGTAAGTGTTCATGTCTGTGGTTTTTGCGCTCCGGCTAGCGTCTTATTTAACCAGCTATCCTAGCTATTCCAGTTTTTCTTATTATTATTAGAAAAACATAGAATATATAATATCAATTATTATATTAAGCTAGATTATTATGCTAATTTTATAATTAATGAGGTAATAAAAATATTTAATGAGTATTATGCCAAAGATAAAAGTTAATATTAAAGAATTATCTCTCTAACATTAGGCGTAACATCTATAATTTAATTTATATTACTAATGGACTTCTCTATGTTGCATAGATTAAATTTACAAATATGTTGCCGTGTTTTAGTAGACGGATTCAGTCTTCTCCATGTACATATATGCTAATATGTTTTATCAATGTTGGGACGATTTTATAGTTTGCTTGGTAATATAATTATTATTACTTATTTTTCGTTATTGATAGCTTTTTTCAAATAATGAATGTATAATGTAACAATTGATTTGATGTTATTTAAGATGCTTATCTTTGGTTATTTTCGTTAGTCTACCTAGGCTTGAATATGACAAGGTTCCCTGGCCCCTAGAACACGAGAGTGATTTTGGTCGGTTGACGTTCTTCCGAAGGCCTATCAGGATGTAGAGTCCGTTGTGTGTTATGTATACGTGTTTATGTGCGTATGCGTGTTCGTATGCATATGAGTGTTTATGTGCGTGGTCGTGTGTGTGTTCGTGTGTATGTTCATGTGCGTATGCGTGTTTATGTGCGTATGCGTGTTCGTGTGCATATGCGTGTTTATGTGCGTGTGCGTGTTAGTATACGTGTGTGTGTGCGTGTGCGTGTGCGTGTGCATGCACCTTGTGGCCGGGCTTGGCGTCGTCGTCGTCCCACTCGGTGTCGCTGTCGATGAGCTCGTAGCCGCGCGCCGCCACGTCGCCCAGCGGCCCGTAGCGCTCCGCCACCCAGTGCGTCAGGAACTTGTACAGCTCGTCCACCCTGCACGACAACACTCCGCAATTTGAATCAACAGATCGAACAAATAAAGCTACAAATATTATGTTACGTAAAATACCATCCATACTAATTATAATCTTATTATTTATTCGTTATTATTTTAAATAAAGTTATACAGTGATATGGTAACATTGCGAGTAAAAGCTTGTATTTACTTATTTAGACGATTTCTATAAAACCTCCAAATTTTATAATAATTATTAACTAGCTGGCCCGAAGCGACTACATTCACGCTGTACCTATACTGTCGTCCGCCTGTAACCGTATATCTTACACCTCCACCCTCGTACTTCAAGGAAAATTCTTGAAAATAATTCTTCTTCTATCAAAATTCATTCAGCTGTTGTTGAGTTATGCATTTAGCAACACATGTTTATATTATAGATTTTGTCAAGATTGGACATAAACTTTATTAATTCATGTAACCAATATAAAAATTACACACAATTTTTACTATACAACAGTTCACCTGGTTCACATGATCACTAGGACATAATTACTAAGCTAGCCAGTATTTATGTACGCTACCAACTCGTACCACCATTTAAGTTAAGTGTCATATTTTACAATATGTACTGACACGTCATTTGCATCTAATACGTTCCAATTATCTTCACCCATTTACGTTTGTATAGACCGCGGATCTCGGCCCAGTAACAAATAAATTTTAGTCTAAACGTTAATAAATGACGCTTTGGTGACTCCGTATGTTTTTATCTCATACTAAAATGCTTTTTATTACATGCCCTAAAAAGTAATAAATTCTATTGCGTTACAAATGAATTTTAAAAGACTAAATATGTACACATATAATAATAGTTTTAGTTCCATATGACGAAAAAAAATATTCTTGAAACAGTAGATTTTTTTTTTCAAATTTCTAGACATTTCTACCCCATTAGTTACAAGTTTGTAGAGGGGTGTTCCCTCCTCACCTGTTCCTGGGTATGCCGAACCAGTACTCGGGCTTCATGCGCTTGCGGCCGTACGACATGAGCGGCGTGGAGCGCGGCAGCGGGCGGCCGGCCGGCTTGCCCATGCGCAGGCGCAGGTACAGCGGCGGGTCGTCGCTCGCCCGCGCCGGCCGCGGGATCAGCTCTGACAGTGATACCGTACATCAGTATACAATAATACAATAATACAATCAGTGTACAATATATACAATAATACACAAATAAATAATAAAGGTAATAATTATAATCTCATTTTAATTTTTTATTTGTGTTTGTGGGTAAACACAAATAAAAAATTAAAATGAGATTATTTTTTATATTTAGACTACATAAAATCGGTGAAACTTAATTTTTATAATCAATGTCAGCTGCGCTAAATATAGTTTAGTAGTTTTGATACTACAATGCAAGAAAATACAAATACATAAATAGATTTGCAAAGTCATTACCCGTCCATATAGTTTCGCCGAAGTTGGGTAAAGATGAAATAAACAGGCAAGAGATAACTGATATACCTATGTAAAAGCAAAACTTACTATCAAAAGAAGCGAACAGATCAGGCATATCATCGACGGACACCATACTCCGGTAGTCAAGCTTGGGCTGAACAGGACCGCTTGTTGCTTTCGTGTTGGAGCGCCCGAAACCGCCCAGCGAGCTGCGTCTGCGCATTGTTATTTTATATTTAACATGCGCACATGCTACTTACTTCATCTTGATACAAAACGAGCAGTAGTTATGGAAAATCCATATAAAGTATATACAATAAACACAATAGAATACACATTAAATATCGCTAAAAGTAATGTACCTAACTACAATCTGTTTTTATGTTAAATTGGACTTTACTTATGTTATAAGGATCGAAGTCTATTAATATATGTAATTAATAAAAAAAAATTGTACAATTAATCTAAAATTAAGTACACCATTATAATTTCCAAAGTTTGCTATAAAAAAAGTTTAATTATCTCCACCTGTAAGGGAATTTAAAATTTTCTTAAACCTACTTAAATTTAGGCATGCCTTAATTTTAACGGAACAAACAGGTGCCAATAAGTCGGAAAGGTGAATGATGAACACATAAACAAATTCGACGACAATCTTTTCAAATAGCGGTAAAGTCACGCCATAGCAAATGTTTAGCTTAAAATCGATGGTAAAACTTTAATTGCTAAAGTAATCCTTTAATATTTAATGATATTGATGAAAGATCATTCAAAAGATATTTTTTGGAAAAGTTTCTTGCAAAATGTGCCAATACAAATGCCCAGCGAAGATAAAGATCTGTTCTAGAAAGCGTGTCATATTACCACACCGCTAGTGCTCAATAAGAATATTAAGAACATTAAGATACAAATTTCAGGATCTATTTCGAAACGCCTAACAAATATACCACATGCCATATCAGCGATTGTTTACATAGATTTAAGCGCACTGCATTTTGAACCATTACTAGACTTCATTAAATTAAGGATTTAGCAGTTTTTTAGCAGTTACATACAAAGTTTAGGTAGTAAAATTTTCAAAATGCAATTATCACAATACAACACGAAGTAACAATAAACCGGTGGGAACACCTAAGAACATAGGGTGAAGTCACGCACAAAAGGCAATCGTTGCGACCACACTGACACGTTCAAACAACCAATTATATTGCTAACAATTTAGGGACAAATTACATACGTTTCCAACTATACTACTTTATAAGAAAATATTTCTCTACGCAATTTGGTTATAACCGGTCTAATCTGGTTAAGCTATAACGCTAAATGATTTTCACTGCATGACTATCTCATGAAAGCCAGTGAGTTCTAGAATTTCCTCGAGCTCTTTTAGTAAGTTTTAGTTTTAAGTCATTAATTGTGTTGGCTGCTTTCATGAGATAAGTGTAGGCAGCTTCGGGAGCGTGTCACTATGGTCTATCGGTACGGTATCGCAATGCCAACACAGATGCACGGGTCGCTCACGTACCCCGCCAGCGAGTCGTGCGGCACCTCCTCGGATGGGGTTTTACTCAGGAACAAACCAGTTCCGAACTCGACTAGGTTCATTGGCGAACTGACACAATGAACAGAGCGGAGTTCAACGGACGATCCAAGATAGCATCCACGGGAGCGGGAAACAAATTTTCAATTGCCTCATTAATTTTTAAGCATGTGTGTTTGTGCGTTAGTCTTTTAATTTTTTTGAAATACGGGCAAATACGACATTCGCTACATTTTTGATTATTATTGATACTACCCACACAAAGCCAGCACCCCTTTGTGTTAAGAACAAAAATACATTAATATTTAACACATTATTCAAAGCCGCTGCATATAAAGTGGGCGATGCATAATGTATGACGCTAACCTAATAAAAATTCCTCAGAGCCACTCCGTATCTATAAAGTCTTCTATGTTTCCATTAAATTCGTACATATTAAGACTTTACTGATACATAATTTTGTCGTAAAATGGAATAACATTATTAATTTTTGTGTTGATATTATTATTCGTTATACATTGTGTTATGGTCTTTAAACGTTAAGCGCGTTTAGATTAGATATTCGGTCAATGTTTATTAGAGTTTATATAGAGGTGTACCTGTTGAATACTTTGGAGAAGACGCTGGTAGACTGCTGGCTGTCGGCGGATGTGGGCAGCGAGTCGCCCTGCGAGCCCTGCCCGCCCGCCGGGCCCTCGCCCGTCAGCCCTTCCACCCATGATAGGGGATACGAGAGGCGCTTCAACATCTGTTAGACATCATTATTTTCTTTTATAAGATTAGAACCGTATACATTAGCATGCGATTTAATTTATAATAACTCAATTTCAAAATAGTAGCTGGTGTTGTAATTATGTAAAAAAAGTATGAGAAAAGTTAAATAATTTATTAAAATACAATATTATAAGGCTGCATTTCAGAATAATACTTAACACCCACCCTTTGCCTTCGTATAGAAAATATCAAAAGCAATCACGAAATTGTTCAAATATAAAAAAATTGCTTTATTATTACCAGCTAGACAAGACAAAACAGTAAACTAAAATTTTGAACTCTAATTATGTATATTATAAACTAGCCGTTGCCCGCGACTCCGTCCGCATGGACTTTCATATAAACTTTGACCCCCCCTTCACCCCTTATAACCCTTTATTCCAGTTAAAAAGTAGCCTATGTTACTCTCCATCTTTCTAACAAACTGTATGCCAAAAATCAGGTCGATTGATAGCTACGGCGTGAAGGAAGGACAAACAAACACACTTTCACATTTATTTATAATTTATAAATATATTAGTATAGACTAGCCGTTGCTCGCGACTTCGTCCCCGTCGATTTCTTTTTCCATTATTTCTTCGCTCCTATTAGTCGCAGCGTGATTTTATGTAGCCTAAAGCCTTCCTCGATAAATTGTCTATTCAATAAAAAAAGAATTTTTCAATTCGAACCGAGATTAGCGCGTTCAAACAAACAAACAAACAAACTCTTCAGCTTTATATATTAGTATAGATTACAATAAATGTATGAGTTAGTAACCTTGTTCTTCTTGTCGGGCTTGGCGGCGTCGTCCTTCTGGTTGCCGTCGAGCGAGAAGGAGACGGCGGCGGGCTTGCGCGCGCGCTCCGCCTCGCCGAGCGGCGGCGCCGACAGCGGCGGCTCGCCGCGCGGCAGGCACACCGGCGGCACCCACTCCGTCGACAGCACTATGTCCGCGTCGCTGTACACCTGCCACCACACCACACACATCTTAGTTACTATACATGCTATCTTAACATATGTCGTGGAAAACGATATCGCAAAATATTAAAATTCTAATTTGATTATTGTATTACTACAATAATTATTAGTACACCGAGATGTCACGTCAATTGTTATTGTAATAGCGGCACGTGGACAGAGTAATATTTAAGAGAGTGGGTTTTCGGTTTCGGGGGCGACATTCCTATTCGGGTCGCCAACCAGTTCACACCTCCTAAACGAAACTGTCGGTTTACCACAGATCTGATATTATTTCATTGCAATTGTAATCATTCCAAACAAAGTGAAGTTATAATCCACGTTTACATTATTTTTCTACCCCATCTGCGGATTGAAACCTACACAATATGGTGACGGCACTATCACTCAGCCATCGCTGATGCCGTCATATATATAAATTACGAGTTGTTTGTCCGCGATTGACTCCTAAACTACAGAACCGATTTTAAATTAAATTTTCACGCCGTATGCAGTTTGAACCAACTTAAAAAGATAGGATAGCTTACATCTCGGTATTGCCCCGGGAACGGGAACCTCTGTCCAGTTTTAAACGTGTTATGAAACTTTTTAAGAGTTAAATGTTTACAATACCTCTACCGCCATGCCTAGAGCCATGTTTTAAGTGGTAGAGCCTTGTATTGCTTTAAATTGGGAATATCGCCTTACCACCTTAATTTAATAATTGAAAATAATCTAATATTCAACAATTAAACAATCACAATTACTGTAAACAATAGAAATTGACGCTTATAAAAAAAGATCACAACACGAGAAAAAATAAAGAAAGAAAGACCGAAAGTTGAAGCCTTATCAACGTTGAGCCGTAGAAATAGAAACAAATTTGAGTTTATGTTTTATTGAAGGACATTTTCAAAGAAATAAAAACAGTCAACCATTTTCGAGGTTTATACCAACAACATGAGACCAATCCACCCGAACCACGTTTTATTATCTCACCTCGTTAGTAGAATTGGATAATACGTCAGTATTATCATGTTGTGTCAAATTATAGCATTGAAAGAAATTCGATTCATACGTGACGTCACAATGGAAATCGTATAGCGATTCCTCGGGCGTCTCGTATATTACTTCTATTTCATGATAATATTCCTCGTGGAGTGGAATATCCTAAAAAATACCATTAAGTATTTTATAGTGTGCTAGAAACTTAAAAAAAACTATTGAAATACTTACAACTCTAATTAAATAGTAATTATAATAGTAATTAATACAGGGTGATTTGAAGATGAGTGTAGGCATTTAGCAGATCGGTAGGGTCCGTCCATACGATCATTTTATAGTATGGGAACTATAGTCCGATTACCTTTAGTTTTTAAGTTATGAGCAAAAAAATTGTTTTTTTTAATATTTTACATTTTTTGGGTTATCAAGCCAAAAAAAAACACAGTGTGATATTTGCCTACACTCATCTTCAAATCACCCTGTATAATTAATTAAATTAACATGGCGCATTTTAAACATCGCCATCTATCTCTTGCATTAGGCAAGCATAGAGTAAACATATTAATTTAAAAAAAGCATATGTATACAGTTAATATTTGAGAAAACTACTTTCTTCCTTTTTTTTAAGTCTTCAATTATTATTACAACTTATCAATGACGAAAGACGTCTATTTCATTAGACGTAGGTCAAGGCAATTTTAATCCTTGAGTTTTTTTTTATTATTATTATTAATTTTAAGACAGTAATATCGTGTTTTGGTGTGAAAACGCGTAGTATGATCGCATCTCGGGTACCAGGAGCGCATACCTTCTTGGAGCTGTTGGGCGCGACGTGCAGCATGGGGTCGCGGATGTCGATGCCCGAGTCGTGGTAGGACAGCTTGACGAGGTGCGCGGCGTCGTCGGCGTGCGGTGCGCGCTCCGCGTCCGACCCCTCCGCCGCGTCCGCGCCGTCTCCCCCCCTCTGCCATGGAAACTTCTAGACTCTCTTCTTTACCGTGCTCTGCGCTCGATGATACCTATCATAAACAAAATTAACATTTTATTAGTAGCAGTAGGAGTAGTAGTTTGGCACGGTACCGAAAACTAGTACAAAAATTATAATAAATTACCTCGCTGCCTTGGTCGATGGACATTCTATCCTTGCTGGGTATGGCCCAATGGTGGTCCAACAAAGATTTCCGCCTGTCTTCGGTGGTTTGTTGCTGCAAATTAACATACAATACTTAAGAAATTGGTTAAGTCATTATTTGGCTCAATCTTATTGTTGGTTTCTATGGGATAGACCTTCCATTATTACTTAATAATTTTTGTCCTTACAAGCCGTATCTAATATAAAAAAGCAAATTCAAAACACAGAGTAAAAAATCCTGAGGTAAAAAACGCAGTGATATTGAGAATTTCATTATACCCCTGTTCTATCTGTGAGCAGAAAGCTCCTAAAGATTCAGAGGTGGTAGTTACCTGTAGAGCGGTAGGCGTGACGAGCTCGCGCTCGAAGGCCTTGGGGAAGGCGCCGCCGCCGCGCTCCTCGGCGTCGGACGCGGGCCGCTCCTCGCCCCCCTCGCCGCCCTCGCTCGCTTCAGCCGCCTCGCCCTCGCCGCTAGCTGCCTGCAGCTCGGGGAACGTCTCGTCCTAAAAAAAATATTGGCATGGTGATTAAAAATAATGTTATGTCCGTACGTATTTTTTTGTTTTTATTTTTTTTTTATAATATAAAGAGAGGAGACGAGCTGGACGCACTCCTGATGGTAAGAGTAACGCCAGCCCATAGCCAATGCAGTGCTACCCAGAACTTTGCAATAAAGTAACTCCGGGCAGAGGTGCACTACACCGACGCTCCCCACTTTGAGTCATCAGATGTTGAGACTCATTGGCCCAGTAATTACGCTGGCTACAGTGCCCTTCAGACCGGAGCACAGTGACATTTTCACGTCACTGTTCAGGCGGTAGAATGTCTGGCACTGTGGGGGTACCCACCCAGTCGGTCTCCTGGTCTTTTATTTCAACACAACAAGCTGAAAGTTGGTAATTAGTTGTTGTATTAGTAGTAGTTGGTGGTCTAATAACAATTTCATTAGATAATAAAGTTTCAAAATTCCCGATCTTTTCCCTGTATGAAAAAAAATCTATTCATATATAGTCTTGTTATTATTTTCAAATTAAAAATACTAAGGTCTTACTTTGACTAGAAGCGAATCTTTCCCAGGCGAGTGCTCCGCTTTATTCATGTAATATATCTCAGCTTGTTCCGCTCTGGAAAGGTTTAATATAAATATTATTTGAAGCTTTAACCGATTTTGTTCAATTAGCTATGGAAACTGATTAAATAATAATACGATCCTTACTTGTGCGCATTATGGTCCGGTCCATGCGTGCGCATGTGCGCTATGTCGTAGAATATGGCGGCGTTGACGACGTACTCCATGGGCGCGATCACACCGTACGACTCCGGCCCGTGCTCCATCACCAGCGTGTCGGACACGTTCGGGTCGAACATCACCGCGTTCGGTGTCACTAGCAGCACACCGGATACGACACCCTGACAACATTTATATATAATTATAATAATAATAATGTTATAATTGCGAAAGTTTATGTTTGTATGGATATATCAACGTTTTATTTTTATTATTTCACGCTTTAAGTACTAAAATAGATTATTATACATCTGATTGATATCATCCCCTCTTATTTCTGTATTATAGAATAACAAAAAAGTCGTGTTGTGAAAAAATCTCGCAATTAAACTAAACCCGCTACTAATTGAGGAAAATAAAGAGATATAAATTGTGTGGTCATAATAAGATTTGAGAGTCGTCCGTCTTGATTAATATTAAAATTTATCGCTGCCCTAAGACAATTTACTGCGGGTTTGTAGACAATGCAATTAGTATTGTAATTGTTAACTTGTAGGTCGTCCATAAATTGTGCTGTTTTTATCTTTGGAAATGTACTTATTGTTGTATTATTGTAAAAATGAAAAACATTCTGTACCGATGCATACAAAGAAAGAGGAAGGAAAAATAATGTAAAGCTGAAACTCATCAATCTACTTATATAGTAATTGTTAACCGTAACTAACCATCGATACAAATGCAGTATAACATTTACGTATTAGAATACGAATGTAAATAATAGCTACGTACATTTTTACATAGAATAAAGTTGTGTGCACAATTCGAGTTATGTGCGTTAACAAAACCCTTACTCACGACTATTTGTTTCATAGATCATAAAATTTCACTGATAAGGAAAAGGAAAATTCATACTTTTAACTGTTTGCCTACAAAAAAAAACATGATTTCAACACATTTGAGGAAACTTCTAGATCGTACTATGGGGACGTCACATGCAATATTGCTTATTTATAAACCCTTTTTCATAATAATACCTGTCCATCGGTGATATGACGAACGTTGATCCTGAGGAATCTTTGCGGGGCATTGCTTGCTGGCGCTTCGGGGGACACTGGCCTCAAACTATCCAGTATTTCTGAAATCGCACAATTAGTCAATATTAATATTTAACCTTCTACTTGAAAGTATATTGCTTAAATTTAAACCTTTAATAGGAATTGTAAACCTTTAAACTTAAGGATAAATTGTATTACAACGTATTGGAAATGTTTGATGAAGACTCCTTTTTCTACAATGTTATCGCAATAGTAGGTACAACTATTTAAAGGACAAATGAGTAATGAGTGTTGTATTGCATAATCTAAGTAGCGTGATATCAATTAAATCATTAGGCCTAATTCTGATAACGTACAATTAAAAGTAATGATAATTTTCATACTGAGTAACGGTTACAATAACGATTTTGTAATACCATAATTTAAAATTCTATTGAAAATAGAACAGTGTTTATTTATTAACGTTCTGTATACGGCCAGTTGGTACACGCTCTTATAAAAGTAGGTGGCTGATAAAAAGTTTTCCTTGGAGCGATAACGAATAACAATACTGTGCTACATAGTGTATTTACCTGTTCATTTGAACACACCCGCTGATTTGATGTATTTTAATATTTATCCTTTGAATAAAACAGCCAAAATGGAAAAAATTGATAACAGTAAAACATAGCGTGTTCGTAATAGTCAAGTTATTTAAAATAACATTGAGGGTTTTAATTATTTTTATAAATCATCAATAATTAATCACTCGACCAATTAACCAGGTACACTTTGCGCGTTAATGAATTTTTAAGGTTATTTTCCGTCGCATTAGCTTCGACTTAAATATAGAAACACTTGTTATTTCTAGAAATATTTAGATAAATTAATGGATTGTTTCAAGTAGAAGTAAAAAGAAATGTTAACCTTTTTCTTGGGTGGGCTCACTGGGGGCTCCTTGAGTCGACTCCGACGTATTATCACCGCTTTCAGACGGCCCATCAGACTCCTTGTCGCCATCTGGGGACACAATTATATGCATTTCTCTAAAATCAATACATAAATAAACACACGTTTATAACATTACTACGTATTATTATCACAACAACTCTGAAAATCGTAGAACGCAACACACCGTGATACCAGCGTTTGAGGAATTCAAAACTGAACATTCTTGAACAGCTGTTTCGCTACAATGTACATTATATCAGCGTATTATCGTGCGATAAATTAGGCCCATATCATAGCAATCTTTGCGGCTGGGAATACACTAAATGTTCGTCGCGATCGTGTGTACCAGTATGTATTATGTAGGACAACGATGCCGGCTCAATTTTAGACAAAAGTTGCGCTGTGACGCGGGCGCATTTGCAGGCGGTTAGCCACGACTGCTCGTTCGGCGCTCTAACAATTAACATTTGTTTGTCGTTCCAATAGAAATAATGTTTTCATGTCGACGTCACACAAGACCAGTGTTAAGGTGATGCGCTTCACGCAAACATAATAATAAATGACGTAACATGTTGCTGATTGCAACGTGATGGTGTCAACAATTAGACTCTAATATTGTACTTGAACACAGGCGGATATACGCATTACAGGTAATTAATTTCACGTTAGTTTATCTCTTTATCGTGTGAGCAGAGTTAAATTTAACGAGCGAGTTTAAGCAACAAATTGTTTTGCGTCTGTTTCGCTCTGCGGTCGCGCCCATGACCTACACGTGAATGTAAGGAGCCTGTTAATCAGTTAACGCTGACCATTACGGTAGTTTTAATGTTTATTTATAGCCGTTAAAATTATCACGTACATACCATGTGCAAAAAATACGATATGTAAACGTACGAGAGATTTACGCCATGAAATAAAAATGAACGTCAAGGTGTATTTGTGTGTAGACTGTAGAGGTACTACAATTATTATGACGTTCAGACGAATACATCATTCACATTTACAGAGATTCGGACCTTGAAGATAACAACTTTGATGGATGTTGGTACAATTTCGAGAAAGTGCCGCTCGACGTCCCTATCCTTGCTGGCCAACACATGTTTGCCTTCGAAATCACCTGCGCGGAAGCGAATTACTATTTACTCCTATTAAAATTTCTTCGAATACATACATGATATCATTATAAACTTTAATACGCTTAATAACATTTAATATTTATTAATAATAGTGTTTAAGATCACGACACTGCACACGACTGTATACATAAACGGATAAAACCAGTGAAACCCTAAAAGTGAAACATCTGTGCAATTCACAATAGTCAGATTTGCTCAGCGTTAACAATTCTGAAGGCCAGTTACGCAAATCGGTTTCTCAGTTGAACGATTCGTCACGGATCACAATGGTCGAGACTCGAGGGCTACAGCCGTCTCGGGGACACGATCTCTTTATAAAGATAGCTGGAATTATTCATTAATGTGAAACCTTCCGATCGCTTCCAATACTAATCATTCGAGCCATACAAATAAGGCCAATAAGTCAATTGATAGTGATTTATGTTATGGTAAAAGTAACTCCATCTATAAATAACAATGACTGATTGTTTGTGTAGCTATTGTCGTAACATACTACGCATTAACAACTCAATTTACCCAGATAAAAATATCACAGATAAAATTTATCTAACTTACAAGAAAACAAAATTTAACATTTAAATAATTATATCCTTACGTTATTTTCAAGCAAATACAAAACTAATCAAATTGTTCTCGGTACAAAATCTCAGGCACTTCAGATAAAATATCAAAGGCTTATTGTACAAGTACAAGTGCAATTTTGTTTCCGATTCGTGGAACCAGATTTGATAACGAGAATCACTACAAAAAGATTTATCTGTGTTCACCCAATGTTAAATTTAAATTGCTTCTACCTTCTTTATTTATTCTAATTTGTTATGAAAAACAAAAAAAGAAACATCGATTCATCCATACCGATATTATTAGGTACTATTGAAAATTTCAATTGTTGTAACTGTTTATATGTTGTCTGTGTTATGATTTTACACAGATTAGATATAATATGTTCTTTGCAACTATGCGAAGAAATAAAGTAACGCATACTAGTACTAAAAATGAAGTTTATGTACAATTATTAAAATATAGTAGCTTATTTCATGTATATTATAATTTATAGTAACATATACGTAATAAAAATGTGTCTAATTATAGAATAAACTTTTACTCTATCT
>JADANM010001663.1:5824015-5846566 GCA_026213755.1 Eurema hecabe | reverse complement strand
CCCGGATTGGTTATGGACTGGCGTTTCTCTTACCATCCAGCTCGTCTCACCACTTCATAGAATAGAGAAAAAAATCGTTTTTCAAAACCACAGATTTTTTTCAATCACAACCAGCCGTTTTTGAGATAGGCGCTATCAATAAAAAAAAACAAACAAATCCTTCAGTTCTATAATTTTAGTATAGATTTGGTAAACGGCGGCGTGACATCAGCGTCACATGCCTCCCTGAATAAACTCGTTACTCACGCACGCCGCCATAAATCATCTTTGCATTAAATCGCGATAATTAAAATGAATACACTGAAACGACCGTCGGCCCGTAAATAAACATACAAGACAAAGAACTCGTAAATGAATTCAGCATATTAAAGCTGGTATGCACGGTTATAATTTGTTATCGCGTAAACAAAACAACTATAAATGGACACTTACGTATAATATTAAATATTAATATAATAAAAGATGACAATCGTCTTTTATTTTATCATTATTAATGCCTTATATCAGTATAATATACAGTACTGATTTTCATGATACTTTTAAATATGTCTAGCATAGATAAAGATATTATAAAATCATCAGTATATAGATAAACTCTAGCAGATAAATACTACTTTATAATTTAAGCATACAAAATTGCTAACATAATAATTATCGCGGCAACAAGCAAACAAAAAAATCTTTAATTTTGTTGATTTCAATCGTTAGCTCGATAAACTAATATTGATATATGTAGACGATGCGGATTAGTTAAAACGTGATGATATAGTATCGTTCCAATCTTCGAAAGTCACGTTTAATACATTTTATTAGGACTTACGGTCTCTGCCCACTACACAGTATCATACTATGACCGTGTTATGTACGTGTCGGGCAAAAAATATTCTCTGTATTAAAAAGTATGAGAGCATGCCCACTAGCCCGTTGCGTTACCGAACAGCACCGTCGCGTGCCATGCACGGACCGGCAAGATTTGTCGATACATACGACTTTGATACGCTCTAGTGGCCATAGAAGAGCGTTTCGTGTTGCTTGACATATCTGAAACGTTCATAGCACGGTCATGGTATGATACGTTGTAGTGGGTAGATACCTTTATAAATCGAATAAACAAACAACTTCAAGTAACTGCGGCCGGTAGTTTATATCTGTCTCGTTAAAGCATGTTATTATTTTCAATAACATTACAAATATAGTTTACGTTATCTTTCCGATTAGAACTTTACGAGTGGCATGTTTATTTAGAAGACTGTGCCAAAATCCGCTATTTTCTGTGCGAAGCGATAACATGTGTTTGCTCCGCTGACATTGATATGGATAAATAAAGTTTACTATATTTCGGTAATTACAATAATAATGATTCGAACAATAACAAATATTACTAAATCTTACTATAATTGTTTATTTAGTTGCGATTTTTAATTATTTCAGTCTTATGTAATCGGTTCACAGCTGAATAAACTTTTATTGACGTTATACACAATTCAACTTTCGAAGTAACGTCTTGATTAATATTATTCATTATGCATGTAAAATAAAACATCTGATCATTTTCAACGAAAATTAACTAGTTGTGTCCCGCTGTTTCATCCGCGTATAATCTAGTTCGATTTGTTAGATTTAAAAGTTATTTAGCCTCTTAAATACAAATAACAAAAACCAACAAAGAACCGACTTTTATTTATATAAAAAAAAGAATATAGAGGACACGAACCAAAGTTTTAACGCTATAGTAACGAATTCTAAATAAATAACAACTGTAATATATTTTCCTGAAAGCCACGGTCACGTGAGTATCGCGGATACATAAATAGACAGATGACGATTCTCGATATTAATATACATTAAGTGGTTGATATTAATTACCTTTCTGTACAGCATCGAATCTGCCCTCGACCTTGGATCGCAGAGACTCCAAGTCGAACGGTGGCGCGAAGCCATGGTCCACTGAGCGACTTTTAGACCTGAAACACATCATACATTGTTATTAACTTATCTCAAACCGAACTAGAAAAAAAAAACTTCCCTTATATATCTGAAACGTTAAAAATTACCCGCATAAGTTAACTATTAACATGTGTTCAATTTAAATAAATATATAGTTTATTTGCTCCGAATTGTGCAGTATTATATTTATAACTTATAATGTTTAAATATATTTAAATATTAAAAGTGATTTTTAGATAAACATAAAAGGAGCAAGTCATCAATTAGAAGTAATGGTCTGTGATGGCGATGCGCGTACTGTTATATTTCGGATGATTGAACGTATAATTAATAGACACTTTAAAACTACCATTAATGAAGATTAATTATTAAATAACAGAATTATGTGCTTAAAAATTGATAAAGCCACATTTAGACTATTGAACTAAACTAAAAAAACTATAAAACAACGAGCAAAAATAGCATCACACGCTACATCTAATTCTCCTTCATCTCGTAGTTTGAAGTCTTAAATAAAAGTATATAGAGAGAATTCGTACCTCTTGTAAGACTGGTCGATGCTTTCAGCGCTTCGGGATAACTGCTGGGAGGCTCTTCTAGACCTGCATGCAACAAATCACAAGCTAGTCACAGGCAGCGCAAGCATACACGCGTTCCCGATAATGAACGATCTTGTTGATGCTGCTACTACACTATATTTTTTAAGATTTTTAAAAAACATCTATGACGATTACATTTGAGAATAGCAGCTAACATCAACAGGTCATTTCATTATAGAAACCATTAGGTTTCCATGCGTAATGAAATGTATGATCGTTCAGTATCGGAATAAATAAAAGATCAAGCATACAAGGGTTACCAATAAACATTAGCTTCACTTGTAAATACATAAAATGCTGTGAGCAAAAAAAAATCTACATGCTTCTCTTAAACGTGTGCTGATAATTATAAAACGAAAAAATAAAAAATATATATCTACGTAGTGATTATGCTTAGCTCGTTTAATATTTCGAATGTACTCGCACTTCGTACTAATTTCGACGTCGCGTCGTGATAAAAGTACGGGACCATTATGTATTACAAAACTTGTTCCATCCGTCACGATCCTTGAAAATGAAAGCTCTCGCTAATTACTGTGAGCCGCAGATGTGAACAAACGACACTATCTGAGACACTCTAGCCTAATTACATATATAAATTTATCATTACCACCAACAGAATATTTTTAATTTTCGAAATTGAATAATTACTTTACATTGGACATTAGATTACATTACATCGCTACATCTCTTAACCTACTTAGATATAGAGTTGATGTTTTTCTTTATTTAAACGCGCTAATAGAACTCACGTAGTATTAAAAATTGTTCCTAATACGATGGTTACTTTCATGAGTAGTAATGTAACTATTTTAACTATTAGAAGCGCGCGGCGCGGCTATTATAGTATTGGGGGTAAAATTATTCTTACCATGTAAATTAAATTTTATTTAATAAATCAACCCGTAAACAGTTAGGTAACAAGAAAAGTATTATTAATAATGGCCATCGTAACTGTACAGATAAAAACACCCACGAAAGATAACAAAAACTTATCAGTGGAATTATCAACACTTTTCAAATTATTATGTTAAGATTTAGTCGTGATTGCATTACTAAACCCTTTATTATTGCAGTAATATATTAACACTAGGTACACAGCTTCCTGAATATTTATGGCCTATAACGCTAAATGATGTAAATAAGATAACACTACGTTACCAGCTTATTTTTAAAAATTCCAACATCTCGTAAATTTTGAGTGCTACTGGGTACTTTAAAACTACGCACGCACAACAACACGTTCGCACTTAACAGCTAAGAGTGTCCCTGCATTAGTTGAATGCAGTGATAATGATAAATATACCAATAATTATATTTAATCTAAATGATATGCGTGAGTTGTGCATAAATAAGATATAGACGCTATTAAGAACTTGACCTAGCCCGGCGCGCAAAGTAGCCACTCAATGAAGACCTACGTTGCTTCATTACGCCTTCGTTAAGCGAATTTAGTGCGCGAATGTGGAGAGATCTTGTTACATTGGAAGCCGCGCTGGCTAATCGCACGAGTGGTGGATGGAGGGCGCGTCCTTGACACTGGGAACGACATCCCACAGATATAGCCATAACATTCAATACAAATATACCGCCCATATCACTTTAACTAACAACTATGACATTTACAAGACTGAACATTGTATTGCAGCGTACAAAAGTAATCCTATAGTAAGTTTAAATCAAAATAGTAAAATTTTAATTATAATATAGATTGAAAAATTGCTTACGATGTATACGAAATGGTGTCGGTTTATAATAATAAATTCCTGGCTTGCTTCTCACAAGCTATAATAAACCATTGTTCATAAATATCCTTATATAGGATTGTCAATGTAATGATTAATATCATAGCGAGAAAAAATTCTTTGTTTGTTTGCATTGAATAGACTCTGCACAACAACTGGACCGGTTGAAATATTCTATCACCGATGCGAAAGTCCCCAGTTGATAAAGTATAGGCTATTTAAAATTACGACAAAAAGCTTGTATACGGCAACAAAACCAAGGGACGGGACAAATATTTTATAATATGTACTAATATTAAGCGTTGATGACATGACAAAACCATAGGGAAAACAGTAGTGTGATATGTGTTATCATATTATGTCTTGTTAAATACATATTTATTTACCTTTAACGTTTATAGATCATATACTAGCGACGCCCTGCTGTTTCCTTTAAGTTATCGATAAAAACGCTCATCATAAATGTAGATATCGAAGAAGGTATAAAGTGACAATGACAACTCATACTTCCCTTCGTATTTTCCTTTATTCCCTTTTATCGCAAATCTTACTTGGCTTTGCTTTGAGTGTTCGTTGGTGAAGTTGTTCGCTTGCCAGAAGTCAAACGCGCTCAACTGAGCGCGTTTGACGTTTGGGTAACTACCCAACATTATATTAAAAGAAAGACATTAGCGAACAAACCAACAGACTCTTTACTTTTATGATTTAGCATAGTTGAGAATAAAATAGCTTAATCAAATATAAATTCATGCGTAACACTTAAGATAAATACGGCTAACCATTTTTAGCAGCTACTTGACTATTATCACCTAGACAAGTAAACAGTTTCCCTTGCAGACACACTTTCTCGTTTATCGCGCCATGCCATGACCGTCGACGGTCAAACCAGTTAGTGCCATTTAAAACTGCAAGTTAAACATAGATGGCGCTCGCCGGAGACGCAAATGAAAATCCTATTTGTATGTGTATCCTATGTAAATGTCACATACCAACCGCATAATTGTCATGTTATTGCAAATATCTGTTTACATGGCTTGTAACGAGATAGTGCCGGATAATATAACTGCATATTAATAGCAGGTCCGACATAATACGAAACCGAGTTTCCTATTCCACGCAGCTACGTAGTATAGAACGCAAAATATTGTAAAATCCAACCTTATAGGGCGATAAAAAAATACACTTACACTTTCGATATTACGAAACATCCTAACACTTAAATATTAAATATTATATAAGACAAAACATTTATAATTTATATCTTTCATAATTTTCAAAACACAGGAAGCGCTACAAATAAATGATTTAGTGACAAGATGTTTTGTAATGTTGACTGTGTTAATCGTTTGTGTTGTCTATATTAGCTTCCTACCGAAATAAAAAATCACCTGAGTGATTCAATACCTCAGACAAATCCATTCGGTATGTATCGCGTGAAAGACTAAAAAGAACCATACATGCGATTATAATAGATTTCCATCACGATTTTCATCTTCAGAGGAATTTTAACAGATCCTCACGTACTTTAAACAAAAGGGACATAAGACAAAACGCTGCAAACTTTTTCCGTCATCCAGGGAGATACTTGATTGAAAGTGGAAGTCACTTAAAGCGACGACGGTTGACTCAAGAGAAAATCCATAGGTTACATGGAAACTTGATTTTATAACGAAAAAAGGCTAAAGCTGTTACTGCTCGTGATATTAAGGAGGTCCAAAAGGTTAATTATATTAAAAAATATTGTCACTGACAAATAAAGAACTCATATAAAGCCATAGTAAAATGTGGTCGTAAAAGTACTTCTATTATCTTTAAAGACATTGCAATGACCGCAAATATTTTTAAGTTAATAAATCTTACGAAATGTAACGTAACCATGTTATTTATAGTAATTTCACGAACAGATATAATTAAGTTGTAACAAGTTCGTGTTACAGTACATTTTAAGCTCGATGACCACCTCTAAGAAACAATTATGTAGCAACAATAATATAATCAATTGCATGAGAAACCCCATTATTCGATCAGCCGCACGTAATATTAAACACATAGAAAAAAACTAATGTTATTTTATCGCATGTAACAACTACAGCAATTGCGTTCATTACTGATAAATAAAACATAAGCAGGTCGATGCCAATTGCTAATAGAAGAAATGCTTGGCGACACTAAGCACGTTAGGCAGTTGGCAACCGATATTGGATTTCAATGAATTCAATAAATTAAATGTACTTAATATAATAGTCATCTAGATGGACGATGGATTTGATCATTTGAGAGAGGAAGTGTTTAGTAACGTATTGAGACGAGGTCGTTGGACCGCGATGCTGCGTTGTGCAACATTATAGTGGCTACGCGCCCGAGCGCATGTACGAGACACGAGTACGACCGACGTAGTTCACTATTTCACAACTCTTTCATATTGCCTTTTAACTGATTCATCTAACATCCCTAACGTGTTAGTTTCGTTTTTACAAATGACTCGCACATTTCGAGTGTTGCAACTTCCTGAAGTTACTTAAAATTATATACGATGACCATTTCAACATTTTTAAAATTAAAATTACTTAAGGATGGTAAGCGAATGATCAGCACAGGTAAAATATGTTATGCTGACCTTTATATAATAACAAAGCGACTACGTATTTTTAATATCTTCAACAGCTGTCAAACTTTACGTACATGCAACTTGATAAGATATGCAAAAAAATCGAACTTGAATTTCGAGGAATCAATGTGGAACGGATTAATGATGGCGAGATTACATTAATCATTCCTGTACACCGTCAATGCTGTAATAATGAATACCACTGTCTAGAACAGATTTAAATACATTAGTGGAACAAAATTACAAACTACGCAAAAATTGCTTACTAGACCGTGAGTAACGAGCTAGAATGTGTAATGCTCTTCCTAATTTTGTGCAACGAGGAAAAAAACAGTTGCATATTTCATAACGTTTCATTCTTAAGCGTAAATACGCGACTTATTAAACCGATTGACCCCCATTGCACAAGATACGAATTGAATGGAATGGAAGTATAAACTATTATATATTTACACCATTTTTAAGCAGAGTTACACTGTTATTGTTAATTTTTAAAACTGTTAAGATTGTTTAATGTGCTATGACATAAAAGACCTTAATAGATAAATACATAAAACTCACAAATATTCCCGGACAACTATTTTCACTTCACACGAAGACACATTAAATACGACTGTAAAATCGAGTTTATTGTTAGCGAACACCATGGTGCAACTGTTTACTGGAATTAGTTTTCGTTTGATATGTTATAATTCCTCGTTGGACATAAAGTTAACGTCAATAGAATATCCGCCACTAAGGAAAATCTAAGTGTGTGTCATTAATATGAGCGGATATGACAATTTCATTTATGTTGTATCTTTGAGTGGTCACAGAAACTTCTTACCCCATAACTAAACTATTTTCACAGTATAATGTTATCTATAAATCTGTCCAGCTGAAGTTGGATAAAAAACTTATATATTGCGTAGATTTTAAATAAGTATTGAAAGAACAGTTTTAGGTTAACATTTTGTACAATCATACGTAAATAGAAGTCCAGAAATGGTATACAAAGTTAATTAGAACATCTCATATCAGTATGAACTTTTTATCGGCCACGAGTGGCATTGACGAATGTCGCGAGGTGCGCTCATCCATCAGCGGTTGCTAATTGCGGAGTTTCGCAATTAGTCCAGTGTCGTCCACAAACAAGCACAATTGATGGAATACAGAGGAAGCGAACATGTACACCATTCGATAAATATAAACGCCTCTTCATTATTATATCCATTTTCGTAATATTTCTGAAGTTCTACGTTGAATCGCTTTAACTATTTATAACGTACATAATTACACCCTTATGCAGCTACTTACAATACATGTAAAGATATATTTTACGTTGTGTAATTAAATTTTATGTGCTCCTCTCTAAGACACAATATTTATTGAGCAATTAAACTCACGAAGGTCTATCAACGTTAACTGAACATGTATTTTAGGGTTATTATTAATTATTTTTGTCTAATTATTTCCGGCATTGGATAAGAGTATAAATACATGTATCTACCAAATGCAATCACTACATAACATCGATGATCGCGCAACCAGTCCAGAATGCGGCCGTCCTTGTTCGGACCACATTGTGACCACACTCAGGCAAATGGGTCAACCTCTATCCGCATTTATTCGGAAGGAAGCATTTAATCTTGAAATATAAGTAGTCTGCTAATGTTTCCGCTTCATTTATAGTATTTATTTGCTTTTATCTATGTATTTAAAACCATGCAATAGAGATAAAATGAAAATCGTGTACACTGCGTACGTAGTCTTCCGCAAACACAACACTTGCATCTAGAATCTACATGTTATGACTGTTTCAAGCTCACATGAATACGTTCACTTAGCTTTATTTATTTAAAAGTCTATACGCAATTGTCTAACTTTAGGTACACAACGGATCATAATGCCGACAAAAATTCTTGAAAAACGTTCTACATTATATACAATTTTCTTAATAATAACGTACTATTAACAACATTGTATACATGTTGTATTTAACTTATTATGATTGTACAAGGTTCCCAATTAGGACCAATTTATTAAACCAACTTACGTAACAATACCTTCATCTTAATTCTTCAAACTACACCAAAAAATTAATTAAGTCATATAGATTTAATGAATTAATAACCGAAATTTTTGTTTAATTCAGTGTAGGCATCTCTAGACTGTTTCATCAAATCTGAATTTTATCTCATCCCCTTTTACATACAATGTAATATATTTTATAATGGAATATATTTCAAAAGGCAGGGCACAATAGGCTTCGATGTAAATGACACTTTCAAATGCCTCGCTTCGATAGCGGTCGTTTATAACACAGTATGTACCTACGTACTACTTAGGTGTGGTTGGGCGATATACGAGTACTTACAGTATTCAGAACAAAAGATTTTTCCGATGCTTTGTTCTGCGCAAATAGCGTTTGCTCATCCCTTTTACAACAAATGATCAATGTACATACGTAATCCGTGTTTAATTATCGAGTTATTTATACATATAATGTTTTTTGTTAATTATGTTCATGCCATTTCTAAAGCAAATAATTTAAAAAATATCGATTTAAACCTCCAGAGACACTACTCTTTTCCAACTTTGAAAAATATAATTTCTGCCACAAGGACGAATAAAAGTAATAACTCTTTGTACGTTACATGACAGCTTTCGTACCACGCGTAGTAGAAACGAAATAAAAGCTCGAGAGACACGTAAAAGACAGACGCTTTTTATTTTTAATGGAAACGTAGAGCGGGGGCGCGGCGGCGGCGACGGCGGCGGCTGCTGGCTTATGGCCAAACGTTGGTAAACATAGAGAATTCTATTTTGTAAACACGCATAATCACACTTGCACAATCGTAAACAAAGTTAATGCGAAATGCTAAGATTAACGGAAGATTTAACAAATGGACAATACAATAAGCCCCAACTGTAAATGGTACGTGAGTGGGATAATGTGTGCATAAATTATCTGGGTGAATCATAATGATTGCAATGCAGTGACTTTATAATATTATATCCTCAATCTTCGTAAAAATCCAGGAAAGTATTACGTACCTACGATATTTATGAACAAAGAATATTACTCATACTAATGCAATAAAAATATTATTGAATCCATTCATAGGTCAGCAAATCATTTATTTGGTTTATAACCTTAATAAACGGGTATACTGGTTTTGTTAAAAGCATTAACAACTATGCAATAAGGCGGATTAAAAGTAAACAAAACAGCTTAACACAACGCGTGGGCTTCCGTAAGTCCCTTTGATTAAGAGCGGCCTAAAATTAATCTGTTTAGGTTAAATTACACTCATACCAGTGATTACAAGGAATAAACATCCTTAATAACTGTAAATTACTACTGAGTAGAGTGTGAGTTATATTGTACGAAACTTTAATATAAAATGGAAAGTGCTTTATTTTAGAAGTATGACGTTCAGACAGTTAAGTGTATTTATAATGACCAGGTTATAGGAAAGGATAAATTGTATGTGTCACATAACTTTTGAGCTGACAAAAACGTGTAGAACAGAACAAAGATACTGAGGTGAACGTACGATAGCGGAAACAAACGGAGGCCACGCTATGATGAAATGACTGTGACGTAGCGCCCACACCATGAAATAACTGCACTCACATAAGACTTTTATACGTTATTATTATTTGTAACCATGAAAGCCACCGATCGTTATCGCCCACGGCACATAAACGATTCGACATAATAAATCTTCGAACTATATTCGGTTCAATATTTGCGGAAATGATTTTTACAAGTGGGCGTCGCTTTATGCAAATCGCGAGCAAATATGCTAAGAATATGATACGCTTTCGACCTTCACTAAGCTGAGTAATCCGGATTTAATATGAATAAAATCATACTGAGACAATTATTTATTTAAGTAGGCAGCGTATTTTTGTATTAAGTTTAGTAACGTTTATATCTGATTGGGTGTGGATTAATAAATATGTTATATTATATGCGTCAATTAATTTTAATATTTTTAATCAATCCCATTTATATTACACGATCTTTTTGATAGTCTTGTTAATATGTAATCGTTTATTTTATATTTTACTGTATTACGTCTCTTAAACAATAATATTTTTTTTATCATAGACACATTTATAATTAGGTACATTCGTTGTATTTTTTTAACCATAACAAGTTGTACTGAGTGACGAAAGTTTGTGAGGATATCTGGATATATAGAAGTTTGTTTGGATTGAAGTTTGGCATGCACGTATACTAGAACCACACAAATCGCACAGGGTAATTTTTTCCGCAATTTCAACGGCAAGGCAAATCACGGGACCATTACTCGCTAAGTGCGGTTAATATAATATGTATAAAAAACTTGTTATAACATACAGATAACAAAACGTAGTATACGATCTATTCCGGATCTTGTGCTGTAAAGAGACAGTAAATGGTTCAATGTGAAAATATCGTGTTTCGCTAATCATATGACATGTACCTTCGTTAAAAAGCTAGACACGTTCTGTGTCGATGTCTTCCAAAGAAATCGTGAACGGGCTGAAGCTAATATAACAAATACAAATAGAATTGTTAAAACGAATTTAATCTCATCGATGTGATAAACCTTATTAAATGTACAAAATAAATATTTTTCGTAGAAATATCGAGACTCGGGAGAAACATGATGTTTGAATTAAATTATTATTTAATCTAAACTATTATTTTTATCTAAACGTACTTTACCGAGATGACAAGTGATAGGTACGTAGAACATTACCATTTTTATAAACTTTATATTAAATAGCCATTTCAAAACAAAATCCACAGTTACTAATGATATATAAAATGTTATCCCTAAAAATCTCCAAAAGCATTAGGCCAACTATGAATCCTTCATTTATTCCCACTTTCTAAGATACTTCCTACATTTTTATATAACTTTTTCGTATTAGAGTTTAAAAATAAAAATGAAGAAATAGTTATATCTAATTTACAAACAGTACTATTTTGCAATATTGATTTAAATAACAAGAACCAGAATTAATAGGTCCTGGTAGAACTAGCTTCGTCATCATTTCCGATTCCGTAATATAGTTACTTTAAACAGAGTTTCATGTATAGCACAATCTAATGCTTTAGAGAAGGTCACAAAATGCACCTTTTGCATTATGGCCGACTTCCCACGCCTTAAATATATGTTGAATAATCACTCCAATGCTAATTGTCAATCGACCTATTATGAAACCGAATTGTTTAGTTTGAACTTACTTATGATAGGTAAAATAGAAATTGTATAATATTAGCATATTATTATATTATATCATATCATAATTATGGTTCTTATTTTGGCCACTCACGTATAGCTGAATTATTTTCTTTAATGCATTTTAGTGCCTATGCCAGGAATACTGCTTATGTCACAATAGTGATCGGAAGGTAGGATATATTTGGTCAAATCTAGTAAAATTGATAACCCAATGAACATCACGCCTTTGAAAGTAACGTGTGTAACCATGTAGCGCTAAGAGACCCCATATACATTGTTAATTATATCGACTGTTGAGTATACGCTAGGTCAAGGGAATCTAGTTTCATGGTGCATGTGCGTATTTCCATTCTAGTCCCATACACGCACTTAACCCTACAAAAATATAATCTTTTATAGAAATAATACTAGCCTAGCCTTTAACTTATATGTGTATCGTATCTCTCTGATGTATATTTGTTTCAGAAAATGATTTAAATTAATAGATATGATTATATACCTGTTTTTCAACATGTTATCTGGAACGAAGACATTCCACCAAGACGGCCGCTTTTGGCGAATATAAATCGATGCATCACTTTCTTCATCGGTATCATTACCACCAGACTTTCGTCTCTTTTTACGTTCGAGTTGTAGTCGAGCTGCCCAGGAGCGCCTTCGGCCTTTTTCACTGGGTCCGTAGCCGTCAGTTCCAACGGGCACGGCCAGGGAGGCGCGGCGCGGTATATCGGGGAGGGGCCCATCGAATTCGTTAAGTTTTCTATAACGCTCAGAGAATGTAGCCTCTGAGGCTCTCCGGCCATTCGATGCAGATGGCGACGGATTCGTGTTCACAGTGAGTGGCTCGACGAAAGCTTCATCGTCGTCCGTGTCGGGGTTGAAAGGTTCGTCGCTGAATCGCCTGGGAGTTTCGTCGACCGCCTCTTGCAAGCTGGCTAGAGGCAAGCTTGGCCTATGTGTGCGCAAGCCGCGAGGCAATCGATTCGGTCGGCCCTGTAAACGAGCCAGCGCCAGAGGAACTGGCGACTCGGTTAGCGTCGGCTCACTGCCACTCATGTTTTTATCACTGACACACACACGAGACACTAATAGTCAATGGTTTTACGAAGAACGAATTTCACCCATTTATAAAAAACATCGTCCATAACTCTGTATAAAATAGATTTGCACCTGAAATCTAACAAATAAACTAAACCTCGCGTTTGTTTTCATCGCATTCGCGTGACATTCGTTTCATTTCAAACTTCAATGAAAAATACGCCCGAGTCAGACTACATTAATATTAGTTATTTTTATACCTTCACATCAAATTTTCTATGATCAATTTTTGTAATATCGATCTAAATAAAAATTGAACTGCTCAGAAACAAAACATTAATAAAAGTTTCCGAAGACTAATGAAGTAATAGTTTTGGTTCAAGGGAGTCATAGTACAAGTAGAGGTGGTAACTGCTAGGCCATATAAGCAAACTGCAACTTTCGTAACTGCATAGGCGTCATCGCCTCGTCGCCTCGGGGAAAGTTGCCACTGCGACCGACTCATATAAATAGTCTCGCTTCTACGAACACCGATTTCATTATCATTACTAAGGGACACTTAATTAATTTGCTATGAACAACGCTATAACTCTATGGCGTTAAGTAAATAATTAATTTTATTGCCAAGCCGAGCATCTCACGTTCTTGTAGTTAATATTATGAATGTAAACATAATCCTGTGTAGTAAATTAGCCATGCTGATGTATGAAGTATGAAGTATGAACTGAATTGAAATCATTTCGGTTTTGAATTCATCAGGTGACGAAAGATTGTTCTATAGTAGTATAGATATTGTAGACAGATTTAGAGATGATTTTCCCAAAAATTATAACGTCGTTGAAAACCTGAGCGAATCTCGGGAGCGATGACGTAGCCATTTGACCGTATGACATGTATTCGCTTAAAATAGCTAGAAAAACAATCAGTTGGTGCGTCCAACATATTCCACCAAGGTCGTGCTTCAATTCAGTTTATTAATTGACACTCGTTGAGTTTATAAAGCGCATTCATTATTATAAATATTTGCTTCGAGTAATTAAACAGCCAATGAACTTAATGCACCAATTATATACGGCTATTATTATGTAATCTATATCTTGAAAGGATTAAGTTTTTTTTTAATAATTTATAAGTCGTGTCGTAATCATAACAACGTGTACGTAATTCGTATAATTGATTAGAAAGTTATAAATAGTACGTTGCAATCCATAAATTACGTCTCGTCAAGGAGAGCAAAACATAGTTTGTTTTTTGCTTATATAAAAAGTAGCCTACTTGCGATGTGTAAGGTAAGCTACATAGTTACGTCAATCAGTCGTCGCGGGAAATAACCAATGTCGCAGAAAATTGGCCTTAAACATGATCGCATGTACTCTGTCGATCATTTAGAAGGTTTCATAGATTAATTCCTAAACGTAACTATTACATAAGTATGGTATAGCGTACAACGGTACGAGCCATCAAAGCTCAGTCAGCCGTCATTAAAAGTTATAATATGACGAAAACGTATCAATCTGCATGTACTCTTTAAAAACATAAAAGGATGTTAATTCCAAAATCAGTCTTTTGATGTACGAGGATGTTTACAGTTTCTACAATTCGCAACAGTTACTACTTTTTCAATTCTTGATTGATACAGAAAGAATTGTAGCCATAAGCTTTATGACTCGTCTTTTGTTTGGTAGTTTATTAAAAGGTTAAATGCTCTTTTGTATGTACACTGATTTTCACTCCTATAATCGGAGGTAACTTTTGAATTGAATCAAACAGCAGCAAAGTATAAAATGTTTCACAATAACAAATGCAAGTTGAATAAATTTTCAGTGAGTCCACAAAAATGCAGCTTCAAAGAAATGCCTTTTGACAATAGAAAATTGAATTATCACCCTCCAGCACAACAAACGAGACTAGTTATAAAACCGCAACTTTGCGGCGAGCTGATTTGCGGCTGCTGGGCCGCCATTCAGTACGCAGTCTTTATGTAAAAATATTATGGCAGTTATTATGTGCGCTTTAACGACAGCGTTAATGCTCTAACTTGACTTAGAGAATAGTTTGAAGCGTTACGCATATTACAGCAACTGTCTTTATGATAGAGCACGCATAGTGTATTGTAAATGTAGTGTCGGCTCGTACAGCTAACAGCGCACGTTGCAACTACGCATTAAATACATATCTACACTTCTATAACGTTCACTATTTTCAAGGCTCAGCGGACTTAGCGAGCTCGTTCTTTAAATTCTTTCACAACTCTATACTTGTCAATTTGATTTCAGTTTTCCAGTTTTATTTATATTCAAGGCGACTGTAATGAGTTGCGAATTTCTTTAGCAATATAATTTTTACAAAAATTAATTCAACCACGCGTGTTTACTGTAAAAACAAAATAAAATATAAAGCTTTGATGTTCGAAAGCAGCATCGACTTAAGTATCATTTTTACGTCGTCCGTTATGATACTTGATTAAAAATAATTATTTGAACAGTCGTAATTCATTTATAATTTTGCGTTTCTTCATGGAAAATTACTTCGCTCATAAAGATAAAATTAATGCCAGAAAATATATTTCATTAAATATAAATCAAGCAAACACATCGTTGTTTACCGAAGCTATCTATGGGAGGGTAAATACGTTAAAGAATTTGACGGAACAATTAATTGAGAGCAAAACGTGACACAAAGTCGCAATAATACAGGCAACACACAAACAATGTATCAGGCGATTGCGATTGTAGCATATTCAATGAGTAGGCAGGGCACGGAGCAAAACGCGGAATACAGATTAATTGTTTACCACGATGGTCTTCGGGACAAAGAAAATATCACAAGTATGACGTATACTCCTCAAGTGAATAGGAATCGGATACGGACGACGATATAATGATTAGCTGAACAATGCTAATAGCATTTATTGCTATCATTTACTATCAGTTTCTCAGGATAGTTCGAACTACTGATCTAAATATTAAAAGTGTACTGTAAATTGTGTGATAGCCCACCATACTACGTGATGTGAATAAAGTCAAGTACCAACTAGAATGAGTAATAGTGAAAAGAGAGTTATTGTACCTAATTGAGGTCACACAAATCTAGAACAAGAAACACTTTCGTAAAGTTAAATAGACAACGGAAGAATTGATAAATCTCATCTGTTTTGTGAACCTAAAAAAAACTAAAAAGAATGATTATAAAGCTTTATAAAGCAACGGTTGAAAACAATAAAACATATAAATGTGTAATCAACAAGAATATCAAACAAAAACAAGCATACGCTATGAAATGCTAAATAAACATACATATGCTGTCCATAAAGAATATAAAATAACTTCCCGTTTATAACTAAGAGGCTTGCACGGAGCCGTAGAGAATTAAAACAATACCAAGTCATCCGAGTATGGTATCTTTGCAGTACATATTTAATATTTATATTCAACATAATTAATATCGCCTTACTGTGTCCGTATGTGAAACGCGATCTGTATAGTAAATGAGTTTATTAAAAGTGTAGTGTGTTGTAATCAGTTTCCTCTTTTCTTCGAACAACATTTTTATATGTCAATATACTATATGGAATACTAACGGAACCACAGATCATTGTTCACTAAATAAAAGGTGACAAAAACTGATCGAAATCGGAGCACTATTAGCGGACAATGTGAACATCCTCAATAGTCAATACGGTATTACAAACTAACTGTAATAGTGAAATTACGTGACATAATAACCGATAAAATTGTACTACAAGTTGTATATTGAAATAACGTATTCTTTATTTGGTTACTACCTGGTATTGACGTCTTTTATGTACGTCCCGATATAGTGTTAGAGGGTTTTGTTTTAGCATCGTATAAGCGTACAATGTGCACTTAGATGAATGCTTTAATACGAGAACTAGGACGCTATAATAACTAATAAGCTTTAATAGAACACCTATTTTCAAACACCGTAATGTTATGCGAGAGTTAGCGATTATAATAAGCCTATAATAGCTTAACCATATTAATAGTTAATACACCTCTTCATATGAAGGAATATTTATTATTATAATACATATATAAATATCTAAACGACGTCAGCCATTGTTTCGATATAATCAGTGTTTAACTAAGTGTCTGCGTAAGTATTTTTAAGATAAGAGAGGCTGCTTGTTGTTAAGGGTCTTAACCAAATATTTAGGTGATGCTTTTAAAAAATATAAAAATCATACACATTTGACTTTATGAATCATGTTTACATTCAGCGATTAAGTTTATTTTAATAACGGATCGCTGTTTGTTTACATGTGTTATAAATTAACATATTTTTACATAAATGCTTTGATAATTTCGTAAGACACTTTATGAAAATGTTGACTTACTTGAATCAGATCTTGTAATGTCTTTAGGAATGTATTAAATTTAAACTACGCATGAATTAAAGTCTTATATAAAAATGCATAAAATTGAAGAAGGCGACGTTCCGGTTGAAGAATAGTCGTACCTAACAAGGAAAGGAACACTGAGTCACGCTAAATTCCACTGGGTGATTTCCAAGTTACGTGCGCCTTTGTAATATATTTTAAAGCGTCACATCCATTTAAATAGTCTATCGGTTACAGTTAACATTTTCAAAAAACAGGACAATTAACAAAATATACGTAACAATTCATAACAGAATAAAAATGTTTATCTCATCCAATATAAATCTGAACAGTAGTAGAAGTAAAGTTTGTGTGTTTTTAAATTGTAAGGGGTAATCTCGGGATCTACTGAACCGATTTTAAAAATTCTTTCACCAATAGAAAGCCACATTATTACTGACTGTCATGGGCTATATAAAAAAAGGATTGTTAACATTATGCCCAACGAAGTGGGCACGGGCCGCTAGTATGATATAATTATGAATAGATGCAAATGCGTGCTATACGGCATACGCCTTAACATTTGCGTTAATATAACGTCAACGTCATATATGTGTAAAATACTTTGGGAATATTCCCAAATTCGCAACTGTCATAAATAAATCTCCGGGACCGTTCTCTGCACGAGCGTCGTCCTCATTCCACGAAACGAAATAAAACAAAATTATATGAACTTCCCATCATAAAGGAAACACGCTGAAAGAATTCTATTCACATAATGGTACATAGAAAGTAAAATTGAAAGCAGTTTCTTCGAATGAAATGCTTCTAGGAAAATGTAATATTCTTTAATAACGTTTTTAATTAATAAAGTGCATTTCCGACGTCAAATTTGTTGCGATTGACATAAAAAACTATAACAAATGAATATCTTAAATAAAAGAAGTGGTGTTTTTTGCACCTTGGGAAAACAGTAAGGTATTTATAATTACTCTTTTTACTGCCGAGACTTGCAGTTCCATGTATTCAAGGTACATATATCGATTTACTAATCAATTGACTGCTAACGTTATATAAGTTTACAATGGCAATTTATAAGCATTTTATTTTTGAGTTTATTAATACTATATTATTTAAAATACAAATTGTATACTAAACCCAAACAATGTATGGTGAAAAGATGCGATAAGATCCCCCGATACGCGATAAAAATATTTTACAAAAGATGTTTTCCTTATTTGCCGTTTATTATTTCTTTATATAATTCGTTTTTTAACAGAGACACTAAATGTTTGGGTTTTAGTGTATTTTTCCATTTCTTATCATTTCGGTATTGTCTTATTATTTTTCATCATTAGTCCTTAAGAGTTAAGACATTCAAAACAATTAGGTAACTTCTAAAAATAATTCATTTATATATAAATTTTACTTAAAATAAAATAAATAATTAGAAATACTATTATTGTATGCTGCTATGTGATGCAGTATAATTATATTTGCTGACACAATTTTTCTAGACCATTTAATGTTCCGTAAATAGCAATCGTACTTGAAGTCTTACTATCAACCTTGTTGGGCTTATAGGGTCCATAAGGTTTTGTTTAACAATACATAGTCATATATCTAACCCCTTCAAAACTTTCATAACTACTTATATGGACTCTAAAATCCTCTTTGATCTTTAAAATAAGTAGAATACTTTAATAAATCAAATTAAGATCTTATCATGTATCAGCAATGTAGTATAACGAATATGGATTAAGTTTTCGTATTGATAAAATTTAAAGCAATCGTTCAACAATTTGCTTAGTCAGCACTACATAACAATTCTCAAGTTACATTTATTGCTAGAAAAATGTAGGTCGTGTCCGATTTCAAAGTGCAGTGGGACTTGCATAACACCTAAGGCAACAGTAGACAGCAACACGCCACACTGATATTGAGAACCGTACTTCATACACACTTAATTTCATTGAATCATTCTTACCTAATTAAATGTTCGTTACCTCCACGAGTTTATGTATGAAGCATTCGATTTGCATTGCCTTTGCGTTTTGATGTACGTGAGCCTGAACAAGTTTCTAATTTATTAATATTAAAAACAATATTATCAAGTTATCGGCGCGATATCAGATCGGCTACTATTTAGACCCTGATTGAATCACTCAATGAATATCTTTCAATGTCACTCCAATACAACATGAGTAAGAATTACTTTTTAATCGATAAGTAATAATTATTATCAATCATGACTTGAAGTACCTACATTCTGAGTATAATCCTAAAGATAGATAAGGATTTCCTTTTAATACATTTTTAATTGCATACGAAAATTCATATTCTTATCTACGAAGCAGATTCTCGTAGCAAATAAATGGAGTAAAGTAATTAAGTTATTTATTATTTATAATAGAAAAAAATGGCGATTGTCATGTATGAGCCGAGAATTTTTTTATTTGATACGTTAGCTATATGATATTATTAATAATAAAATATCTACTAAATAAAGGATTCAGTAGGTTTAAAAAAAAATAGAAGATTATAACAAGGCATCAACATCAGCGCAAATTCAACATACCTACAATTAAAAGTCCTAACCGAGCAAAGTTCGAGGGTAGGCTTTTAACATCATTTAAGAACTGCTAACGCAAGGTATAAAAATAATTATAGTATTCTTTGACTAAAATTTGAAAAAAAACGAACAATCGACAGCGAATAACACGGGAATGCGTAAAAAAAATAAAAAAAGGGATCCAAATGTCACAAGCACAAAACACACGCGTGGTTACGGGCAGGGCACCGGCGGCCACGTACCGACCTCCTTTCCCCGCTGCACTGGCGCAACGAACTTAACAAAATACCTAGACGAAGATGTCGGAACACGAAATCGCGGAATCTGCGCGTGCGACTTTCACTTGTTGCCGATTGCGCATACACTTATCGCGGCGTGCGAGCCTCACAGCGCTTTGAATGCTACTGAGTTGATCGCTGCCAGCGTTGTTGGTGGGGCCGCTGCTCTGGATGTCATATCTTCGTCACCTGATAACCGCTCAACACATCCCCTGCTGCGCGCCCTGCGCCTCTTACACGTATATACTTATAATGAATATCTTGGTCATGATAACAAATCTCATTTAAAACGTTTAAAATAACCATTCATTATAAAGTTGTATGTAGCAAAATAATGATAATTAGTTTAAGGCATGCTCAAGCGTGTGATAAAAGAGTTTATTTATTATAAAAATAATATAATTGGATAAATGATTTTTGTTCTTATACTATTAATTACTCATCAATATAACAATGGTTAAACAAAAAGTGTATCGTAAGAGTATTAATTGATCGCGAAAACACATATATTTTCTATTTTAGTATATAATATAAAGTAATTAGAATTTTTATTATTATAGCTTTAATATATTCCGATATTTTTGTATTAAATACAATTAAATACATGAATGAAAAGGGGTTAAAATTGACTGAGATTGTCATTGCTTATGTAACCGAAAAAAATGTTTCTTCTATCGCTACAGAACGGTGCATGACAATTTTTTTTTGTTGTTGGAAAGGACTCGTAGAGTACTTATTAGTTATAATAAATAAAAAAGCAAATTTATTAAGAAATGTAGTAGCACTTATTCACAATCTACTGCCAAAATTTTCTAATTATCGGCTTCTTATCGCACCGTTAACCTTGCGCGTAAAATTATTATTTATTGGTTTCGCCGTTTCATTAATTTCATGAGGTGTTTAAAGAACTAGAACAAAATATTGAAGGTTTTTCTTTTCGCCTACATAAATTAAAAAAAGAAGATTGAACAAAGATTTAATTCGCGGCAACAGAAATGTCAGAATCAATGAATTAGACGAAAACATACATAGGAAAAAATTAAAAATAAAAGGTCAACTATATGTTGTATAAAATAAGTGCTTTAAATATACCGACTATAATAAACAAACTAAGATTTGAAGTATATTATAAGTTTCTGTAACTTTTCTATGTATTGTTCTTAACATACATTAAACCGTAGTTTTAGCTAGTTAATTGGGCAACTATGCCCTTTGTGCTTGTTCTTGACATATTTTTATTATCATTGTGATGCAAGACCGCTTTACACGAAAAGCTTCAGCTCTCCACTGACAGTTAATTCATACTTAATAACATATTTTGCTCGAAAATGCCGGTAACTGTGTAATATTAAACGCTGTTACACAAATTACTGTGTTATTAAGACATTACTATACCTATAACATGTTTTAGTGTACATTTTTAAAGAGAGTTTGTAATTAACTGCTTCGAAAATAGTTTATTAACAACTTCATTTTATTTTCTATTACCGACTTCTCCAAACGAGTACTATGACTTACAAAATCATATAACATTTTAAGACTTTGCTTTTAATTATGAAACCTAATGAAACTAAAAATGCACCGTTATCGTATAATAACGTATTCCGCAACATTTTAAAGGAAGTAATGCAGATTTTTAAATATATGTAGTATGTACCTCTCTAACGGAGATCGAGCTGAGTATGAAAAGGTGTGCAACGGTATCCTAATAACTTAACCACTGAAATCAGGTCATGACACATTCGCGAACTCGCAACGCTTTACTTATGGCAATTAAATTTTATATTTCATCATTTGTTTATGTTCTTAACGAATGTGAGTTATAAATTGTAATTTATGCGCAACGCAGCGATTGTTATTCTTGGTTAAATTAATATATTTATCATGTGTAAAGCAACCTTTGGAACAGATGCGTTAAAGAACATGTCATCAGAATGTCTACACAGAGCTTAAGAAATAACCTGAAAACATTTCACAGAAACAAAGAAAATCTTCAATAACAATACCGTGAGCCTTTCCTATGAAACACTTTACATAGCATTAAAATATTATCGTATCTCACTGTTGTATGATTTCGATTACCTGGACGCGTCTAATATATTTCAACAGTTGACACATTTTGATAAGAAAATACTTCCAACTATATTTTGAAATAAAAAAAATACAAAGTTCAATATACATCTTAATGTAAACTATAAAC